>JAAGEH010000079.1:1868083-1929289 GCA_011751065.1 Lasiurus cinereus | reverse complement strand
ATCTATCAAAAGATCGAAGTCTTAAAAATTATAAACTGTGGGTGCTCAATGAATGGGAACTGGGAGAGGGGGATGTGAGTTACTAGTCAATGGGCATAAATTTTTAATCATTAAAGATGAATAAATTCTAGAAATCTGCTGTAGAACATTGTCCCTATAGTTAACAATACTGTATTGTATACTTGAAAGTTTGTTAAGAGGATGGATCTCATGTTACTTATTCTTTTTTAAATGTTAATCATTCTTACCATGATAAAATAATTTTGTTGATAAAAAGAAAATACTGGCCTGCCAGTGTAGCTCAGTGGTTGAGCATTGACCTATGAACCAAGAGGTCCTAGTTCAATTCCTGAGCAGGGCACATGCCCGGGGTTGCAGGTTTGATTCCTAGTAGGGGACATGCTGGAAGCAGCGGATCAATGATTTTCTCTCATCGTCAATGTTTTTATCTCTCTGTCCCTCCACCTTCTTCTCTGAAATCAATTTAAAAAGGAAAAGAAAAGACTGGAACAAAAGCTCTAATAACCTGCATTTTTCTCAAGCAAATAAAAATTTAACACCAACCAACTACTGAGCACCAAGGAATTACTATAGCAACACAATCATGTGAAATATCAATGGAGGATTCCTTTCTTGCTCCCTGTATTACAAATTGTTCCCTCTTCTCTACCACTCACCCTATCTTCCCACTCACCTAATTCTGGCAGACAAGCTATATATGTGTGATTGCTATGGTGAGAGCTCAAAACGAGGAATGAAAGCTACTACATTTAACAGAGACCTATCCTGCCATGAGAAATCAACAAAAATTATTTCTCTCAGCACTGGAAGAGTTGCTCTAGAAGGAATAGAAGAATGTGTGAAGGGGAGTGAAAACAGCATGCCTGTCTTCCCTCACTTGGTGATGACAGAGGTCTGGGAGGCACCTCTCCCTTTACCTTTTAGGGTGACACTGAACAGGAGATACTCAGCATGACTTCATATCTCAGCTTTGCAGAGTGGCAGAGATACAGTCAGTGTTGCTTGATTGGGTGGGTACAAGGGAAACTATCCGAGAAGTAGAAGAGTAGCCTAGAAAAGTGGGAGAGGAACAAGTCAGGCTCGGTTTTTCTTAAGTCTCTGCTTGTCAAGCTCCCCTTGGGTTTCAGAGCTTTCCAGGGGTGAAGGTTGTTCCTCGAAAGGTGGCTAGAATTCTGAACCAGCTCACAGCCCTTCAGGAAACCCCAGGAAGGGCTCTGCTGGGGATAAAAGTCAGAAGCAATTCTTCCTTTGAGACAGCACCTGCCCCCAGGAAGCTGATGGGATCCTGGCTGAGTGCCAGAGCACTTCGTGTGCCCCATGCAAAGCTGAGCATCAGATGCCTTCTCAATCACACAAGGGATATTGCAGTGGACACAGACACAGCTCTGAGAGAGCTGGGACCTGCACAGTCGACTGAAATAAACTGGAAAAAAATGGAATTATTACCTGAGGTGATGTTCTAAGTATTTTTCATTGTTGAGCTAGAATTGGTGCTTGTAAAGAAATTGAGCTCTATGAGCAAAATAAAATGTTCACTACTTCTATACACTTCTGACTTGCAACTGTTCTATAGACCTGTGACTTGTCCTCATTAACATTTGGCCCTTTTTACAATCTCTTTCTATTGGAGTCATTATCATTTTACCTCCCCCTGTCCCCCAGAATAGGCCAATACCTACATGGTTTTCATCCATGTATCTATTAATGCCTTACCTAGAGTTTGTTTTCAACACATACTTACTAAGTACACAAGATAAAGATTACATAACAAGGATAAAGAGCCTTCTCCATGTACAGGTGTTTGTACAAGAGTTATTTCCAAGGCTGGGATTCAGGTCTCCATGCCAGAACTGACTTGGCTACATGAGCTGGCTGGAGGGGATTGGTTGCTGTCTCGCTGCATTGCTTATACACTGTACTCAGGAAGCTGCTCCTTATAGATATAAATAAAACAGAACAATAACAAAACAAAATCTCCCCAATTAAAGAACTGTTTTTTAGTTGAGGATAAGAGTGGGTTTCTTCTCCTGCTAGAACCTCTGAAAATCTTTAGATTTTAAAAACAAGTATAATTTGGAGTTAGAGCAAGTCTTTTACATAAAGTTTGGTTAAATCAACACTTTGTAAGTTGCTGTACACTTTAACTTATCAATGTCATTAAGAAATACCAAAAGTGTGAGTTATGATGACTGTAAATAAATGACCTCTTTGTAATCTTTTGAATCAATAGCATATCCTGGTGATTCACTAGCAAGGTGAAGCTTGCCACAAGCCAAATTGTGCTTTGGCCTCAATAAAAGATAATTATAATTTAGTAAAAACATCTGATAATTTAAACAAGCTGAGCATCATCAGCAAATACACGGGACTTCATACACAATCCCTTTTTCCCCAAAAAACATCAAATTAAGAAGATGATAAATGTGCAGCATACAATACAAAATACTCTATCATGTAGCTTGCAGACATGTATCATATAACCCACATTTACAAAGAGCCCACAGAAAATTTTTTCAGTGCCTTGCGTTATTAAGAGAGCTTTCAAACCATACTTTTAGAATACATTAGAAAGAAAGGAATTACAAACAGAGTCCAAATATCAATAGATTCCAGCTGCTTTCATTTTGATGTCTAATATATCAGTGGTAGTGAGTTCCGGCGGTTACAGCAGGATTCTGAATTCTGATTTGGCTTGTGGGCCAAGTTCTTCCTCTGAATGTTTCCCCCTATTTTTTATCAAGATCCTCTTGTCAATAAGGCTCCAAAAGGCTGCACTGACCATTACTTTAAATGTGTCATCTGGGACAAGTCACTCACCTCTCGTGAGTTTTCTTATTATTTAAGGATTTATGTTATTTATTAGTTTCTTGACAATGTTAGAACTACAAGGAAGTCTTTCACAGCCCTGGAGATGAGTCTGTCTCCTGTCTGGTATGTTGGCTCTTTCACATATAACTTTTATGGGACATCATGTTTAATGAATCTTGGACTCTTAGAAGAGGAAGAGGGCTTGAGATAAGGGAGTCCAGGACAGTCATGTAAAATGCTGCATTTAGAATTCTCATGCTCAAAGCAAGAAGCTAACTGATATGATCAAATACTCAGGAGCTAGAGAGCCTAAAGAGGAAAACAGGTTTCCTAACTCTTTCCAACCCATCCTTGTGTCTCTTTGAATTGGTGGAGAAGTCTGAATTCATGTTGGAACAGGGATAGAAACTCCTTACTCCCTGCACATACCTAGTAGAGTAGTAGTTTCAGAATCAATTAGTCAATCAATCAAGAGGCAATAAATCCTATATCTACTACTTTCCAGTCCTGGGATCCTAGACCAGTGGTCAGCAAACTCATTAGTCCACAGAGCCAAATATCAACAGTACAAAGATTGAAATTTCTTTTGAGAGCCAAATTTTTTAAACTTAAACTTCTTCTAATGCCACTTCTTCAGAATAGACTTGCCTTGGCCATGGTATTTTGTGAAGAGCCACACTCAAGGAGCCAAAGAGCCACAAGTGGCTCACCAGGTGCAGTTTGCCAACCACTATCCTAGACAATCACTTAAGTTCTCTGAATCTGTGTTATCCTTTATAAAGTAGTTATGGCAGTGCTTAATTCATACAAACATTGTGAAATGAGTTAATGCATATAAAAAGATTGATGAAAATATGAAACAAGGGAGACATATCTCATTTCCTGCATCAGATTATTTCCTTTTTTCTCTCTCTCTATAATTATCATCATCTTCATCTTCATCTCTTCCCACTTCCAAATGTTTCCCCCTATTTTTACCAAGATCCTCTTGTCAATAAAAATACAAAAGGGTGCACTGACCATTGCTCTAAGTCCTGCAAAATTGTCTTTCATTACTTCCTCCACTTTCTCCTCATTAGAAGATGTTCATTTAAATTCAGCAGCTGAGTGCAGAGGAACTAAGGTAAAAAATTGTGACGAATACATCCAAAAAGATCATGAAACCAGGAGCTAGAGTACATCCCAAAGATGACTGCACAGGTAGAATGCTAAATTCAAGGAGCAGAAGAACAGAAGGGTTAATGGGAAAGTGCCTGGTTGAATCCCAGAGAAAGAGAGCTCATTGCTAATGTGGATGACCTTTGTTTAAAGGGCCAGGACCAAAGCAGAGAATACTGCAAGGTGTTTGAAGAGTAGAACTCTACGTGTCTTATTAACCTGTCTGTAGTATGTATCCATGAAGGTGAGTTGAATATAATATAGGAATAGTTAACATACTATATTTATGAGAACTGTTTCTAAACTCGATTTTACCCCCACTTCTTTATTTATTCATTTAACAAACATTCATTATGCTGGAGCAGCATATCATTTGAAGACCTAAAAATGATGAAGGTGAAACACGAGGCAACAGATATCCTTTCTTATTAACCTGACTTTTAATGGATTTATTCAATTTTGTTCCTTATCTTGTTATGCATGCCTTGAATTGTCAGAAAAGATGACCATATGGTTGCCTGTGGACATCCCCTGCTGGCTTACGTGCAGGGATAAGATTCCAGATTGTTGGATATGGTGAGAAGCACAAAACCTTGGGGTGGGAAAACTTCTACTGTTACCTTAAGTAAGGCCTTGGATAATCCAGCCTGACTCAGAATTTCAGTTTTAGTTTCCAGGGTCCCTGTTGATCTGGTGAAATATATCTTGGATTGTCATATTTTCTGAGACATCAGGGACAAATGGGTGGGGGAAAAAATTGAATGCAGGACATTCTTTCAGAAGCTAGTGTATACACCTAAGTAGTTGAAGGTCTAGACACCTATGGTACTTGTCTTTTTCTGAAAGACTATTTTTCTGAAAGACCATTTTGTTCACTCTTCATTGAGTGGAAGGACCTTCTCTCCTACTAACGTAGTCCCATGGATCTTCCCTTCTTTAAAGTACAGCTTAAACCCCACTTCTTGAGGAAGTCTTCCTGGACCATTCCACTCTATAGTGACCACATGCTCATCCAAACTCAAAGAGTATTTATTGTGTTTATATTTGTAAAGGACAATAGTTAATATTTTTTGAGTGCTTAGTATAGGTACTACATTTTATAATCTTTGTACATTAACTCCTCCTATTTTCACAACAACCCTATAATATAGATATTGCTTTATAGATGAGGCAACATGGCCCAAAGCCCAAGTTCTCAGCAAGCATGCTGCACTGCCTCAAACCAGAAGAAAATTAAAGAAAAAACCTTCTACCTGCAAGTCAATTATTCACATCATTAATAATGTGGACAACTGCCTTTCAGTTTGGGGGATATTTTTGTTTTATTTTCTATGCAGGTCATAAATTTATTTTCTATGCTAGTTTAGCTGTCCAAAGATAATGTTGCTTTTTTTATTTCATGTAACTGTCCTGATCTTTTTCACAAATCCCGACCCCACTGAACAATAAAAAAAAGACTTAGCAGTGTATAGTATCTCAGTGTCTTTTAGGATAATCCATCTCTCTCTTTTTCAATCTAAAGCAGTTTCTTTTTGGTTCTATATCCTTCCTCCCCTTGTCCTCTCCAGATGATGTCTGGATGTATGTGGGAGTTAGGGCTAAGGTTACATGTAGTGGTGGTGGGTGGGGGGTTAGAAATAGCTCTTGCTTTCATTGGCCTTCTCTGGGTCCTCACTGTTAGGTACTGTATAGCTGCTGGTCTAGCTTGCTCTTTGTAATGATGAGCACTGAGAGGTAACTGGTCAGGGCTGGCCTTGATATTTTTTTGACACCCACTGCCAAATTCTGTGGTCCTGACTCATTAATTGTGCACCTGTAAATTCTCCCAAGGGGAATCTTCTTTGTCCTGAACCCAAATTCCAATTGGTTTGCCAGCTCTCTAGCTCTCTGTACCTTCTCACAGAGAGTTAGTAAAATTTGAATTCCATGATTTCCCTGCATAGCCCATAACGAAATCAGCAGTCCTATCTCAGGCTCATGGTCAACCACCTCTTGCCAGCAGCCCTGATTTATGTTCCCAGTCATGTGGGAGCCTCTTCTAAAGGCATCATTTCACTATTTCATTGTCTGGCTTTCTGTCCTTTTTGTCTCTCTTTTTTTTCTCAAGAAATTGGTTGAGCTTTCCCCTTCACCTATTATCTAACAGAGGCTTTTCTACGGTCTTTATTACAGACAGGATACAGAGAAAAACAAAACAAAACAGAATACCACTATGGAACATAAATTGGAAGATATTTTCACTCAAAATTGAAATCATACTACAGCACGTACCATCATCTCCAACACTCATTTGGCATCTATTAGAATGGATTATACTTTTTGCAATTCACTGAGCACTTAATGTGGACATGAACTCATTAGATGGGATTTGTCAAATGATTCTAGTATTCAGAATTCAAGATAAGGAGTGTTTGAAGCTCTTCTTTTCATTGTTTTCTTTAACTAGCTCACTAGAATTCATATCAGCACTTAATTCTATTTGAAAAAAATGAAACAGAGCTCTGTTCATGATATTTAGACATGATCCTTAATTTAAAAATGTCAGTTTTGAATAGCCTAAAAAAACTAGAGCAACAGGGAAGAGATAAAAGATCTGATTTTCTATGGCCCAAGTAAATATCCCCTGGCTGAAAAAGAAAAAGAAATATGTATATGGCACATAACATTTGCAAACAATGTCTTTGAGACAGTTATCTAATCTAAACTGAGATAAGAATGGCCAAAAGGAAGACAAGCGTATAAATAAGGGAGTTGTGCTCTTTCATACAAGGTTTCTGGTGGGAAACACAACCCAATTACCATGATTTAAGGATATTGTTACAAATAGGCACAGGCCAAGCATAAAAGTGCTGGCGGTGATATATAGCATCTGACCACCACCAATGAGATGCATTAAGTAATAAAAAGTGACCAAGAATGTTTTCTACAATGCAGGGCAATATAAAATGTTATTCCTGCTAAACACTTTTCTAAAAAAAAAAAACCCACACAAAACGTTTTTAAAAAATCCTTCAGTATAGTCCATAAGTTTTGGTTAGCTATTAATTTCAAATACACTTTTTTGCTCCCTGACCTCACTCTTGATTTAAGTCTAATAGTTCAACCAGTGGTTTGCCATAAGCATATAGTAAATTAATTTACCTTTTGTGATGACATTGAATAATAGTTATTCTAAATACTGCATTCAGTCCCAGTTCATTGCTAGTAGAAGTCTGCTATAAATTAAATGCATCTTCAACTGAGATTTCACCAGGAGAATTCACAAAAGCCTGCTTTGCTTTATAAGCTGAGGAAGTGAATCATAAAATTAGAGAAAAAACTGTTATCCCTCATATTGAAGCAAAAAACTGGGTTAAATTGGCTCTGAGAAAACATAATCTCAGAGTATGTTTCAAATAAAAGCATGGGCTCCACTGAAAACTTGTCTATTAATTAATGACTTGTGATTATTCTTTTTTATTGTGTTATTCTTTTTAAAACTGTGTGTGTGTGTGTGTAGAGAAAGAGAAAGAGAAAAATATCTATTTTTTGTTCCACTTATTTATGCATTCATTGCTTGATTGTTGTATGTGCCCTGACGGGAGACTGAACCCACAAGCTTGGCATATCTGAACAAGGCTCTAACCACCTGAGCTAGAAGGGAAGGGTTTATGTCTATGGTTGTTCTTTCTTATTCCCTCACTTCATTTAAAATGATTAGATTTAGTGTAAGACAGGAAAGTAAATTTAATTGTAGTTGGACAAGTCTGAAAAACTTATATGGTCATCCTACAATATTCTTTCTTTTTCCTCTTCTGATTTCTTGTTTGTGGTTGCTTTTTTGTTGTTTGTTTTTTTGTTTTCCAATTTATAAATGGAATTACGTAGTAAATCTTACTTTGTTCTTTGTCTTTAAGATTGTCCTGTCATCTAGATCCTTGGGAATTATACATAAATTTTAAAATCAATATATCAAATTTTACAGAGAACGCTGGGAGTTTCCTTTGAAGTATATAGAATCAAATTGACATTGTAACAATGTTGACTCATCCAAACCATTTCTATAAGTCTTCATCAATTTCTCTCAGCAATATTTTGTAGTTGTAAGTATAGAGATGTAACATTTTTTACTATATTTTCCCCTAGGATTTCATGTTTTTTTGATGATACAGTAAATAGTTTTGTTGTCAAACTTTCTTTTTCCAGTGGCTTCTTGATAGTAAATAGATGTTTTCTATTGACCTTGTAGCCCAGGGCATTATGAAATTCACTTAGTATATTATTTTGTTAGATAATTACTTTATATTTTTTACATGTACAACCATGTGACCTACAAATAAATAAAATTTTACTTCACCCTTTTAATTTTTATACTTATTATTTTCCCCTATTATTTCTTTAATTTTCTTTATTGAATTTGCTAAGACCTCCAGCCCAATTTTAATACAATTGGTGAGAGTAGATTCCTTTGACTTGTTCAAGATCTTAGGGAATGTTTGTTTATTATTTTCTCATTAAATGTGACACTAGCTATAAGTTTTGTGTAGATATGTTTTGTCAAAATAAGCAAGTTCCCATTTGTTTATACTTTACTGAGAAGTTTAGTTTATAGTTTACTGAGAACTTTTATTGTAGTTGTTTTAAATTTTCTCTAAAGTCCTCTTTATTTTTATGTAATTGCTTTATAGTCTTATTATTATTTCATCCTTTCTACTTATTTGGGTTTAGTTTGCTCTTTTTAAGATCATTGATTTTGGATTTATAAACTTTTCTAACATATGTACTTAATGCTATAAACCTCCCACTGAACACTAATCCAACTGTATGCAAAAAATTTTAAATGTGTTTTCATTACCATCTGTTTAGAATATTTTCTAACTTCTCTTAGGATTTCTTCTTTAACATATGGATTATTTAGAGGTATAGTTTTCAATTTCTAGATACTTGTGTATTTCTACTTATCTTTTTTATTGATTTTTAATTTCATTTCATTGGTCCCAAAATACATATCTTTAAGTTTTCAATTTTTTTAAAATTTGAGATCTGCATTGTGATTCAGCATAAGTTTACTTTGATGAATGTTCCATAATTTTATATCTAATGTCAATGTCTTTATATTTAAAGTGTCTCTCTTACAAATAGCATACATAAGGGTATTTTCAGGTCCATCCCTAAGCCTATGACTGCTAATTAAAATGCTTGTTCATTTACATTAATATGCTTACCAGTATATTTAAATCTACCATCTTACTATTTGTTAATTATCTTTCACATTTATTCTCTGTTCCTTTCTTCCTCCTTTTTAAAAATTAATCATGTTTTATTATATTATTGATATTTTAGCTTTGCCATTTTGTGCCAGTTTTAATGGTTTTTCTAGAGATTGTGTATACACGTTAAATTATTAGATTTATCTTAAATATTATAACACCTGTGAATAATTTGAAGACATCATAACAATATAATTTTATGTAGTCTCTCACTCTGCTATCACTGTTATATATTTCACTTCTATATATAAACTTCACAGTACTTTATTACTTTACCTTTAAACAATCAGAGCTCTATTTTAATAAGTTTATTTACTCGTATATTCACTATTTCCAGTGTTCTTCATTTCTTCCTGATACCATTTACCTTCTTTCTAATTATCTTCCTTTATCATTTCTTCTATTGCAGACCTGCTGGCAATAACTGTCTTAGCTTTTGTTAGTCAGAAAGTATTCTATTTACCTTTAATGGTGAATACTTTTATTAGATATAGAATGATGGGTTAGTTAATATTTTTAATTTGTACTGTTTTCTGGCTCTCATTGTTTCTGTTGAGAAGGCAGCTATTTTCCTTATTGTTCATCTGAATATGATGTCACTTATTCCAGATGATTTTATATTTTTTCTCTTTTTCTTTGATTTTCAGTAGTTTTGCTTTGATATGTCTAGTTGTAGTCTATTTTTATGTATTTTGAGTTTTTATTGACCTATATCTGATTTCCAGAATCATATTGAATATAGCCAATAAATTCTTTATTTCACATATTTTAATTTTCAATTATAGAATTTCTCTTTGGTTTAATATTATAGTTGTCATTTTCCACTGAAATGATCAATTGATTCATTTTATCTATCTTTCCTCTAAATGTTTTAACTAATTCATAGTCATTACTTTTAAATTTCTTATCTGTTTTGTAACTATTTTCTCTCTTTTATGCTTCCAGCACAGCTAGAGAGTGGTTCCAATTCCTGAGTCAAGATGGCTGGGGATTGAGAAATAAAAAAAAGAGAGAGAGAGAGAGAGAGAGAGAGAAGACACAGAGACAGAAAGAAAAGCTGGGGCCAGGTGGACTGCTGCACTCTTCTGATGGAGAGACATTGATCCAGAGCCGATGCATCGTGTTTATTTTATAACCCAAATACCAGGAAGTTTCATCAAAAGGTCAAGACAAAAGAGATTATTTGCATTCTTGAGTAGGCTCTGAGAATTCCTGGTGCTAGGCTGGATTTAGATATCAAAACCCACTTCTCCACACCTTGGGGCTGAAATGAAGGTCAAGGTGACAACACCCTTACTCTTTGGGCAAAGCTTGTTCCCAGGCTGTGGCTTTGCTGACACCACTGGGTTCGGCTGACAATAATTAAAGAATGCCCATGTGCCTTCCCAGGGGCCCTCTACACTGTTTATTTCAAAATCAGGGTAATTCATGAGTTTGCCTCAATCTCTCATCTTTTTTGGATCTTATTTTCCTTTTTACTTGTGAATCTCATAATTTTTCAATATATGTCAAACATTTTCTATAAAGAAAGTGTAGAAACTAAAGCACATGACATGTTTTAATTTGTTTCCTTGAGATAGAATTCACATTTTTCTCTGCTTCGGGATGGGGTGAAGGCTGATCATTTAAATACCATCATGAACCAGAATGCTAATAAGTTTCCATTTCTTTTCTGATTTAAAATGAAATTACATAAATCTCTCTTTGTTTTATAACTCAACTCCTAATTTTTCCCTACTGCCTTCTGTGGGGCTCATTTTTTAATCTTATCAGAATTTGAGCTAGGAGAAGGTATGTTAGTTTCAGTCCACTGCTAGATTAAATTCTAGTCATGGGTGATGCAAGGTTTCCTGCTCTCCGATTTCCCCACTATTGCTTAATCAGCAAGAGTCCTAGAGCATGAGAATTTTCAGAATGAGGAATGTATTTTTGTACTTGTGCTTCTCTAGACCTCTATCATGCCATGACATTCTGTCGATCAAACTTTAGCTCATTCTTTTCCCAGAATTCCCTCTGCTTCGAATAGGTCCCCAACTCCAGTTATGCCACAGTTCCATGTATAAAAGTGACCGTTATTCTCTACTCTTCTATGAAAGGCTTTTTTTCTGTTTAAAATTTAGTTTATTTAGACTTTTACTCATCTACCACATGTTGGTAGTTTTGTGTTTTTTTAAGTATGCTTTTGAATTTATTCAGTGTTTTCTTGTTATTGTAATGGAAGTGATGGTTGTTTTATCTTAGACAGAAGTGAAACTCATTGTGTTGTTTTGATTGTTGAAAGAGGTGATATCTGTGTAATGATAGACACACCTTCTATGAAGTACCTTTAAGACATAAAAGTAATGAGACTGACTATGTGGGGATCTATAGAATAAGATGAATTAATTCTTATAGTAGTGTTTATATGAGTGCAATAAAATGTAAATAGCAAGGTGCTAACAAAATGGTGGAATGGGATTAGAAAGAATTGAGCATAAGGAATGATAAAAATTAACAAATTTCTTGAGAGTTTAAATCCACTATAGAATAATACATAAGAAAATAGATGCCTGATTATTAAAAAGAAATCATAGAGAAATATTTAGAAAGATTTTTACTGACTGAACTTTAGAGGAATTGCCAATATTTTGTTAAAGAGACTCAATATTAGTTTGTTCCAGTATCTCTTGTGTGACTTGAAAAATGGGCAATCCAATTTTTAAGGGTGAATTGTTTTCCCAAAATTTATATGTAAAAATCATAACCCTTAGTACTTTAGAGTATGACTGTATTTGGAGATAAAATCTATAAAAAGAGGTAATTAAGTTAAAATGAAGTCTTAGAGTGGATCTCAATTAATATGACTAAAGCCCTTATAAGAAAAGATTTAGACACATACACACATGTACATACACATGCACAAACACATACACACACACACACACACCAACACATAGCAGGAGTGTGTGCACACAGAGGGAAGGCTTTGTGAGGACACAGTGATAAGGTGGCCATCTGCTACCCAAGAAGAGAGTCCTCAGAAGAAACCAAACCTGCTGACATCCTGATAGTGGAATTTTAGCCTCAAAAACCATAAGAAAATAAATTTCTATTGTTCAAGCCACTCAGTCTATGATATTTGTAATGGCAACCAAAGATAACTAATATGCCAACTAAGCGTAAAAGCCATCATACCTCACATCAACCTAAAATAGGAATTCTCTAATAAAAAATTTGAAGGTATTTCCATAAAGAAACATTGGAATCTGTAATTATCTTTTAACATGGTGGGAAGACTAATTGCCATTTTTCTCCTGAGACAATGAAGTCTGTTGGTAATGATAAAATGTTAATGAGAAAGAGTATCAGCTTTGTGTCATGCTTACAGCCCAGACAAAGTGACCTTAAAGCTGAGGGAGAAATGGCCAATATCTTCTTTTAATCACAAGGAGCATAATTTGTGCTGCCTTCAGAGCCAAGAATGTAAGATCACAGTTCTCTTGGAAATGAAAATGGTAGTTACAGGCCAACTGGGATCAAGCCTGGTTTTATGCTTTCTACCATTGTTTGCACAAACTAAGGACAAAATGTGTTTGCCCAGCACAAGTCAAAACTGTCCTATAGTTTATGATGCACACATATAAATAAAATTGTACATCATCTAATGTGCAACCAGGTCTATTTCACCATTTCTGCTACAGTCATGACTTGTTTTAGAAGTTTTGATGTCATCTATTTATAAAACTACCAGAGGCCTGGTGCACAGATTCATCCACCAGTTCTCCAACATCCCCTGGGGGGTCCCGGATTGCAAGAAGGCAGTTCTCATGTGACACACCCCAGAATCGGGCTCATTCCTCTTTGGTTCCAGGTGCGTCATTCGAGAAACGCAGCTGCCAAATCACTGCAGCTCAGCAGCTCCTGCATTAAGTGTCTGCCCTCTGGTGGTCTGTGCACATCCTAGCTACCGGTTGGATGGTCGCTTTATATATATTTTTTTAAAGCTAAGGGAAAAGAAGGCTATCTGGATTCTTCTTTCAATACTCAGGCAAGACCTAATACTTAGATATCTTGATTCAGCTATAGAGTTACTAGAGAGCACCATACAAAAGGTGTATTATTTACCTTAAGTAAACTGAGGACTTTAAAAAATATATTTAATTTTTTGTAATCTAACTAGGATTTCAAGGCTTAATTTTGGCTTACATGTCGAAAATTTTCTTTTATACTAGAGGTTTTTCTTTCCAGTATCTTTAGTCTATATTGGTATTATATATGAATTACACACATGTAATATTAATATAAAGTTTAAAATATAACTATCTTTTGTTTGTATCTTGCATGTTGAATATTTATTAAAAATAGAAACAATAATTTCTATTAGATGGCTTTTTGTCCATATCAAATGTTCAATAAAGACATTAATTTATTCAATTAAATGAATATTTTTTGTAAAGTATTATTTTTAATTTTAAAGGCTATGGGTTCAATTATATATTAAAGAATTTATTTTCAGTAGTTGAAGCATCCCACTACCAAGCATTTTGTGTAGTTTATGCCACATAGTAGAATTTCATTTTCTTTAGTCTAGGATAATTTCAAGATATATGAAAATAAAGAGCTGGAAACTTACACACCTTCATTTAAGTCACACTTATCTTGTACACACTAAAAGGACTTGGATAGATTATTTAATTTCTCTGAGCCTATTTATCCACATTTAAAATGCAGATAATAATATTTACAAAGTCATTTTGACATTATATATAGTGATCAAATAATTCTTGCCCAATAAATACTTTTCCCCTAGTTTCTCACATCTTGGGAAATATTAAAATAGAAAGGGGATAAAAAGAAGCAGAGTGGTGGCAGTGAAAAGGAACTAAACCCTCATCTAACATAAGAGGAAATCAATGTGAGCCTGTATGTACATATGATCTAGAACAGCAGTTCTTATCTGTAGGTCACGACCCCTTTGGAAGTCAAATGACCCTTTCACAAAGGTCACCTAAGACATCCTGTATATCAGATGTTTACATTATGATTCATAACAGTAGCAAAATTATAGTTATGAAGTAGCAACGAAAATAATTTTATAGTTGGGGTCACCACAACATGAGGAACTATTTTAAAGGGTCGTGGAATTAGGAAAGTTGAGAACCACTGATCTAGAAGGATATTTGTAAATTTCAGAAAAAGGGAACTAAAAAGGGTGGGGTTGAGGAAGAGTAGCGTGAGAAAGAGAAAAAATGCCCCTGATATCTAGGAGTTGTCAGGTGTGGTGTCCTCTTGTCGAACACTTTCCTAGAACATCAACATCAATAAGGCCAGTCTGTGCCCGCAGTGGATCAAGATAAAAACAAAATCCGTCCATGATGATGTCTTAGCAGAGACCAGACATGGGCATTTTTCAAGCTATGACATGGACCAAATGTTCCCCCTCCTGACTAATAGTAATGACTGCTGCTCCTTTATCAACTTCTGCATTAGCCTCACTCTAGTTATCTCTCCTAGATACAACTTATAAAGATAGGCTATTATAGAATTGCCCCCATTTGCACACAGTATCTGATCCAGAGTAAACACTCACTTCCTCAAACCTTTCCCCAATTTACCTAACACAAGCTCAAGTCCTATAGGGTTTTATAACACCCTCTTAGGAAGACTCCCCAAGAATCCCCATGATGTGTGGTCTCCCTGCTTCAGGGAATAATAAGCCACCTCATTCAACCACAGGTATGTTCCTGGTGGTCTTTGGCTGGAAGGCATTTACTTATAGGAAGCATGGGGAGAAAAAACACTGGGTTTTGTTAAAATTCTGTTAGTAATTTTGGACATGTTAAAGTATATATGTATGCCATTTTGACAAAATGTAAGTCAATCTGTCAAAAGTTATTGCACATTACTAACCAAGGTGGGAAAGCATGTATACCCTCTGGCTCGTTGTGGGGTTTGTAACTGTTGTTTTAAGAGGTGTCATCCTAAGCAGCAAGACCAGTAATTTGCTGTGAATGCTGAAAATAAATGGAACAATAAAAATCCTCCCTGGCCCATGGAAGGCAAGGGTTTCAGATGCTAGGCGTGGTCAGCAGCAATAGGAAGGGAGAACTGAACTGAATCTCTTTCACTAGTTCTACTTTGCAAAGAACGAAGACTAAAGGGAGAGAAAAATGAGTAAAGTTCTTCCAAAAAATTCAGATCACTGTAAAAAATAAACTTGCAAATAATTATTCATCAGTGATCCATGAAAATAAAATACCTATGTTAAAATCCAAATTTAAAATGTTAAGTATTGGATACACACACACAAAAAAATTCTAGTATGTGGCAATTTTGGTTGATCTCAAAATTGCCACATACATGGTTTCTAAAACTGTATCTCCTTTGATGGCTAATGCTAATAGTTTATTTTAATTACAGATTTTGATTTCTGGAAATATTTAGAATGGCCAATATTTATTTTTAGCTACCATTAAAACCTGTCTTAAATAAAGGAGGGGAAATAGAGCTACCCATCAACATAATCGCCATCTTAATAATCTCTTAAAAGCTTTGCAGTACATAGGTCTGAGTTGAACAGCAAGTCACAATTTTAGGATTTGCCAGGATGCCATGAAAACACTCTTGGGGAAAAATCTCAAACATCAGTTTCAATAACTTTCAACACATTGTCAGTCCTGTTTTATTTATGCTTCCCACCCACTTCTCCTGTAGCCCCAGAATATTTAGAAGCGCATTCAATATACCATAAAATTTCATGTGTATATACTTAAGAAACCACCTATAAACTGTAAAAATAATTTTTGTTGCATAAACACAATAATATTTTGGGGCCTAAAATTGCTACCAATAAACTCATTCTCCTCAAATACCCAGTTAATATTCAGATTTCCCCCAAATGTCCCATGAATATTGTCACATGAATGTTTATACAATTCAAAATTTTAATTGGGATTCAAAAAGTTCCATACATGGCATTTGATTGATGTGTCTCATAAGTCTGCAATTCTATCAGTTTCTCCCTCCTTATTTTTCCAGGGTGCAATTTATATTTTAGAAAAAGTCAGGTATTTTGTCTTATAGAAATCCCACAATTTGGATTTTACTGTTTGAATCCAGGTGGTGGTTTTTGTAATGATCCCACCATCCACTGTTTTGAAGGTTAAGATTATTCAGTGAATTGAGGTACTGTCAGCTCGATTCAGTCATTATATAGATTTCCATCCACTTTCCTCCTAATGGTATGGGCAGCCACAGATAGTCATTATCTACTTCCATTGTAGCATAAGGGTGATCAAAATGGTTATATTCACTGTCTTGGAAAATAAGGCAAATGAGGTGGTGGTGGTGGACTCCTCTCAGCGATGTCTGCAAATTTCTGAGTTAGCTGTACTAGCATGAGTTAGCTGAATAAGGAATGATAGAAAGGGGATATGTGACATTGAGATTTGGTGATGACCAAGTATCTTGGATATAACAATTTTAGTGCAGGGAAGGTGAAGGAAAGATACTGGCACTAAAGAAGTCAAGGAACAATGTTTGGGTGGACCATCTACGTAGGTTATCTCCATCAATAGAGACATGGAAATAAATTACTGTAATTTGTACTTATACCTGTCAACATCCTTTACACATTCTTTTCTAGTCCATGTCTCATATTGTACATTATACTACACTACTCTGGGGAGAGACCGAGTCATGTGAACCCCATATAAAAGGAATCCTTGGATTCCTTTTATATGGGGTTCTGAGTGGCCAATTAAAGACTAGAGTTGGCTGGACTCTGTATCCTCTTCACAATGGCCAATCACATTCCATGACTGGGCTGTGCTACTGTATAAGTAACTCATTTTACTTAAGAGAACATCTGGTTTATTCCCAATTTTCACTATTATAAAACATACTAAAATAAATCCTCTTCTACATATGTTTCAGCACAGTTATGCAATTAGGATAAATTCTTAGAAATAGTGGGTGAAAAATGTTGTGCATTCAAAGGCATATTGACTTAATTGATAAATTTAATTGGAGAAAGTAGTGCTTATTGCCAAAATATCATTGAAAATATGAATTGATATGGTATATCTGCAATGTTCTCACCACATCACAAATAAAAACAATTAATGTACAAAGGGCAGAGAAAGCATTTTTCAGTATAAACTCTGATGAATCTGATTTTAGAAAACCCAAATAATATTTGGTATCATAGATGGTATTTTTCATTTTTAATAAGATCCCCACTTTGCTATTTTATATATCTATTTTATTACATGGATTAATTTGTGTAACTCTGCTAAATTACTCTAGAATTTAGGAAATTCTCTAAGCAGCACAGAAACTGTCTTTTCCTTTGCCACACTTTCTCCCTAGAAAATGTAAGCCAATGCTGAAAATGGTTTGGCTCAGTGGATAGGGCGTCAGCCTGAGGACTAAAGGATCCCAGGTTCCATTCCAGTCAGGGGCATATACTTGTTTGCGGGAACATCCCCAGTGTGGGATGTGCAGGAGGCAGCTGATCGATGTTTCTAACTCTCTATCCCTCTTCCTTTGTCTCTGTAAAAAATCAATAAAAGAATATATTAAAAAGAAAAAAAAAAGAAAATGTGAGCCAAGATAGATGAGAAGTAACACCAGGCATATCTTGTCACGCTGAAGGTAGCTGATTCATAAAACAAAACTAACACCATTGAAAACAGTCTCGTTTTTTTGTTTTATGTTACCATTTGATTTTTTACTATCTGATACTAGCCAATTACAATGTTACTTAGTTTCAATTCACTGCTTCAATTTACAGATCTGGAAAAATCAAACAATAAAATTTAGTTATAGAATCATTCAACTTTAATATCAAGTGGACCTCTAACAAATTGCTGGAAATGGCATTTCCTACAGGGGAGGAACCATTCCACTCATGGACATAATAGCATAAGACTTGGCCTCTGTTTATATCTTTGTTTATGCTTGTTCTCTTCTTCCAGGCTGAAAATGCACCAAAAAAAAAAAACCCACAAAAAAAACCAGAAATCTGACCATGAAGAGAACAGTAGAGATCCTCTAAAAGAAATTAACCAAGCCATGGAATTTCTGTGGGTAAAGTCATGAAGGTCCCCAGAGAAGCCCCACTGATCATCACCCTTTTGACTGAATGGAGTCCTATAGTCAATGCCTGCTGCTTTAGTTTTTGTTTTTTAATTACCTGATGCAATATTTTTCTCATGGTCCCACGAGGCTTTGCCTTCTTTTGTGAAAGTTTCTGGACAAAAGTCTCAATAAATGACATTTCTTCTAATTAGATTTCTTGGCTGTTGGAGATTATTATTCTAGGAAACCCACATTCCTTCCTCCCTCTTCCGTTCCTTCTATCCTGTTCTTGTGTTTTTATTTATGCAAGATGCAAGCCAGATGTTATATTAATAAGAGAGTTGATTTTCCTCAAGGAGCCATTCATTAGCCCAGAAGTAGATCTTGTTGCAATTTCTGGGAATTCTTTAACTTACTTCTTTACTTTTTTCTTTCATTTTAAGCAGTAAATTTTTGGAAGATAGAGTTGAAAGCAACATGATTGTAAAGAATAGAATTACTTTTATTTCTATAGAATGCTAATGGAGGTTGGGAGTTTTCACAACTAAATTTTAAATGTAAAGAAAAAAAATTAAAAAAATAGGAACTACATCTTATAAATGTAGGTAGCACATTACAATTGATGTATAAAACTTTTTGCAAACAATTAAGGTGGAACAAAGATGCCTCATCAAAACCAAGGAGTATCTCATAATGAAGTTCAGATTCTTCGTAGTTTAAGATATAACTTTAAAACATAGAGCTCAATACCATTTTTATTTCTGCTCCAAATGCTATTTTATAAAATGACAAACTTATTATACTCTTCTGATTAATACATCTTCTAGAGCACAAGTTTTGTTTATTTTTTTTTTAAAAAAAGATCACAGTTATATTCATTATGATTCCAAAAATAATCTCTTAAAACAGACACGCGATCCTTAAACAACCAAATGTTTTCAGGAACACGCAATAGAAGTCTGGGTTGCCTGTCTCTGTTGGTTTTGGTTCTGTAGTTACGTTAACTGACCATGATCACACAGATAAGGCTTCAAACTGGGGAGCAATCCTCCCTTTCAGCAGGTTGTCCAGGTGCTCATGACCTGTGTATGCTCTTTAAGCACTGAAGCACTGCCTGGATTTTTATTTACAGTAGATTTCAAGATCAAAACATACGGGTAACCCCAGCAACCGTGGCTCATTCCCCTAGCACGACACCAGGGAGGAGTTGATCAGACTCAGTCTTTATTTCCCTAAGACAGTTCTAGTGTACAAACTAATCCACAGGGACTGAAAGCATGTCAGTCATTGCCGGGAAATGGATGGAGGAAAGGATGGATTACAAAAGGGCTTGGGCAACCCTTTAGAGCGATGAAAGTGTGTATCTTCATTGTGGTCTTCTAGGGGAGTGTACACTCCCTGCCAATTATTGACTCATCAAATTGTACTCTTTAAGTATGCACATTTTTTTGTACAAAGTTGTGCCTCAAGAAGGTTGTAAAAAATGACAGACTATATAATTTATTTAAAAAAAATTAGGGGGGCCTTCGCCAGTGGATAGAGTATTGGCCTGCAGACCAGAGGGTCCAGGGTTCGATTCCAGTCAAGGGCACGTACCTCGTTGGAAGGCTTCTCCCAAGCGGGGGCCCTGGTTGGGGCTCATGCAGGAGGCAACCAATTTATGCTTCTCTCACTTCACTGTCTCTCTGTATTTCTCTCCCTCTTCTACTCTTTCTATAAATCAATGAAAAAAATATCCTCGGGTGAAGACTTTAAAAATAAAAATAATAACAATAAAATAAAATAAAAATTTAGGGAAAGCACACCTTCCCCTAAGAAAAATCACTGGCTGAAACATCCAACACAGTCTTGGGTACATATTAGTGATAAATGTATCATTGTCAAAATATGCATATTTGTAAATAGTAGCATTTAATACACTAAGCACCAGTATATTGATAATTAAAATAATAAAATAATCATATAAGGCACATTTTTTCTCATCACTTATTTTAAAAATAAATAATTAAGGCACAGGTCTTTTATTTTAGGTTACAACACTGAAAGGCTAGGTTCTTAGGTTACCCAGTTGGTGGTTCACAGAACTGAGACTTCAGTGCAAGCAGTCTGTCCCCAGATGCCTGGTTTACCACCACTTCTCCCCACCCCACCCCACCCCCACTGCTGCCCGCAGCAGACCACCATAAGAAGGAAGGAGAGTTAAAGAATTCAGAAGAGAGACTTTGTTGTACACTTGGCAGTTAGAGATGTCTTTTAAAAAAAGGCAGGATGTTTGCCAAGCTTTGAAAGATAGGGAAGCTTTGGAAAAGAGGAGATTAGAAGGGCATCTCAGACAGGACTGATGCTGCCGGGCATGATGGGGCCTGAAAAGGTATTTGTCCAGTCTTTGGTGACATTCTTAACAGGGTGAGCTAGATCAAAAGCCGCTGACATTTTATCTTATAAATATTGCATCAGGATATAAATAGCTGGATCAGTGGAGGAGGACAAGAGGAGGCAGTGTCTCCATGGCAGAGGTCCCTTGGCAGAAAAGGAACAGAATATGGGACTAGAGCTGACTGCTGAATGATTAATGAGCCAATCCTTTTATTTAATGTATTATATGACTGAGAAAAGGGAATCTGATGAGACTCGCCTCCTCACACTGACAAGGAAAGGAAATATTGCTTTCACAGTGTCACTTGCCAACATCAAAACTGCCTGCCAGAATTACTAATTAGTAACAACAAAATATTACTCTTGTGATTTGACCATCCTGGTGAAGACGATATTGGCCAGACATCAGAACAAAAAACAGTACATGGATTCATGTCTGAAGAAACCAAGAGGCATCTCTCATACCACAGAACAAAATATGAAGAAGGAACAGCCAAACGAAGTGAAGGTCAAATAGGGTTGCTGGAAGTAGCCAAGAGAGGATCCAACACAGGTCTTGAGAAAGTTTTCAAAGTGAAACCAACAATTAAAGAATGGTAGTAGGAGAACAGGCTTGTGGTAGAGGTTGCCTTAAACCCAGGCTGATATGTAGGGGATGAAAGAAAAGTGGGCAGTGAGAGACTTCACACTGATACGCCATATTTTCAGGAAGCAGTCTGCCTGGGAAGGGGTGAGGAGAAAAGCTCTGCCTTAGGAGCAACACTGCTGCTACCAATTTTAGCAGCTGGCAAAACATTTCTTAGATAAGGTCACTCACAATAAATTGTATATCATAAAAATTTTCTGCTAGCCTAAAGCATAACTTTTGCCCTTATTTCCACAAGCATCTTGAAAATAGTGGGTCTAGGATGAATTGAACATATTTAACTATGTGCAATGATCAGAAAACTACCCACCTAAAAGATATTACATGCCCCCACTGAGAAAAAATAAATAAATGGCAAATGACAAATACCAAATTCTGAATAATATGAAAATAGAACAAATTTAAATCATGATAAATTTATCACCTTGAACTACAAAAACTTATGCTGTCCTCAAATAAGAAATCAAAGCAGCCATAAAAGACACAGAAAACCAACTAGGGAATAAAGTTTATTGGAAGCAGCAGAGGAAAATAAACATGACTAAACACCTGGTAAAGAATTTGATGGCATGGATTATGAAAAACTATAAGCACAAATTGAAGTGAACACAGTCAAAATAAAGAAAAATAGTATTGATAAGAGTAAAGATTTTCCCACAAATAGTTATTTGGTATTCTTAGTGAAGAAAGCTAAAATAATGAAAAATTTAAAAAGATCTTTAAAGATAAAATTCAAGAAACCAATTCAGGCAGACCAATAAATGCAAGAAGATATGGTTATCGATGTTTGAAAAACATCAATACAAGTAAAAAAATGTAAAATTTTTAATTTAGTAAATAATTTATCATAAAAAGGAAAGTTCAAATGATTTCTGCACTTATTGAAAAGATGCCCAATCTCATTTTTCTATTTCATTGATTATTGCTCTTATCTTTATTATTTTCTTCCTTCTAATTTAGTTCAAAATATTTTTTAACTTCCTATGTAGCATCTTTGTCAACTCATGGTTGTTATAGATATTCACTCTGTAATTTCATAGATTGGAGACTATATATACCTCCCACTGTTATTAAATTCTACTCTGAAATTTGCCAATCTTTTACAATTTATTGAGACTTGTTTTATGACTCTGGATGTGGACAATTTGATAAATGTAATATGTGCCTGAAAAAGGAATGTGTTGGGTATTTGGGTTCTAAAAATATCAACTAGACTGACTTGATTAATAGGGCTGTTAACATTGCTCATGCCCTTAGTGATGTTTTGTCTAGTTGTTCTATCAATTACTGAGGGACAGTTGTTAAAATCTCCAACTGCAGCGGTAGATTTATATACAAATATACAGGAGTTTAACTTTATCTATTTTAATTCCTCCAATATGTATATCTTATAATGAAAATGAGGCAGTCTCCAAGTACTCACATAGAACACGCCTCAGGATATAAATATAAATGAGAAGGGAAAGATGTAAAACATATATGTAAAATTCCACTATTAGCATAAAATAATGGGTTACATATAAACATTTTTCTATCTATATAAAAGCCCAGTGACCATTATGACAGAACGACCTGAAGGACCAGAATGACTGGTCGCTATGATGTGCACTGACCACCAAGGGGCAGACACCCAATGCAGAAGCTGCCCCCTGGTGGTCAGTGCCCTCCCATAGTGGGAGCACTGCTCAGCCAGAAGCCAGGATCATGGCTGGCAAGCGCAGCAGTGGCAGGAGCCTCTCCCGCCTCCATGGTAACACTAAAGAGTGGTAAGCCAAGTGGTAAGGAGCGAGTAAAGGGGTGGTTAGGAGAAAGCAGGTGGAAGGTTAGGAGCAAAGGGTCCCGGATTGTGAGAGGGATGTCCGACATCTCCTGAGGGGTCCCAGATTATGAGAGGGTACAGACTAGGCTGAGGGGACCCCTCCCCTACACGAATTTCATGCACCAGGCCTCTAGTATGCATATAAGTTCCCAGGTTAATAACTCCCCTGCCCACACCCTTACCCCCACCTGCCCTCAAATTCCTCAGTCATCTGGGGCAGCATACTTCTTGGTGACTTTTGAATGTTGTTCCATGGCATGTATCACCTATTGCAAGAATGAAATAAATCTTCTCCATAAAACAAAGCATATTTGGTGTTTAAGGCAGTTCATAGTTTATTGTAAACACTCACTCTCTTTGTAGTAGAAGTGCTTATAAAGAGTGAAATGATCAACTGTTTACCTGTAGGCAAACCTGAAGGCTTGAGCCAAGGGGTTGTTAGCACCATTGTGGCTTTCTCCCAGTAGCTCAAAGACAATCCAGGCAAGATAGCGAGTAAGCCCTACCCAGGAGCCAAAAAACTCGGTGCCCCACTTGAAGTTGGTCACGTTAATTCCCTTAACCCTTAAGTTGTCACACTTGAGTTTTTCTTTTTCCCTTGATTTTCACTTTCTGTTTCTATAATATTAATTTTAGTGTAATTTCTTATGTTGTAAACTTTAAGTCATTTTGGAGTGAAAGCTAGAATACTCATGGTAGCAAATACAAATACAGTTGACCCTTGAACAATGCAGGAGTGAAGGGCACTGACACTCTGCCCAATTGAAGATTCATGTAAAGCTTTTGACTCTCCCAAAACTGAAGTTGTCCCTCAGTATCCCTGGGGGATTGATTGGTTCCAGGATCCCCATGGATAACAAAATCCATGGATGCTCAAGTCTCCTATATAAAATGTATAGAACAATATATACAGTCAGTCCTCTACATCCATGGATTCCCAGATGCGTATAGAAAACACTACCGGTATTTACTGAAAAAAATCTACATATAAGTGGACCCATGTGATTCAAACCCATGTTATGCAA
Source organism: Lasiurus cinereus (assembly GCA_011751065.1). Lineage (NCBI taxonomy): Eukaryota > Metazoa > Chordata > Mammalia > Chiroptera > Vespertilionidae > Lasiurus > Lasiurus cinereus. The sequence goes on along the minus strand of JAAGEH010000079.1, from coordinate 1,905,127 downwards.
GGGTCAATTTACGTATTTTTAAATGCCTCTCTCTCACTACATTTCCATAAAATGGAATGAGAGACTGTGTTTCACTCACCAGGCAACAACACTCAGGCTACCCCTTCAACTTGGCCAAATTATTCACCTATAAAAGGCTGCAATTTGCTATGTTTACTAAAGCATTTTGTTTGTTTCTGGTGCTTGTGAAATGTAAAACTCTTCATTTCCCTGAATGTGAACTCTAAGCCAAATGATCAACCAGAGTGCTCCTTCAGGCTTATCTTGGAAATGATCATCCCTTTCTAAAACCACCTCGGCTAAATAGCAAGATTCTGCCTTAATGCAAAGGCAGAAATGCAGTAAAGGGTGTGTGGTACTCTTTATGCATTGCTTAAGCGACAGCCGCCAGCCTGAATTTCATGCATTCTCGGGCTGCTGAATTGTGTCTTGAATGCACCAAGAAATCATGCCTCGCCTTTTTATATATAGGGGAGATAAACCCAGTTTGTGAGCTCTGCTGGGACTGAGCTCAATTCTTGTTTATGGCCTTAAGCTTGCTCACTGAGCTTGAAATGTATCAAATAATTACATTATGGAAAGAGAAGCTGAAGCTGTGCTTTATATGCTATTGACTCAAGTCAATTATAACTTCTTTAAAGCCGCTCCATCAACATCTGCTAATTGTAGGTCTATCTCCATGACAGAAAGGAGATTTATCTTTCACTTACATTGCACTTGTTTTCCCAAAGCCTAAAGTAAAGATCGGAAATTCTGCCTGCACTCATCATAAATGCCCCTCGCCTTAGGATATGGCTGAGAGACCTAAGGATGTTCATGTTTCTCCCTGTTCCCTAGAAGGGGGTCTTCTCTATTCAACTAATTTGAATTTTCCTTTTATTTACCTTTTTATCTCTGCAGGAAGATAAGTCCTTCTGGATTGTTGTCTACCTGGTTACTCAAGGCAGCACCATAGTTTTGCCAACCAAGAGGAAGCTTTGGGATCAGTCTGGGACTGAGTCATTATATGCAGAGATGTAATCTTTTCCCAGTGTCCTCCTCTGCTTTCTAACCACAAAGACACAGCTCCATGAACCATTCAGATGGGAGTGTATAAATCGTTCATTACCTATTAAAACTTACCATTCCTTAACTTCAGGTAGTGAACATACAATATAACATACATATAATGTATTCTAGAATTTTATACTTGATACTTACATAATTTTATTAACCAATGTCATCCAAAAATTTTCAATAAAATTTTGTTCAAAAATAAAAATGAATAAATAAAAGAATTTTAAAAGTATGAGAAACTTACTAGTCTTGTTTCTCATTCGCTCAGGTTTACTAGATTCTAGCGACTCATTCCATTCTGGCCAAGGTTAAATAAAGGAGTTAATAGTTGTCAATGAAAGAAACAAAAAGGCTGAGTTGCTTTCTGCTAGTATGGAAATGGAAACCACTTAAGCATTAGATTCACTGTATTCGGAACATAGAAAGCACCTTAAAAATTGTGTATTCTTTACATCCCCACAGCTTAGGAAATTGGTGCTCAATGAGGCCACCTAATATAACAGAGCTAGTATGCTAAAGATCTGGAACCAGACCTCAGGTCTCCTTTTCTTTCTATATTAATTTTCTGACCTCAAGTCAATAGATTTTGAGGCTGTAAATTGAAAGATAACCCAAAAGAGAATCATTCTTTTTTGAGTCTTAGACATATATCTATCAGATAATAAAAGGTACTATAGAACAATAGGAGATATGTTTACATCTATAATCTATATGTTTTGATAATAAAATAATACACAATGTTAGATAATAAAGAACATTGGGCATAAAGCATAAGATAAAAATTGTCATGTGTCTTCCTGTGGTAGAATAGGAACCTTTCTCTTTAGTGAGAAAATAAATTTGCACTATAGATCCTCCTCCTATTTTAACCAGGTAATATTGGGAAAACTCTACACGCTTCTCTTTGGAAAGAGAGAATTTGCTGCTCTCTTCAAGCATCAACACTCAGGTTGCCCATTTACTCTGTGAAATTGTCCTCCTAAAACAGTCGGCAATTGGCATTTATCACAAAAGGTTTATGAGCTTCTTAAGGAGGACAGAAGAGTGTCATTTATTAACTAAGTCATCTCTGGAAATGTGTCCTCTCTAGGCCTCAGGTGTATCATTGGTGAAAGAACCATCATAATGAATACCACCTCATAGAGGTTATCCAAAGATAAATGAGATAAAGAATGAAAGTTCAGAGATCTATGCCTGACTCAGACTAAACCCTTAATGATGCAGCCTATTATAACCAAAGGGGACATGGGGAAGGGAAGGAGCTGTTTCAGGTTGGTTTGGGTGATAGAAAATATGGGAGAAAAAATTATCTTAAGTAGAGTTTCTTACATAATAGAAAAATAGTAGATGGGGCTCTAGAATGTCAGGTTTAATGTCAACAATGGATGAGTCACTTCCAAAACCACAGAGAGTCCCTTTTAACTGATCTCCAGTCAGTTCACAGGGTTTCTCATTAGTGCCTTTCTGGTAACTGTCCTAATGGCCTAAAATGCCTTCTGCTTTTCAGTACTACCCTGACTCTCTTGGTGAGTTAGATGCTCCTCATTCTTCATTCTTTCTCCCATAGTCTGTGACAACATTCACCAATTTGTATGGTGATTTTCTGTTTCCAAGTTCTCTTCATCAATTTAAAGGAACAGATTATGACAATCATAAACATTTTAATGGTATTCATCTTTTTATTTTTAGTGTTAAAGAGAGTATCAGATACATAATATGTCTAAACATTATTTGAAAAATAAGTGACTGAATGAATCACTCATTTCTCAGGCTACCTAGATTAGGACCCCTGAAAAAAAATTGTGGTTGTCCTTCTCCCTCAAGCAAAAAATCTATCTCCAGAATACAGTGAATTTCATTTCAATTTGCTTTTGAATGGGTGTAACTAACCATGCATTGGGTATTCTGAGTATCTATTTTTTCAACAAGGATCCGCACCCCACCAAAACAAAACAAAACAAAACAAAACACACACATTAAAAGAAAACTGGATGGTCACGTTTTACACTTTGGTGTGACAAAGTGCATTATAAGAAACAATCCTTTCTAATATAACCAGTTAAAACAAAACAAAAATAAATCTAATGCCTGACCAATTTCAAAGGTTAACTTTACTTAGTTTCCAGAGTTCACTTTTTTGTCCTGATGGGTTGCATATTATGTCATACTAGAGGCCCGATGCATGAAAATTTGTGCAAGAGTAGGCCCTCCTTCCCCCTGCTGCTGGCACTGGCTTCCCTCCAGCATCTAGGATCTGGGCTGGCTTCCCTCCAGGCCCAGCTTTGTCAGGAAGGACATCTGGAATGACGTCCAGTCTATGAGCATATGACCCTTTTATTATTATAGATTATTACAGCAATGTCAATTTGTTTTGTTGTTAAGTATTTTTTTATTTTTATTTTTTATTTTTAAATAAATCTTTATTGTTCAGTTTATTACAGATGTTCCTTTTTTCCCCCTCCCATAGCTCCCCTCCACCTGATTCCCCTGTCCCCACCCCATACTCTCCCCCCACCACTGTCATCCATAGGTGTAAGATTTTGTCCAATCTCTTCCTGCACCCCTCACTCCTCCTTTCCCCCAAGTATTGTTAGTCTATTCCCTTTCTATGCCCCTAATTCTATTATATTCACCAGTTTATTCTGTTCATCAGATTTTTTTATTCACTTGATTTTTAGATTCACTTGTTGATAGGTATGTATTTGTTATCACTTTGTTGTTCATAATTTTTATCTTTACCTTTTTATTCTTCTTCCTCTCCTTAACGAAAACCCTTCAGCATTTCATATAATCCTGGTTTGGTGGTGATGAACTCCTTTAGCTTTTCCTTATCTGTGAAGCTCTTAATTGATCTTCAATTCTGAATGATAGCTTTGCTGTGTAGAGCACTCTTGGTTTTAGGTTCTTGTTATTCATTATGTTGAATATTTCCTGCCACTCCCTTCTGGCTTGCATAGTTTCTGTTGAGAAATCAACTGAAAGTTGTATGGGAACTCCCTTGTAGGTAACTAACTGTTTTTCTCTTGCTGCTTTCAAGATTATCTTTGTCTTTTGTCCTTGGAATTTTAATTATGATGTGTCTTGGTGTGGTCCTCTTTGAATTCTTTTTGTTTGGTGTTCTGTATGCTTCCTGGACTTGTAAGTCCATTTCTTTCACCAGGTAGGGAAAGTCTTCAGTCATTATTTATTCAAATAGGTTTTCAGTATCTTGCTCTCTCTGTTCTTCTGGCACTCCCATAATTCTCATGTTGGTACGCTTGAAGTTGTCCCAAAGGCTCCTTACACTATCTTCACATTTTTGGATCCTTTTTCTTTATGTTTTGCTGTTAGGGTGTTTTTTGCTTCCTCATATTTCAGATCTTTGATTTGATTCTTGGGGTCCTCTAGTCTGCTGTTGGATTTTTGAATATTATTCTTTATTTCAGACAGTGCATGCTTAATTTATGACTGGTCCTTTTCCATTTTTTTGACATTCTCATTAAGATCTTTGAAGGACTCACTAAGTTTCTCAGAGTTCTCAATAAGTTTGTCAGTGGTTTGTAGAAGATTCTTGAATAACCTTATAAATGTGGTTTTGAACTCTATGTCCAATTGTTTGCTTTCCTCCATTTCTTTCATTCATGACATGTTTCTTGGTCTCCACATTTTGGCTGCTTCCCGGTGTTGATGGAGTGACTTTGTGTGATAGTTGTCCTTAGGGCCCAGTAGCTCCACCTCCCCAATCACCTGAAGTGGACACTCTTGGTGCACCCCTTTGTGGGCTGGGTTCACAGTCTTGTTGTAGTTAAGCCTTGATTGCTATTGGTACACTGGGAGAAATTGACCTCCAGGTCAATTGACTGTGAGGATTAGCTGTGTCTATTAATGGAAGAACTGCTGTGTTGGAGACACCCCTATGGGGCAGGACTTGCTTCAGTGGGGCTTTGGTGCTCACCGAGTCTGCCTCTTGAATGTGTCACTTATGTATGTAAGGAGTTGAAATCTGGTATCGTCTCACACTGACCTCTAGGTACAGTGGTTCCTGGATCTCCAAGGAGGTGCAAGTCAGCTAGTGTCTGAGGCCACCCAGCAGGAGCTACTGGGAGCTCTACAGATTTCTCCTCTTTGCTTGGAGTTTGAAAGATTTGGAGTTGATTTCTCCTCTTTGCCTGGAGTTTGGAAGTTTTGGAGTTGTCTGACCCAGCTGCAATTTGTTAGGTTAAGCTGCCAGAGGGCAGGCCATTCATATGCAAAAGTAGCCGCATAGCTGGGTGGGTTTGTAAATTGGGTGAGGCAGGGTCTCAGGGAGTCTCTAAGCTAGAGCGTGGCAAACAGCAATGGCTGCCAGTCAGCCCTCTCTGCAGCGTTCTGTTCAGTGTCCTGTGTCTTGCGCCCCAGTGCAGTAAACAATGATTCCAATGTGCAACCCTGAGAGAGAGCCTCCCTTTCTGACCTGATGGCAGACAGTCCAGTGTCTCCCTGTATGAGTCTGGGTCTCCAGAATTTCGCCAGAAACTGGAGTTCAGAGAGTCGAGAACTTGTAACTCTCTTCCAATTGAAAACAACAGGCACACCAGCCCGATTTGTGCGCGTCTTCGTACCTCTCCCTTTCTGAGCCTCTGCACATCCCACCAAGTCTGGATGCACTTTTTTCTTTCCTTCTAGTTGTAGAACTTCCACTCCACCAGCTTTCCTATGGTTTCGGGGGATAGTTGTCTTGTTTTTTAGTTGTAGTTTTGATGTGGTTGGGAGAGACAGCACGTACAGATGTATATCTTATGCTGCCATCTTCTCTATCCTCAAATTTCCTATCTTATCATACACTCATTGCCATAAAAGTCTACTCATAGAAAATTATTGTCTTTGAGTACATTCTTTATATATCCTATAGCTCGGTGGTCGGCAAACTGTGGCTCACGAGCCATATGTGGCTCTTTGGCCCCTTGAGTGTGGCTCTTCCACAAAATACCATGGCCCAGGCGAGTCTATTTTGAACAAGTGGCATTGGAAGAAGTTTTTTTTTTTTAATTGGCTCTCAAAAGAAATTTCAATTGTTGTACTGTTGATATTTGGCTCTGTTGACTTATGAGTTTGCCGACTACTGCCATAGCTCAATATTATCATTTGTAAATGAAGATAATAGGAAATATCTGATAGGAAGGGCTTGTGGAAAAAAGTAAGTGATATAGGTAAAACATTCAAAAGAGCAAAGAACAATTAATAAAAGTTAAATATTATTATTATATTTAAATACTTTACATTAATTTAGAGAATTTTAGGATTATGATTATATAGAAAAGTCTTTGTAATAACTGAATTTTGCAAACATTGGAAAATTCCTCTAATAACTTAAGAAATTTGCTTTAAAAATAAGCATTGTACGCAATGCTTTTGCTTCATTCCCTCATGCTCTCTGGATGATGTATCAGCAAGTGAGTTTACTCTCTGGATTAGATGTGGTGTGGGGACTTCCTTTTTGTGAATATTTTGATATACCAACAGCCACCTAATAGCTTAATCTTTGTCTCTTTCATTCTTCTTCCATTTTCTCTCTTCTTATATTTGTACCACACATGCTAATTTAGAATTAAAATCCCATGTGATCAAGAACATAATAAAACACTTAGGTTTGAAACTACTACCTGCTACCTCTTGATAATACATTCTTCTGCCCTCTCTCTGCTTTTTCCTCCCCTCTCATCCCCAGCTAAATTATTCCCTGATCCCCAGCTGCCACCTTGGCAAAAACTTAGTGTCAGTGCCTAGCATGTAGACCTATAATTTCCATTTTATTCTTCAGCCTCAATAGGGACTTCCTGCTGCCAAGGATTTTCTCCTTTGAAATGAAAGATGAAATAGACACCTACAGAATTCTCTTCAACTAGTTTCTCTTCCCAGGGAGGAGCCTGAATAGGGCCAAGAAAAGGGCTCACAAGGTGATGGGGAAATAATACTCAGGGCAAGAAAGAACTCCTGAGGTGATGGTTTTGTTCAAAGACCAGTCGTGTCCCCACTAGGAAAGGAGACTCAGTTCTTCAAAACAAAAATTACTTCTGGCTACTTTTTTAGTTTATTTGACCAGAACAGTCACTTTCTTTCATTTTTAATTTGTCTTTTTCTGAGAGATTTAGTTGATCTAGGATGACAACACACTTAACTATACAGTTTGAGGTTAAAATTGGCATGGAAGTGACAATTCAATTTTTGATGAGCCTGACCTCAGAACACTCGACTCTATCTACAATTATCAGCCACAGTGACCGCCTACTTCACTCTTAGAGCTTCAAATCCATTCAAACCCAGCCAGAATGAGTTTATTTTTGCCATCAAATTTAAATCAAAGTATCAAGGGGATTTCTTTTTCTTTCTTACCATGGGGAAATTTTTATCTAGGTTCAAAAATAGGCCGAGAATGAAACAAATGATACTGAAACAGTGTGTTATGTTATAGCATGACAAGCACTGAGACAAACCACCCATCCATCATCCATCAGCAAAGTTGCTATTACATCATAGCTTTGCCTGACTGAGGGTATAGAAAAGTGCTTCCCAAGGGCTTGCTCTTGGGTTATGTATGACAGCAGAGCTTATCCTCAAAGGCATTATGCACTTGTTAGCCTCACTTCCCTCCATCCATGTATTTTTCAATGCTTTTCTTTTTGCTGCTTTTCCCACCTATTGTGGAACATAAAAAATAGAAATATCTTGCTCCTACTCACTTTAGAACAGAAAGAGGAAAGAGGGAAGATACTCGTATGGGAAAAAGCTTTGCTAATGTGCACAGTTTCACTCATTTATTCATTCGGTAACTATTTATGGAAGGCTTACTTTGCCAAGTGTGTTAAGAAGTACCAGTTTATAATAGAGAAAAAACAAAAAAACACAGGACTCCTGCTTCATGAAGTATCCATTTACCAGTAGGAGGGGAATAAGCAATAAATAAATACACATAAGTATCAGATTTTAGGTTATAGATTATCATAGGCAATAGTAAGTACTATGAAGAAAATAAAACAGAGTGATATGATATGGAGAGAGAAAGGAGAGGAACTCCCAATGAGGATAAGGTCTCCCTGAGATAACGCTTTGCTGAAACATGAAGGTTAAGAAGGAGCCAGATATGCAAGATCCAGGCACAGGGTGTTCCCAGTGGAAGGGACAGCGAGTGAAAAGCTCTGAGGAAAAAAGGATTTTGGCTATGGTGTCTGGAGTGGAGCCAGCTAAGGGGGAGTGGTGTGGGAAGAAATCTGAGAGGTAGCCAGGGGCCAACTGCATAGCCTCAGGAGAGTATATGGATGCAACTTTCCCTGTCTGTGAAGGGTTCAGAGGGCAGAAAACTTAGCATGAAGGGGGTGTGTATAGTAGTCTGAAGGTGTGTAAAGATCATGCAAATCAGAGGGAAAATGACGTCATCAGATTCTGCTTCCACCTTGAGTCTCTCTCTAAAAAGAAGGCAGTATTGCCTTGCGTAAAGTCACTTTGCAAATCTGCAGCCCACTCACACAACCTCTCCTTGCATTAGGGTATCAAAAAAACAGCATCTTAAAATTCTGTTTGAAAATAAATTTGTTCTAAAAATACATGTATGAAGCAGAGAATGTGCAAAATGTAACATTTTGTTCAAATAGTACAATAAGGAGATATTTAATGTTGTTATAACAACACTAGAGGCCTGACGCACGAAATTCGTTTATGGGGTTCAGCCCTCATAGCCCTGGCTGCCTCGCACCCCATGACCCCGCCCCCCACCTTCCCCACTGGTCATTCCAGAAGGTTGTTCCAGAAGGTTGTTCCTCCATCTGGTCTAATTAGCAAATTACTTCTTTATTATATAGGATTTTTTATAGTAAAAATATCAATTTTTGGCATTCAGAGTATCAAAGCATACATTTGCAGCTGGATAGAAAAGCTTTCAGCACTTAAAAAAAAGTCGAAAGTAATTTTGATTTTCTTTCAAAGTATTTCATTTGGTCTAGATAATATAAAGCACCATGAGATATAATGCTGATAATTTGAATCAATAAGTATCACTTTACCTAAATCTAAGAGATTTCAAGAGAGGAACAGGATTCCATGAACAACCACTGTTCTTCAGTTATGTTTGTGTGTGTTTTTTTTAAAAAATACTCAATAAGTTCTAGATTACTACTATAAGGAGTTTCAGTATAAACTAATCACAGGGAAATAATGCACAAGGTCCCTGCCTTATGAATTTTGTGCTCAGCATGTTTTCCAGCTGACTTACACTCTTTAGGAGATAAGTTGTTCCCCAAATAATTAAGCACTTACATCTTTAATGTGTTTTTGCAATCTGGCCTAATGATGTGACAGAGGGAATGGACGGTGTCATAGGCCTATGGATATAAAAATTTCCCAAGTGATCTGTATTCTTCTATCAAAACTGCTCTAAATTATTTATTAACTTGTATGCTTAGTAGACCAGTTTCTGGAACTCTAAATATTTTAGTTTTTTTTTTTTGTTAAGTTTCTATCAAGAGTAGGAGTTCTGTATAGCTGTAAATCTTTGTGCAATGGTTTCCTTAGATATGACATCAAAAGGATAAATTGCCCTCAGGTCACAGAAAAAGTGACAGACTAAACAAGGAACAAAAGACAGATACCCTGAACTCCAACCCAGTAGAAATTAGATAACCTGTTTCTTTAATATTTAAAGATCTTACATAATAGGTCCAGCCATTACTTTAAGAGAAAAAAAAGAAGTATGCCTTTTTTAAAGTAATGAGTTATTGGAATGACAAACACTAAATTTAATGCATACAATATATTAAATTTAGTATGTGATGTTACAAGAAGAGCAAGAATTTCTTTCTAGTGGGGGTTGTTGTCCAGAATATTGTCCTAGTTAATCTGGCATAGAGGATTGAAGCCAAGGACAAACAAGGATGTCCCCAGAAACATTTAAGGGGTAGGAAATGGGCTGTGAGTGTTCCTAGGGAGGGTTCTTTTGGTTTTTGGAAAAATCACCACTTGTGATTCTTCCATCTCTTGTCCCTTCCCATCCTCAGAGTTCCCAGGAAACCTCCAAATAGCACAGGTGTCAGGGGCATGAAAAACACAAAGAGAGTAAGAAGTTGATGAAAAAGAAAAGTGCTTTCTTGCCTGCTTTGTGATCACAGTGAGAGCTGGGAAGGAGTGTGTCCACTGATGAGCCCCCTGGTTCTCATATTTATAATAGTATAGATCCTTACTCCAAGTAGAGACCAGCATCACCTTGTTGGAAATGCAGACTATAAGCCCACCTCATTCCAGACCCATCAGAATCTGCATTTCACAAGATTCTCAGGTGATATGTGTGCTCATTTAAATTCCAGAAGTGATGGATAGCCCACTAGTCTCCATCAGCAGTTTCTCTAAAACTCTTCTTAGGGGTCTGCATCATAGAAATCCAGGTGCTCAAGGAAGCTCAGATAATTGGGTAGCACCTTTTCACCCTTGGGTTCTGGTTCACAAGAAAGATATCACTTGGCTCTCAAGATAAAGAAGCTATCTTAGTAGTAAGAGGTGTTGAGTCAGCTACTTCACTAACTTGACTTCCAGCCCCAAGTTAATTTTCCAATCTCCTCCCTCTCTAAGTTAACCTTAAAAGCTCCTAACGAGTTCCTGTAGCATCTCAGTGAATGCCTTTTCATTACATGTCTATGCTCTCATCCATGCAAAGCAGGGAAGTACTCCTTTCTCAGAAATTAATGTCACACATCCTGTCAAACTCCTCATTTTTACAAGTTCAAACTAATTATGGCTGCAGATGGTACTGCTAAATAAAGTTCTCCATTGTGGACACTTAATCAAATCAGCATTCCCAACAGAAATGTCTGTCTTGTGGTAGAAACTGTTGCTGTGAGTTAGTTGAGATTTTCAAGTTATGTTGAGGAGTCCTTTATCCTAATTTTATTCCAAGGCAAGAATTGCTATGGAAACTCGTGTACAGGCTTAGAAATAGCTCATTAAGGTTTCTTTTGTCTAAATAGTAAAGAAAATGCTGCATTGCATTAGCATTTAACACTACACAGCCTGTGCAGAGAAGCAAACAGCCATGCTGGTGAAATCACAGCTATTGTATGGGTGCTCAGTTTTCCCCATCTACAGTTGATCTAGAACTTTTCTTCCAACCACTAAACTGTTTTAGAACAATCTCATCACTGGGAAGCATTTCCACCAGAGGGTGAGCATTTCAGGGAAAGGGAAAAAATAAAAGCAACAAAACAAAAACTAATGATAGTTCTCTGTGAAAGACTGACTGCTTTTATGAGTAATGATTTACTGGAGAAGGTTAAACCCAAGCACTAAAAATGTTTCCTTATTTGATGGCAGATGCTCAACTGCTCTTTATTTCCTTTCATTGGTTCACTCAGGCAATAAAGATCTGTCTTCTCTGACTTAAATAAATCAATATCAATGGCACTAAGAATTTTGTTTTGGTTTTACATTTTAGTTGCAGGAACCCAAGGAGAAAATGGAACCTCCATAGCCACTGGCAGCTATGTACAAGAAAATAATATGTCCCAAGTTTTCAATAGAGTCAGACAAAATTAAAATTTTCAGTTCAAAAATCACTAGCCTTTCTCAGACCCTTATTTTCAATGAAATAGATTTAGAAAATTGGGAGATCACTAATAATTTATAGCTTAAGTGGAACTCAACTTATTCAGTGAGAGAGAAGCCCTTCAGTTTCCATTTCCATTGCCAGCACTTTCTCCTTAGTTGATTTTTTTAAAAGTCACTCATCTTTCTGAATTTCAGTTTTCTGTTCTGCAAAATGGGCTAAGCATTGTGGTAGAAGAAGTTGTGCCTGCCTTTGGAGTCATGTAGCCAGACTGGTCCCTGAGCATATCTCCACAGATTTGCAAAGCGACTTTACTTACATGATTTAATTTGTTCCTTTCAACAACAGTACAGTGTTCCTAATCATCACCCCTTTACAGAGGACCAAAAGATAAGAGCCTGAATACTGTAATGTCATGTCATGACTTTAAATTTCCTAAGCTCTCACCTGTACATACACACATTCTCCCTCAAATTGAATAAATATGCTTTTATGTAAATATTTTGGGAAAACTATAGTCTAAACCTATTCATAATAATTAAATCTAGTATTTTGTGCACTAGAAACTTGTCTAAGCAATTTACATGCACTATCAGATATTTGACTCTTCCCAACAATGTTATGACATAGGGAATATCAACTTTATTCTAGGCAAGAGAAACCAATGCTTAACTGAAATAATTTGGGAGAACTTTAGTTAACAAAAGTCAGCAAATGGACCTGAACCCAGAGAGTTTATTTCTTAAACATGGATGCGTAATACATTATGCAATTCTGTTTCTCTGAAAAAATTCTAATTTCAATGCTGAATCACTTTTGGTTAATATGTAGGGAAAACCCCTTCAATAATAATAAAATTCAATTAATTCCATTTCAAAAATCACCTCTTCCAAAAGAATATTTAAGCAAAAAATTTCCTAAGCTTTGACAGGTACTCCTGAAGGATCTGAAATAAGTTCCACAAAGATCTTTCTATAACTTTACATACAAAGTCAAGCTCTCCCGCTCTGATTCCTACCAAATCTCTAGCAGACAGTCTTATTTAGCACTTAATCATCCATGCAATATCAGCCATGCTGAAACTTCAAGTCCAACCAGAACTGACCATGGAGAACAGAAAGTTCCCTTCTCTACCCTGTCCTATGAACAACCAGCCAAGGTCATGTTTGGGGTTAAACTAACACCTGACCTTTTGTTCCTGGAGTAAGAGCTGTCTGCTCCGGCCATGGCTTCACCAAACAAAACATAATGTCCTTGATATGCAATGTGTCCCAAGTTCCTATGCAGGCTATTGGAAGACATTATGTCTCTTCCAAGTCTGAGATGGAGAAATTTGAGCCAATATAGTAATACAACCAACCCAAATGTTCTAATTTTTTGGAAAAGGTCATAATATTATTTTACATTGACCTAGAAATGTTTTAGATGTTCACAGTAAAATATTCTAACTTACCTGAATGATATTCCTCAGCCCCATTATCATATATATATATATATATATATATATATATATATATATATATGTATATATATTTAAATATATATTTTATTGATTTTTTACAGAGAGAAAGGGAGAGAGATAGTTAGAAACATCGATGAAAGAGAAACATCCATCAGCTACCTCCTGCACACTCCTTACTGGGGATGCACCCACAAGCTAGGTACATGCCCTTGACCGGAATCGAACCTGGAACCTTTCAGCCTGCAGGCTGACACTCTATCCACTAAGCCAAACTGGTTTCGGCTACCCTAGATTTTTAAAGTAATACTTACACATTCTTTTAAAAATAAAATACTATTAAAGGCAGAAAAGATAAATAGTACCTTAGCATATATTATTCCACTCCTAGTTTTCATTTTATTTAAGAAATGACACACAGCATCTAGCTATCTCTTCAAAGCAAAATGCTCATATTTCTAATATTTATTTTATTTTTTAGTTTTAGATATGGATCTTCTGTCATCAGCTCGTCAACATCATTACCAGACCAACTAAAGCCCAAGAAGTGGGGTTTTTTGGAGTCACCTGTCCTATGTGTTCCAGGTTGGAGCTGGCCATCATGTGAGATTAGGAAAGTAGTTGCACCCGAATCTGGTTTTCTGGGGAGGCCGACTGGTCAGGTGTGTGTGCAGATGTAACTTCACTGTGGCTGACACGTTTACACAGGTGTCAGGCGTCACTCTTCTGCCTCAGACAGATCCTAACTATCACATTTCCAACCCTGCCTCAGCTGTTCCCTGAATTTTGGTACCAGATTTACAAATTGTTGCTCTCTTCTACCCAATCAGCTCTTCCAACAGTACTGCAAGCTCCTGATTCTATATAAACATTTTATGTTCAGAATTGAAAGAATGGTTTCTTTTTCCCTTACCAAATATTGACTGACATGTTTGTTGGTAATGGAATTGATCTCAGGGAAATATAACCTTAGGATAAGAATCTGGACATGGTTCTCTGATATGACTAGATTCCAAGTAAACGTAATAATAACATATTTATGTTGTATGTAAGTGGGAAGTCCTATGACCTGCAAGGGCAAAATAACAGTTAAATTATAATGATCAGCTCATTATAATTGGAATGAAATGCATATTAGACGATATGTCTTTGAAAGATAGGAAGGGTAGCATAATAGGATATTTTAATAGTAATAAAGCCATGAGGTTTGTTGATCGCTTCTGAGTGAGCCGGTAAATTTCTTCCCTTAAAAAATTTCCTGATATGATGTCAACAATTTACACTGCATGTTTTCTTGTTAACCTTCTCCAATGGTACCAAAAATAACTTCATGGGTAGTAAATTGAATAAAGGAAAATACTTGGGAATTAGAAGGATTACTAGACACCAACATAACGGTCTAAGATAGATTGAATTACTATAGTTAACTGATGCTAATTCCTAGGGGCTCAAACAAGATTAAGATCTATCAATCAGAGCAGGGGCCTATAAAATCCAGGGGATTAACTGAGTTTCCCTTTAACCAAGCTTAGAATGGGTCTCTCAGGTTTCTAAGCTTACTGTATGGTTATTGTTCTTATCTTGGAAAGCACAGTTAGAAAAGACATACTCAGCAACTGGCAGAATCCCCAAATTGTTTCCTTGACATATGAAGTGAGGGCTAGTGTAGTAGAAAAAATAACAAGTGAAATCCTCCAGAACTGCCTCTGCATATCAAAAGAGTACATCAAAATCAATACTGTTTCTTTCTGTGGGATTGCAAAATCCCAACCATATTCTCATTCAATTAGCGTATTTGTGTGTATGAGAAATTGCTCTTGAAGAATGAAATTTAACCAGGGGTCAACTTACATTGAAGATGATATTCTAGATGTGATTTCTTTGCTGGTGCCAATCAATCAGATATCTATTACCAAGTATGCAGCCATTGGTCTGAGTGCTTTTTAAGAATATATATTTATTAATACAGACCACTAGAAATACTTTGCTTTCACCTGACAAAGGCAGTAATACTCTTTCACCATACTACAATGGAGGTACAACAAACCATAGCCCTGCGTTATCATTTGTTCCAGATTCACCTTTATCATCTTGCATTGCACAAGATATTATGCTATTAGTCACACTGATACCTTGACGATGGCATGCTGATTAAATGTGATGTGGAGAAAGCCAACATATCCTGGGAAAACACATGCATACCAGACAGTTGGAAAAAAATCCGACCAAATTCAGGCAGCTTGCCACCTCAGCGAAATTTCTGGCTTGAGAGTTCTGAGGCAAGTTGCGATATTTCACTGTGGAGGAAAGAGGCACAGAACCTAGAACACCTGTCTGAACTCTGGAGACAACTTATACTTGAGGTAGAGTATGAAGCCTATCATTTACAAAGTGCTCTGTAAGGATGCTGGTTTTGAATGGTTAGGCAGAGCCTAGAGTAAGAAAGGTTCTGGTGGCAGCTCCATATTATTTGGGAAACTGCTCTGTCACACCATATGACACAGACGTACCAGCATATGCAATATACAGCTGGCTGATAAGGACTCTGCTCTATCTTCTTGACAAGGGGGTTAATACCTTTTGGTTATTTCACTCTCTTTTTAGTGGAATTTTCAGGAGGAACAAAGGCTTGTATTTAATCTTTCTGGTTGAAGTGTAACTTCTAAATCACAGCATTTTTCAAAAGAATTGATATTATGGGAATTCAGGATTGTGCTACATAGTAAAGTGCAATTTTCTATATTAAATAGTTAATTCTTATAACCCTCTAAAACACACTTCAAAGTCAATAAGTAGGTTAACCAGTCCAGTTCTACTACCTACACTTTGCTTATGATAAGAACAATACTTAAAATTTTTCTAAATGTAGTTATCATGGCTAAACTCAAATTAAAAAAAAAATGAGAACAAGAGGTTTGGACTCAACTATGAACTATAACTACCACTATTTCCTTATTCCAAGACCCTTGGCTAATCTTTTAACCTCTCTCAGAACTTTAAATTTAACTTATCTAAAGAGTCCGTGAAGTACTATTATATTTACAAAGCTGATGTGAGAATTAATATAATTCCCATGAAAATGCCTATACACACTAACCCTTCAAGTTGGTAGAATATGTGGGGTTTTGGGGAACAAAGATCAAATGGCCAACATCACCATTGGGATGGCACCAAAATGTTCTCTTTCTTGCAAAATACCAACTATACCTCCTGCAAAATACCTCCTGCAAAATACCAACAACAAATGCACTCTTGGCTTACAAATAGTTTTACAACTAATAGTGGTATATGCAGAAAAGGGAGAAGTGTTTTGAAGACAAAAGGTCAGTAGGTTGCAGGCAAATGGGGATTTTATTTGTTGAAAATTATATATTTCCAAAAAAAATCTCTCAGCTCTGATACTGTACTTACAGAAGACTAAAAAAAAATCATTGCCAAAGTTGATATTACAGCAGTTGTAGAAAAGGCTCATAAATATACTTTTGGAAATTTAAAAATAATTTTAAAGTTTGAAAAAGTAAAGAAGACTAATCCATTCAAATCTATTGTTAGAAAAAGCAGCTGCTGACAATTTGATAAATTATTCACCCAAGAATTTCAATAACCCTAAAACAACTTCTTCCACATATGTTGACAGGGGAAGAAGTATCTAGCAAAAATGTGAAACAAAATAATTTTAAGATGCTTCAAAAATGATTAGAAAACCTCTTCATTTCTGAGGTAAGCCTTGTTTGCTCTTAACTTTAAAATTATTCAACATTCCTACCAAGAATTTGAGGCAACTTAAAAAATATTTGTTAAACAGAAAAATGCTATTTTAGGAGTAGAATTTAATATATATTACAGTGATCTTCTGTAACAGAAATAGAAAATCTGGAAGACATAGCAAAATGTGATTATGACATTGCCTTAACTAAGGTTTTGGCAAAAAGAAAATGCAGAGACTCAATGGACACAGACTTGCAGAAAAGGCCCCCTACAAGGAAGGACATCCTGTCACTCCTCCAGGGATTTCCTCAGCTGCAGAAAGCCACTGGGCCCAGGTTGCACCATGCACAAGCTGGCCTAGGTCCAGTGGCTGACTAATGGGAAGGGGTTGTAAAGGCCAGGCCATTTCAACCCAACATGGGACAATTCTGACAGGTCATTGAGTCTCAGAACTCCCTCTGGGGTTGGATGAGATTATGATAAGATATATATCACAGCTCAGCTCTCCCTGGGGCCAATATACTTCCTCCTCCTCTCTCCCAATGGTCCTCCCTAATGAACATCCTGTACACTAAATTCCCTCTTGTAATCTGCTCCCAACAAACATTCCACAGCTAGAAGCAAATGGCAGAAGGTAAACATCACCTTCATCATTTGTTCATTAAGAGTTCTAATTGAATGCCAATGACATAGCAAATTTAACTGTGATGCTTTGCAAGGAATGAAGAAGTAAAACCCCTGTCCCAAGGACTTTATATCCAATGAGGAAGAATTTAAACTGCACTGGAAACTGCGAATCACAGTTAAATGAGTGATATAAAGTTTATGAAAAGACCTCTAAGGAATCTAAACTATGTGTGAATAGACCTTTAAAGATCTTTACAGAATGAACGAACCTCTAAAATGTTAGGCTAAGTGAAAAAAGTCTGACAAAAAAGACTGCAAGAGTATTTGATCCATTTATATGAAATTTCTAGAAAAGGCAAATCTATAGAGACAGAACAAATTAGTAATTGCCTGGGGCTGGAGGCAGGAATAGGGAGTGTATATAAATGGGATTTGTAGTCTCTTGGGAAAAGATATGTTTGAAAATTTATCACTAGAGGTCTGATGCACCAAATTCGTGCAAGGGTCTCAGTCCTCGCAGTCCTGGCTTCATCCAGAAGGATGTCCAGAAGGTCATTCCACTGTTCAGTCTAATTAGCATATTAGCTCTTTATTATATAGGATGTTGTAAATCAACTCTGCAAGTTAACTAAATTTTATTGAATTATATATTTAAAATGGGTAAATTTTAGGGCATATACATTATACTTTAATAAAGTTGTTTAAAGTAAAAGGTATTTGACATGGACACAGACAACAGCGTTGTGAAGGCCTGGGGAGGAGGGTGGGGCTGGGTGGAAGTGGGGAAAAGGGAGAAAATAGAGAACGCCTATAACAGTACCAACAATAAAATTCTTTAAAAAAAGAAAATTTTGACATAAAAAGATACTTGCCATTATTTTTTTTCAATACTGTGCAATAAGTCAGATGACTTAGAAAATATTTCTCAGTTCCTTCATCCAAGTCCTCAATATCATCACATAAAAAACTTATTTTTCCCAAAGGATGATTTGATGTAATCATGATCCACGATAGATAACCAGAATAATATTAAGAATTATTATTAAATGTAAAAAGTCCCTTTGTCTCAAAACTGAGTATGTAATTTACATACAGCTATTATTCAATTAGTAGAAATGACAGCATTAGTACCATCTAAACATAAAAACAGTCATGCTGTCTTCCCAGGTTAGTTCTTGAACAGACTATTATTTGTTCATTAATTTCAGTTGCCATTTCTTTCAGCACCTCATTTAAGACTTAGATGTAAAAAAAAAAATCTGTCTTCTTCATAAAGCAGTTTTAAATGAGAAAATTAAACCTGAAGTATTAATTCATCCCACAAGTAATTATTCAGGATCGCCTGTGTGCTATGATTTAAATCCAATGATAGCTCAAGAGAGAGAGCATTCTTATATGTTCAGTTGTCAGACATTTTGGTACTAGACTTAGAAATAACTTCAGAGATATGAGGATATATTTCATAATTGTAATCAGAAAATGTGGCTTTATCTGATACATTCTCTCTTTCTTCCTCCTCTCTCTCTCCTTCTTTCTCTCCCTACCTCCCTCATAAATAGTATTTAACAGGGTAACATTGTTATACTAATTTACTCCAAAAATATTTACTAAATTTCTGTATATGAGGTGCTGTCATTTAACACTGAAGGTTTAGCAAGATATATCTGATTCAAGACATTTCCATGTAATGGTTTAATTTTAACCTAACTATTGCTGAATAATGTCCCCAGAGAATGTACGTATGATAGACCAATTTGAAATGCATGTTGATTGGCAAGTGATAAATGATTTTTCATGTTATATTTTTCAAGAAAATTTCAAGTTATATGTATTCATGCTATTTTTTACTAAAAAAAGTATTTTGATTTTGTTTAGCTTTGATCATTAAAAATATTTAACATCTGTATTATAGTTTTTCATTTTCAAGTGTTTTAATAAAATTATTTTCACAGGGCATTATTATTTAATAGTGTTTTTCAGATGCCACCTCCTCAGAAGTCTGAGCCTTGTGGGTCTCTCTTTTATGCCTTTACATTTTATTAATTCCAACCCCTCCCGCCTTTTTTTCCTCAGCTGAGAAATTGCAACTGCTTTTTCAAGTAACAACTTATGGCTTTTTAGGTTTTCAAATACCTGTTTAATATGGATTTATAGTATACCCCCAGTTAAGATGATCAGTATGGTTTCTGGTTCCTGATGGTACTCTGACAAATATTCTGATCTCATAAAGCGACATAGTTCAAAATATGACCTCCATGATGCTGATTTCCAGACCTTTCTTCTAAACTCCACACTTCTACCAAGTCAAATGGCACAAATTTTGCATTTTTTTGCAGTATTACATGATTGGATATCAACAATTACATATAACACTAATATAAAACAAGGCACTTTAAATCTGATCATTCCATAGCAGAATTCCTCCCCATCATTTTTTTTCTTTTTTTTAACTCCTCATCTCAGTTTGATGGTGTGTTTACACCTTTTGGTTGCTCAGGCCAAAAATCTTGATGTCTTCCTCATCTCTTCTGACAACACCTGAAGTTCAAGTTGTGAACAAATACACACTGGCCTTGCTTTCAAAATATATGACAAACCTGGTCATTTATCACTGTCCTCACCACTGGCCTAGACTGAATCACTATCAACTCTCATCCAGTTTATTGTAAAAGCCTTCTGACTAGTCTTCCTCTATCTATACTTGCAGCTATTCTCATCCAAGAAGACAGATGCGCCTTTTATATCAATCCCACTCCTGTGCTCAAAACCTTCCTTTGGCTTTGATTTTACTTAGAATAAAAACTCCACCACCAGTGATCTCTTAGGTGTGACTTGAACATCCCAGGCACATTCCTGCTTTAAGGCCATTATGCTAGAACTAGAGGCCAGTGCACAGATTCATGAACCAGTGGGGTCCCTCTCCTGGCGTGCAGGGACAGGGTGGAAATCAGCTCTCTGACATCCCCCAAGGGGTCCCAGATTGTGAGAGGACAGTTCTCTGGTGATGCAATCCAGAATCAAGCTCCCTTCTCTCTGGTTCCGGTGCATCCCCTGAGAACTGCAGCTGCCAAGTCACTGCAGCTCAGCAGCTCCTGTGTTGAGTGTCTGTTCCCTGATGGTTAGTGCATGTCATAGCTACCAGTCAAAGCATCTTTCCCCTGGTGGTCATTGTGCATCATAGCTACCAGTTGAATAGTCGAACATCCAGACAGTCACTTAGGCTTTTATATAGAGAGATTAGTGGAATGTTCTTCCTCCAGAGATCTGCCTGGATAATTTTCTCACTTCTTTCAAGACTTTGGAAATATCACCTTCTCAATGAGGCCTACCCTAACCACTCCAAAAATAAAATAAAAAATTGTAACCACTCACACTACATTTACCTTACTTTGTATTTTGGTTTGTTTGCTTATTTAGTTTTCTCCTCACAATTAATACATTGGCCAGAAAATGGCACATGTGACTTCCTATAACATTGGTGAGAACTTCACATATGAGCACAGCTAATTTCAAGGGCACCAGAGAAATATAGTCTAGCTGTATGCCCAGGAAGGTAGGAAATAAAATTCTGGTGGACAGCTAGTTAACTCTTCCATGTAGCTAGCTAATTGCCTAGTTTTGTTGCTTACTATTTGTTTCCCTTACTAAAATGCAGTCTCCATGAAGATGAGAGATTTTGCAAAGTTTGTTTATTGATTTATCCCATGAACCTGGACTAGTATAATCAACAGAGTCATGACTGATCTAGAGCAGTCACTCAAAAATATTTGTGTAATAAATGAGTCAGTATCAGATGTTATGTGGGATAGAAAAGAAGGAGAAAGGATAATCCATAAACTTGGAGCATTTGTTCTTTTTCTGAGGAACAAAACATTCCTATTAATATACAAGTAAAAAGCTGAAGCACATAAATTGACAAGTGATAATGGGGCATACTGTGTACATAAGTGTTGAGAGAATTCTTAGCCAAGAGAAGTGTTCAACTTTGATTGAGGTCAGAAAAGGATGTTGGATTTGGATTAGATTAGTCAAAATCTATAAATGCCATCCTGTGGTTTTCAAATTGCTCCTAGGAACTCCAGGACTCTTAAGAGCTATTTTATAAGTTCTTAAAATAAAAAAAATATTTCTATAAAATTAATTTTAAAACTTTTCTTTTTAGTAATTATTATGCAAGAAACAGTATTAAATTATATCATTTATTCTTATAATCCTATAAAAATGGAATATGTATTTCTTTTTTTACCTAGGTATTTGAGAAAATAATACTTTTAATTTCAACAATAAATTTTAGAATTTTCTCCTTGAGGATTTCTGAGAGTTTATTGCTAGATGCCACACTTCTTTTGTTGCTATTGTAAGTGAAATATTTTTGTATTTTAGTTACACTTTTAATTTAGCTATATAACTAAATGGCATATAGGTATTCTATATATGTGTATTGATCTTGTATCTATAAACCTTTTAAACAAATCTATGCATTATGTTAATTTGGTGATTTATTCTCTAACGTCATGCAGATGTTCATAAGATCATAAAACAAAAAATAATAACATTTTTACCTCTTTCCAGGTAATTCTCACATTTCATTTCAGGTCCTTTTCATTGCATTTTAGATATTTGCTAAAAATAATGAATATATACATTAATATATTTAATATAAGTGAAAATAGCTGGCTGGTATCCTTGATTAGTTTCTGATCATTAAAGAATACATTTTAAGATATTTAGGGGTTTGGAGGATTGCTTTGATCATGTTAATTTCCTTTCCCTTTCTCACTTTTTCTTTTAATCCTCACCCTAGGATACTAGTATTTTCCCACTGATTTTTAAGAAGAGTGGAAAAGAGATGTTAAGACAAAGAGAAACATCAATGTGAGAGAAACACGTTGATTGGCTGCCTCCTGCACACACCTAGGGTCTAGCTGAGGGAGGAGCCTGCAACCAAGGTATGTACTTGCCCTTAACCAGAATCGAACCCAGGACTCTTCAGTCCACAGGCCAAAGCTCTACCTACTGAGCAAAAATGGGTAGGGTCCCTTTCTCTCTTTTTAAAGTAGTTTCATACTTGTTGCTTTACTCGGGACTGAATAATGACATTTCATTAATTTTCTTTGCTATAACTATTAAATTGATTTTCTGTTTTCCTTCCAATGGGTCAATACTGTAAGTTGGACCCAAACTATTATTTCAGACCCACCTTACTAAGATAAAATTGATTTTGTTCAGATATAAGGAGGTAATGCAGTTCATGAGTTGGATGGTTCCCCAGCTCCTAAGGTCAATTTTAATTAGTTTTAAACCAAGTATATTAATTCTATTTTCTCTCTCAGTGGTGGATTTAGACACATATGAAAAACATAATTCTGGCCAATGACACATAAAGTATATTCTGCATGAGGGACTGGCCAAAGAACATGGCAGGGTCTCATCCCATTTTTTTTTCTTTTTTAAAACAGTTTTTGTACTACTCTCTTGCAACTATGCAAGGAATCACCCACACACTGCACATTGCAGTGAGGAAGTGAGTGAAACCTGGTTCCTTGCTAACATGGTGGTGCTCTGGAATTAACACTGAAAACATTTCACCCCTGGGCTTCCTATCTGTGGAACAGCATGTGCTACTTTTTGTTGGCTTCTCTCTTAATTGAAGCCAAAGGCATCCTAATGTTAAACCATTCTTGTATTCCACAACACACCCCACCTGATGGTATATAATAAAAGCATACTATGCAAATCAACCAAAAGGAGGAACAACCAGTCGGCAGGGGCAGGGGTGGGGCCAGCAAGCAAGTGGTGCTAGGCCAGCTAAGGCATGTGCCAGTGGGCAGAGGGACGGAACAGTGATGGGGGTAGGGGGTGGTGACCAGTGGCAGTGGAGGGGTGATGAGGAGGACCAGCACAATCCCCTGATCAGCCCATCTGGTCACCTCCCACAGAGGGAGGCAGGACAGCAATTGTGGGGTGATGGAGGTGATCCTGTCCCCTGATCACCCATCTGGTTGCCTCCTGAAGAGGGAGGCCAGACAGCGGCAGCAGTGGGGTGACAGGGGGAGCACTGTCCCCCAATTGCCTGTCCAGTCACCTCCCACACAGAGAGGCCAGCAGCAGTACAGCCAGTGTGATGGGGGTGGTGTTTGGACTGTGAGAGGGCACAGGCCAGGCTGAGGGACCCCTAGGTGCACAAATTTTTGTGCACCAGGCCTCTAGTCTATAATAATAAAAGTGTAATATGCTAATTAGACTGGACAGCCAAACAATCTTCCCAGACATCATTCCAGATATCCTTCCAGATAAAGCTGCTGCAGTGAGGGCCAAGGCAGAGGCGGTTAGGGGCAATCAATCAGGCAGGTAGAAGCGGTTAGGGGTGATCAGGCAGACAGGTAGAGGCAGTTAGAGGCAGTCAGGCAGGCAGTTGAGTGGTTAGGGGCAATCAGACAGACAGGTGATTGGTTAGGGGCAATCAGACAGACAGATGATTGGTTAGGGGCAATTAGGCAGGCAGGGGAGCAGTTAGGAGCCAGCAGTCCTGGATTGTGAGAGGGATGTCCTGCTGCCAGTTTAGGTTCAATCCGCACAGGCCCTGCAGGGATTGGGCCTTAAACTGGCAGTTGGACATCTCCAGAGGGGTCCCAGATTGCAAGAGGGTGCAGGCCAGGCTGAGCCTCCTCCCACCCACACCCAGCCCACCCCCCTTCACTCCCGTGCACAAATTTTGTGCACCCAGGCCTCTAGTATATATACAAAAGCCTAAGCAACTAGCAGGTAGCTACGACACTCACTGACCACCAGGGGGCAGACACTTTGACCAGTAGCTATGACAGGCACAGACCACTAGGGGGAAGATGCTCAGCACAGTAGCTGCTGAGCTGCAGTGAGTTGGCAGCTGTGGTTCTCAGGTGACACACCCGGAACCAGAAAGGAGAAAGCCTGATTCCAGGGTATGTCACCCAAGAACCGCCCTCTCCCAATCCAGGACCCCTTGGGGGATGTCGGAGAGCTGGTTTCGGACCGATCCCCACAGGCCAGGCCAAGGGATCCCACTGGTTCATGAATCCATGCACTGGACCTCTAGGTTTTTTTTATATCATCCAAGATTCAAACTGGTGAAATTTTTCATAGAAATTCATATCCACATTCAGTAGTGAGATTGCTCTATAATTTCTCTTTTTATACTGCCAATGTTCAAAGTCATAATAGTATCATAAAATGAGATGGAAAAGTCTCCTGCTTATTTTATTCTTTTGACATTTGTATCAAACTGGAATTGCTTATTCCTTGACTACTGGCTATAACTTGGCTTACTGTTCAGGGCTGGATTTTTATGGCAGTTTGTGTGTATATCTGTGTGTGTGTTTTTTGCAGGAGGAGGAGTAAGTGTTTTAACTAATTTGCTTTTTTTAAAATATATTTTTTATTGATTTCAGAGAAGTAAGGAGAGGGAAAGAGAGACAGACACATCATTGATGAGAGAATCATTGATCGACTGCCTCCTACATGCCACCCACTAAGGACTGAGCCTGCAACCCAGGCATGTGCCCTAATTGGGAACTGAACCTTGACCTCCTGCTTCATAGGTTGATACTCAACCACTGAGCTACACCAGCCATGACATATTTTGACTTGGATACTCAGATAATTATTTTTTAAATCTGCTTTCCTGCTACATAGAGCCTATTAATTTCTGCCTACATAGCAATTTGGCTGTATCCAGTTTAATTTGATATGTGTTTATATTTATATTCATTTCTGAATATTTTCAAACTTCTACTATTGATATCTAATTTGACCAGTAAGTCATTTAGGAATTTGATTTGTTGTGGTTAATATTGGAGTAAAGCCAGCAAATGGCAGTCAGGATTTGGTCCAGGTTTTCTGGCCCATAGTCTGTGTCCCTAACCATCAGATACATTTCTTTTCCACCATTCTGACTTTGCCTTTCCTCATGTACAGAATATTAGACTATCCATTTCTTCCCTTGAGATAAAATTTGCACAATTTTTTTGTTGTTGTAATCTATACAGCATTTCCATATGAGTGCAGTAGAGATCGGTTCCTGTTAAGTCAGCCACTGTGTGGCAGAAACTAGAACTTAACCCAACTTATATATCAAATACTATTTTTTCTATTACCAGCAGAACTTACTATAATTCTAGATAATCAAGTATTGTTAAAAAAAAAACACACAAAACCTTTTGATGCTCTTGTCTTGCGATAAATTGGATGGACTAAGTGGAAAACTTGAAAAAATGATTCTGAAATTCTATTTTTATTTGGTTTCCTTGGAATCTAGGAATCTAGTTGAGTTTTCTGTAGGCTGATGTTTATATCCACTTAACTTAATGTGGTTCTATGATATTAATACAATATAATAAGAAAGATAGCCTAGTTAAGTATGGGTAGCCCCAAAGTCAAGTTTGCAAGTAAAAAAGAATTTACTGGATCTACTACATTTTAAAATACATTCATAAAATTGAAATCAGATGAACATTCTTTTCTTTCAGGAAATTAAAAACACATCCTCAGGCCATTTCACTTCCCTTCAGAATTTCTCTTTTAAGCAGGCACTGAAAGGACTTGCCTTTTCCTATTTTATTTCTAGGAAATGTGAAGCTCATATCTAAGGTCCATTCCCTGATGAAGAATCCAGGGTACTATTTAAATCAGCTTATTGTAAGGAAATATCACTCCAATACTGGGTTTTCTTTATGAAACAAGATCTTTTTCAGAAATACATGTATAAAGAAACACCACACCATATTTTTGGAGTAAAATTTGAGCCTCCTTTGGGTTTTATTCTTTTTTCAAATACAATGTAGATTTAGAGCAGGGGTAGGAAAATGTCACATTCTTTCATCTCAGTCTGTACTATATCTTTATAAAGGTAGTTTTAAATGACTTTGTGGCCACATAGACAGAATGTAGAATGCTGGGTATATATTTTTTCTCTTAAATATCTTTTTCATTTTCACTGTGATGCAATTTTTTTTTCATTTTCATTTTAATGTAGAATGTTGGGTATAAAAATTTCTCTTTTTTTTTCATTTTCACTTAATTACTTTAAGCCATTATTTTACTTTCTTTAAAACAGTTACAGTCTTAGAGAAAGTAAAATAATGGTTTAATTTTTAATATAGTAGAACCTCATTTATTTGACCTACAAAATAATTAGAAAACTGATGAATGGACAGTGCTTAGCATGATGTTTCTTATGCCCTATAGATCAGGAATAATTTTACTAAGTGACTTTAAGATGCAAACTATATATCAGATAATATTTGAAATCTGGAGGAAGGCACATTGCTTTCAAATGTTCAATATATACATAATCAATACTCTAGTTGTAAATAAGTCTATTCAAAATGTACTTCTTTAGAACTATGGTGACCTGGATTTAATTTAGTGGCTATATCTAAAAGCAAGTAATTGGGAATGTGCTAAACTCTATCATTCTTCAGATGTCTGATGAATTTAAATTGACTATAAGTCAGTTATATTCTACTATATTAATACAATATAAGCTCACAAGCTTATATTATATTAATTGTCGTTGCTATATGCCTGCTATTTGATTTCTTTAAGAAATGGTTATTCACTAACTTCGTGTTATAACTTAAAAACTCATGGTGGAGAAGCTGAAGAAAGCTTGGGTCTTCACCCATGATTTTTCTCTAGGCTTTCTCATTCTACACAGAATTCAGGATCAATACCTAGTTCTTCAGTGAAATAGAAAACAATTTCTGCCTTCCTGCCTCAGAAAGACTTTAAATGCTCTGTAAGAAAGTGAGTCATCACCTTCTCCATTAGTTTAAGGATCTGTTCACGAAAAATCAATACATATATTACTAAAAGCTTTACATTCATTTATATTTTAACTAGAGGCTGGCAGGGGGCAGGGGGGATTGTCCCTCAGCTCAGCCTGCACCCTCTCCAATCTGGGACCCCCTCGAGGGATGTCCGACTGCCTGTTTAGGCCCAGACACATGATCGGGCCTAAAGGGGCAGTAGGACATCTCTCTTACAATCCAGGACTGTTGGCTCCCAACTGCTCATCTTCCTGCCTTCAAGATCAGATGCACATTGGTCTTGACATTTTCTGTCGATAATGCAGGCTTCTTTCAGCTGCAGAGCTACCTTGTATCAATAGTATATGTTTATTTTTTTTAAATATGTTTTATTGATTTTTTTACAGAGAGGAAGGGAGAGAGAGAGAAAGTCAGAAACATCGATGAGAGAGAGACATCGATCAGACACCTCCTGCACGCTCCACAGTGGAGATGTGCCAGCAAGCAAGGTACATGCCCCCAACCGGAATCGAACCTGGGACCTTTCAGTCCGCAAGCGGATGCTCTATTCACTGAGCCAAACTGGTCTTGGCAATAGTATATGTTTAGACATAGTCCCACCTCCCTAGCAGTCAGATGGCAGAGAGCTGGCTGATTCTGGCTGATTCTGTGGGGGTGAGACTTCCTCCTCCCTACTGTCAGAGTCTGGGCCAGCACAAACTGGGACAGAGCATCAAGTCCCCCTGCACCAAAAGTCCAGAGTCAACTCCCTGCCCACTAGTGTGTGCCTTCTAGATGCAGCATCCACCCCCATAGAGGAACTGACAGGCCCAGACACTTCCAGGGGCTAGGGAGCAGTGAGGCTGTATTCCCACCTCTCCTCTTGGTCCCTATGACCCCTGGCCGGGCCAACAGGCCCACACATTCCAGCCTCACTGCTCAGCCCCAGACACTCCAGAGGCAGCAGAGCAGCGAGACGTGATCTACTACTGAAGTGGGCAGATCCAACTTCTCTGCTTGGTCTCCGGGACCCCTGGCTGGGTCAACAGGCCCAAACACTCCAGCAATGGGGTTGAGGGGAATGGGCACACCATCTTGTGGCTATGGGGTCCACCATTTTGTTGTGGAGTGATGGTTAATTTGCATATTACTCTTTTATTAGATAGGTTTACCTCTGGAGTGTGTCAATACTCTTAAAACAATATCTGAGTGCTTTGCTCAATGTGTATGTATCTGCTAAGTATCAAATGACTAATTTTTGTCAGGAATCTTTGGGTTTTCAGAAAAATCTCAAATAAAGAAGAGTTTTTAAATATGAACCATTTGCGGCCTTTGTAAGGAATTTTACAAATCACAGATTTGGGGATGAGGTTTTATGATATAAGAAAATATCAGAGTTTCTCATGCTAGTGGAAGATTTGGACCCATGCCTCATGCCAGGTAGTGCAGAATAAATGAAACAAGATCGTTGACAAGAGAAAGATTATTATACCAAGTGGAACGCCTATACCTCTACATGGTAGATTTAGTCTGCACTATTAGTAATGTCTGTGTTTCAGTCACAATGAATCATATGTTTGTATCTCCAACCCATATTTCAAGAATTATAAAAGAAACAGTTAGTGGGTATATTAATTGATCTGCTTCTGATTCATTGGGAACCTATTTATAAGACAATTGAAAGAAAAACCGCAGTCCCTGACATCAAAGAGTATCAATATGGCACTTTGTGTTCTAATCATTTGTATGACTGTTTTCTTTATGTTAAATGTTTAAAATGAAGTAATTGCACTCTTAGCTTAATAAATACCTCCCCTTTTGAAATATTCTTCTCCACTCCCCCTTTGCTAATGGATTTATATTCTCATGACTAAGGTAGAAACTCATGATACTTGTGTTTGCATCCTACATGGCCCTGCAAAATTGGAAAAACCCAACTTGATTTACTCATCTGGGCAAAGTGAGGGCTAGAAAATGTATATTCCAGTGCATGGATGGGGTTAATTTCATGTGACATTCATAGCATGACAATAGTCATGGGCAGATTAAGTTATATAACTGTAGGGGCTTGGGAGGAAAACCTTGGTTTTTGTATTATATATCATAATACAGAAAGTCAGTATGTTTTCTGTTTATCAATGGAAGAAACATGAATGTCAGCCTGCATTGTCTCATGAACTACTGTTCCCACTAGATGTGGTAGAGGAGGATAGAACTATTTGCTTTAGTAAGCAAGTCACCCTTGCACTACCACTATAATGAGTCAGTGTTTATTGAAACTTGCTTAATTTCCATCTCTAATACATAGGTTTGGAAATTCTTATTTAAGACCATAAACATGAAGAAGATAGAAAAGAAATCAGACAAAGCCACATAAGAGGTTAAGAGGCATTGAAGAAAGTGAGAGCCCTTTGCTAAGTAGGGTAAACAAATTGAGGGAGAAAGATAAGTCGGTCCTGCCACCTGCTGTGTGCAGAGCCCTGAATGTTAAAGGAGAGAACAATATTGAGCAGCAGAGCTGGAGCTGAGCACAGACCTTTGAGGTGTGTACCTTGCCATTTTCTAACTATGTAACCTTCACTGAGTTAGATAGCCTCTCTAATTTTTGTTTCCTAGATTTAAAGTGGGTTAATACTTGTACCAGGGACTCACCTACTCCTCAACATGGCAAGCACCCTCTGTCTTAAGGATAATGGGCCTTCAGAGAGCTTTATGTCCCACCCCCATATTTTCTTCAATCCTTCCCAAATGCCACCCACCCTGGCTAAAATAGCACTTATCTCTCTGTTTCCCATTTTCTGAATTATTTTTAACTATAGCATTACACATTTATTTTGGTTGTCTTCTTCCTCTACTAGCACAGAATATCCAAATAAACATGGACATGTTATATTCACTGTGGAAGTCTGGGAAATATTTGCAGAATAAATGAATGAAAGGCTAATGGGTGGATGGATGGATGAATGAATGAATGAATGAATGAAGTGTTATGGAAAAGGGAAGAGTAACTTCATTCATGCCAAGATAAGTCAAGCCAAACAGGCCATGTAGACTGGGTTAAGAAAGTTAGCTTTCATCCTCCCAAAAAGGAGGGATGACAATCTCTGAGGGTTGTAAAGATTGAGTGACAGAGGGAAAGCAATTCAGCCCAGAATCAATAACATCTTTACTCCATTAGTATCAATTACCATCATATTATTAACAAATGGCTCAATTAATCTGTTACCCAATTTGAATCACCATTCAAGTGTTTATGGAGGATGCTACTTTCCTTTCCAGAATCTTAGAGTTTTCATAAGAAAATGGAGTGTGGAACACTCAGGTCAGTTGCCACTCAGAACTGTTGCTTATACCCAACCTTCCAGACCAGTTCACTGGAATGATGGATTTATAAAATCTGACTTCCAGGGAGCCTAAAACCTTAGATGCTATGGTCAGGTAAAAGAAGAATTTTGCAGATATGAGCATACTGCCACTTTATTCTCTCTTATTGAATACAAAAGGAACTCTGGTAGATTGAGTAACTCTGGCTTCCATGCATAGCTCATTTACTAAGTATCAGCACTGTGTCAAGCATTTATAAATAGCATTGGATCAATGAACATAATCCTCACAAAAGTCTCATGAGATAAGCACTATTTTTATCCCCATGTCATAGGGGAGGAAACTGAAGGCCAGAGAGTCTCAATGAAACAATTTGCCCTTGGTGCCACAGTTAGCCACAGGAAGTGGCAAAGCAGATTAAGATGTCAGTCTGGTGGATTCTAGAGCTAGCACTGGTGAGTCCTTTTACCCTGCTCTTTTCTCAGAGGAAAGTGAAAATCAGAGAAGTTAAGCAAATCATCCAAATCACATAGCTGTAAAGATTTCCAGTCTGGAACTAAGCTCCAGTATGCAACACCAAAGCTCATGTTGTCAAATTGCATCCTGACTATTTGTTCTTTCTTAATCTTCAGTGATTTAGATGTATTGGAAGCCCCCTTCCCTCAACACACACTTTAATAAAAGTCAGGATGCATTGCCTTCCAGAATTGTATAATGTGAGAGACAGTCTACAGGTGGACCCTTGAATCAGAAGGGTTATGAAACATAAATTTTTGGTATATATAATCTAGCAAGATTTCAAGTTTTCATTCTCTCTCACGTGATATAACACTTGCACAAGCATTTGCAAGTAACCGTGCAGCTTATAAACATCCATTATTGAGTCTTCCTAAGGTGGCTTTTCTGTCTTGAAAGTAATCGCTGCAGTTAATCCTCAGCACTTCTCTCCAAAGCATGAGAGAGAGGAAAATGTCAATGTTGGGTGATAGAAATGTTTAACTGGAGTAGTTCTTTTACTTCTGGGATGAGAAAATTCAAACCTTAGAGTGACTCTCAAATGAGCTATAGGATAACAGCATTTCTGACTTTTAAGGATCTTGGACAAGATGTTCATTTGGAACTTATCTCATAAAAAGAGAAACATAGCAAAGATCCAGTTCCTTCAAGAAATTACTTAATGGGAGAATTGGCTCGAAAACATGATAAGTGTGGTTCTCTCTTTTCAAGCCAACAGAAATGGCTTATAATGTTAGTATCAGCTTCCCAAACACATGTGTTTCAGCTTGCTTTACCAGGCACCATCTGGTCTTTATTGCTATAAGGTATATCCAGTTGCTACTGTTTAAGCATCATGTAGTCATGAGAAGAAAAAAGAAATTATAAACCTAACCAGAAATCATTCTGGTCAATTTTTTTAAAAAATGATACATTACATCTTTTGATAGAACTTTCTAGGTTCCCATTAAAAGTTATTAAGCCATTATCAAACCAAGCCAATGCTTCAGAACATTTCCCAGCCATACGTTAACAATTAAGAATGAATCTTCTCATTGCAAGCAATTGCCATTACCTCATCCTTGTCCAAGTCAGAATTTTCCCTCCTCCTTTGATGAAAGTAATGCCTAGTATCTTAGTTCAGCAGATACCATTGCCTTTTCACTCTGACAATCAAAAGAACTCTCTATTAAACACAAAACTTTGATATATGTAGCCACCACTGGACCTCAAAGCCAAGATACCATATTATATATTGAGCTAGAGAGAATATCTCCTCCAGAGTTGTCAACCTCTCCATGTCTCAGTTATTCCCAGAACATTCCTGAATACTGTGGGAGGCTCGTGGCAGCTGACAGGAAGAAAACATGGAGGCATCCTTTACACACATAAGGGCATGTTTTACTTTCTTGCCAAAAGGATCTTTCCACACTCTGAGAAAGAGAAATCTAAGCAAGGGAGCTGAGATTTTAACTTTTCTTTTTGGAAAAATCTGGAATTTGATGCTGTCTTTTAAGAAATATTCCATCAGCCCTAATTACTGTTGGAAACGATTCTATTGGAACTAGATGGTAATTCAATACAGCATTCCTCTCCAGACCACCAGTTCAGACTTGGCTTCATGAGAAAGAATGAGTTATTATCTATGGCTTCTACCGCCAGAATGAGATAGGCTAGGGCAGTGGTCGGCAAACTCATTAGTCTACAGAGCCAAATATCAACAGTACAACAATTGAAATTACTTTTGAGAGCCACATTTTTTAAACTTAAACTTCTTCTAACACCACTTCTTCAAAATAGACTCGCCCAGGAGGTGGTATTTTGTGGAAGAGCCACACTCAAGGGGCCAAAGAGCCACATGTGGCTCATGAGTCGCAGTTTGCTGACCATGGGGCTAGGGAAATTGACCAGTCTCCACATTGGGGTGCAGGACCATGTGAGTCAAATGCCATTAGTATCAATGCTTTATACTCACTCATCCTTTCCCCGCTATCTCCCACCTCCCTCAGCAGCACCAAAGTCAAGAAATGGTTGGAATAAAAACTGAATCATTATTTTTGTTCCATGTGTGGTCCTATCTGTTAGAGACATCCAAGAAAACAAGCCTTAACAGTTATCATTCATATGTAAACCCAAGCCAGTGTGTTGGTATATGTAAGGTCAGATGTTTAAACCTCTGGCTCTCCACCCATGTACATATCAGTCAAAATGAAAACAGACAAAACTATAAAACTAGAATAGGAAGTTTAACAAAATGCACAACTAAAACCTTTTTATAATAGCTATTAAATGATTTTCTAGTTGGTGAAGAACTTCTGCTTTGTTTATATACCAAACATATGCATAAGCTGCATAGAGGATATGCCAATTAAAGATGAGAGACTCAGCATGTTGAATAAGTTCTGAATATAAAACCCAGAAATCTGGAGTTTAAGGTATGACTCAGTCAGGAGCTAGGGAACTTGGATAAGTGAATGGCCTTCATGATCTCTCTATTTTTCCACTCTTAAACTACTGATAATACTTATTCCTTGAGAGGTAGGAAATATGATGTGACTTGCCATAAGGGCACATCTTTAAAAATGATATAGTGCCATACAAAAGTTAGGTCTTAATATGTTAGAATTTAGGTCCCTGCCCTGGTCAGGTAGCTCAGTTGGTTAGAATTCCAATACTCCAAATTTATAGATTCCATCCCCAGTCAGGGGTCAGGGCACAGAGGAGAAACATCCAATGAATGCATAAACAAGTGGAAGAGAAAATTTATGTTTCTCTCTCTTACTCTACCTCTCTCTCTCAAATTAATAATTTTTAAAAATTAAGTCCTTTTTTTGTATCTTATTTTTAAAAAAATTTAAAGAGGATTCTTTGTGTTTTCCAATTTGTTTAAGCATAAAATTACAAACAATGGTTAGCCATTTTTTCCCCATATACTTTTGTTAAGGTCATCTTAATAGAAATTCTTATTAATATTAAAATATTAATGTAATATGCATTCTTATGATAAACTAGAGACCTGGTGCATGAAATTCGTGCAGGGGGGGTGGGTAGTGTCCTTCAGCCCAGCTTGCTCCCTCTCCAATCTGGGATCTGGATCAGGCCTAAATGGGCAGTCCAACATCCCTCTCACAACCCAGGACTGCTGGCTTGCTCCCAATTGCTCACCTGCCTGCCTTCCTGATTGCCACTAACCACTTTTGCCTGCTAGGCTGATCACCCCTTAACCACTCCCCTGCCAGCCTGATTGATGCCTAACTGCTCCAAGGCCATCCTGTTTGCCCCTAACTGCCCTCCCTTGTGGGCCTGGTCACCCCTAACTTCCCTCCTCTGCTGGCCTGGTCATCCATAATTGCCCTCCCCTGCTGGCATGCATGGGGGCAAGGCCATCCTGTTTGCCCCTAACTGCCCTCCCTTGCAGGCCCGGTCACTCCCAACTTCCCTCTTCTGCTGGCCTGGTCATCCATAATTGCCTTCCCCTGCTGGCATGCATGGGGGCAAGATCTTGTGACCACATGGGGGTAGTCATCTTGTGTGTGGGAATGATGGTAAATCTGCATATTATTCTTTTATTAGATAGGATAGAGGCCTGGTGCATGGGTGGAGGCCAGCTTGTTTGCCCTGAAGGGTATCCTGGATCAGGGTGGGTGTTCCCTTGGGGCTTTGACCTGGGTGAGGGGCCTATGGTGGTTTGCAGGCTTGCCATGCCCCACAGCAACCCAAGCAGAGGCCCTGGTATCTGGGATTTATTTATTTTCTAAAACTGAAACTTTGTAGCCTGGAATAGAGCCAAGCCTTCTGCTGGCACAGCCATTGCAATTTCGTTGCCTTAACCTACACTAGCCAGGCTTTGCAGAAAGCTCAGCTTCTTCCATCACCAGGGGCAATCCAGGCCTCTGTCCTGCTCTCTGTGGCTGTAGCCATCTTGGTTGGGTTAATTTGCATACTCACTCTGATTGGCTGGTGGGCCTGGCTGGTGGGCATAGCTTGTGAGTGTAGCAGAGGTACAGTCAATTTGCATGTTACTCTTTTATTAGATAGGATACTGAGAGGTGACCATGTGTCAAGTAATATTCTCAGTACACTAGTTATGAAAACTTATATAACTCTCATTATAAACCAATAAGATAGATATTATTATATCTGGTGGGTTTTTTTTGTTTTTATTTTTGTTTTATATGAGGAAATCAAGGTTCAAGGGTAAATCTAAGATTATATAGCTAGTAAATGGTAGAGTTTGTATTTAAACTAAAGCTACTTGCTTCAGATATATATGAATTACTCAATTATATTGATTTTACATAAGTGCAATTTTTTAAAGGAAGAGTCTGGTTAGGGAGCCAACGCTATTTCATGTTTTTATTTTAATGTTTTTATTCATTTACTCAATCTTGGATTATGTTGGACATTAAGAATACACAGTCATATTGCTCTCCCTAATGGGGGAGACAGATGAGAAGTAAGAAAACAAATAAGCAAAAGAAAACAGAGTAGACCTGGGCTCCTAAGAAAATGAACCTAGATTTTACAGTAGAGAATGTTTGCTTAGATAAGGAAAACTTAGTCCAGAAAATGACACTTGAACCAAGATTGGAATGTCAAGAACAACTCCATCTGGTATTCTAGGCAGAGGGAACTGCAAGGGCAAAACCCTGATTTGTGAGTGACTTTTTGTGAAAATTTTCTAACATAGATAGAAGCAGGCGGCTGCTATAGATTGAATGTTTGTATCCTCCCACAATTCATCTGTTGAAAACTTAACCCCAAGTGTGATGGCACTTGGGGGTGGAGCTTTGGGAGGTGAATAGGTCATAAGGGCAAAGTCCTCATGAATGGCATTGTGCCCTTTTAAAAGTGGCCCCAGAGAGCATCCTCATTTGTTCTCCTTTTCTATCATGTAAGGTTACCATGAGAAGATCCTCTCAATGAGGAAGCTGGTCTTTATCAGACACTGAGTCTGCCTAGGCCTTCATCTTAGACTTCCCAGTCTCCAGAACTGTGAGAATTAAAATTCTGTAGTTTATAAATCACCTGGTTTATGCAATTTGTTATAGCAACCTGAATGGACCGAAATAGGTGGTAAAGGAAGAAAATGGAGGAATACAAGCAAGAAGCATAATGTTCTCAAGGAACAAATGATGGTCCATATGATTGGAGAGGAAGGATAAGAAGTGGCTGCAAGCTCAGGTTGTGGCAGACAAAGCAGGGCCTTGAAAGTCAAGCTCAGCACTGAAAAACAATTGACAGCCAAACTAGTGTTTTCAGCAGATGTGTGACAGAATCAGGTATGTTTCACATGTCTTGAAAACTTATTTTGTCGGCCAAGCAGATAAACAAATGAAAATCATAAGAAGGAAAAATAGAGTAATCAAGAGAGTTTTGCAAACAGCACAGGCGAGAAATGTTTCCTACTTTCCTTCACTAAGGTGGTGGTGATGAAAATAGTGAAATGTGGATGCATTTCAGATATATTTTGGATGTAAAATTGACAAGACTTGGCAAAAGTGAGAAGGAAGGAGGTATTAATGATGCCTTTTAAGTTTCCAGTTTTTATTACAAAATAGATATCTCATTCTAAGAGTGCAATAAGTTGAGTTAAAAATTATAAGTTTTAATGTGGACCATTAAGATATTAAAATATTACATATTAGTAAAGAACAAAAACTTTTAAAAATTCAATAAGAGTTAAACAAATATATATTGAATGGTTAAAACAGTTTCCACTTTTCTGACCATGAATCAGTATGCATTACATACATGCACATATAAATTTAGGCACTGGAAATGTTATGGATTGAATGTTTGTGTTTTTCCCTTTCTCCCCAAATTAATATAATTGAAGACTTGAAGCCTCAATTTGATGGCAATTTGAAATGAGGCCTTTGATAGTTATTACGACTTAGATGAGGTCTTGAGAGTGAGGCCCTCATGCTAGGATTAGTATCCTTATGAGAAGAGACCATGGAGACAACAGAGAGCATTAGAGTGCTCATTCATTTTCTTTCTCTCTCTCTCTCTCTCTCTCTCTCTCTCTCTCTCTCTCTCTCTCT
>JAAGEH010000079.1:1842580-1868073 GCA_011751065.1 Lasiurus cinereus | reverse complement strand
TCTCTCTCTCTCTCTCTCTCTCTCTCTCTCTCTCTCTCTCTCTCTCTCTTTTCCTCCATGAGAAGATACATCAGAATAAACCCTATCTTTCTGGCCCTTGATCTTGGACTTCTAGCCTCCAGAACCATAGTGTTTATTGTTTAAACAATCTAGTCCTTACTATTTCATTATGGCAGCCCACAGGGAATTAGACCCAAAGTTTACTGGTGAAGTGGAAATAATCAATTGACAGATTCAATTTCATTTGTTCCATCCCTAGATAATTTTATTAGTGCTAGCATATGAAAGTGATACCATGAAAGTATTTCTCCGAACATGGCAATATTCAGGAAATTCCTACTATTCTAAGCCCATTGGTTCTACTCTGGAAATGTCAGAACTGACGTAGTGTCTGAGATGGGAGAGGAAAAAGAGACAGATATTCACCCCAATCAATTAATTTCAGTTTATCCAGACAAATTTAAAGATAGTTTAGTTGTAAAATACATTCCCATATGAGTTACCTGTACTGTTCTAGCCGATTAGCTTAAACATTTGCATCTTCCTAGTGCTGTTTACGGTTAGAGATGACTCAATGGAATGAGAAAATTTTTCTAATAGGAGATTGGTCAGCAAACTTTTTCTATAAAGGACTATGTGGTAAATATATTCAGCTTTGCAGTCAAATGGTCTCTGTCACAACTACTCAGTTCTGTGTTGCACAGTGAAAGCAGCCAAAGAAGTCAAGGAAGGGGTGTGGTTGTGTTCTAATACTTTACTCGCAACCACAGGCAGGAACCAGATCTCACCCAAAAGCTATAGTTTGCCAACCCTGTTAAAGAACATTATTTAGATCACATATCACATATTATATTTTCAGATAATCCACAATCTTATATAATAAAGAGCTAATATGCAAATGGTCATCACACCCTCACGCCATAACACCATAAAGGCTCAGACACTCAACACTGAGGAGAGAGGAATGGGGAACAGCCAGGCACAAATGAGCTTGTGAGAGAGGAATGGGGACCAGCCAGGCTGTGGCCCAGGAGAGAAACAAGCCACCTGCCTCAAAGTCCTGGACACCAATGCCTGCAACTGCAGTCTGGGCAAAACTGCCCACCACAGTTCCCTGTGGCTGCAGCCAGCCCAGGCAAAGCTGGCTTGGGTTCCAGAGCCTGTGACCAGCCAGAGGAAGGAATCCTAGGTCCCAGGTACATGGCAAAGCAGAGCTGGTTAGAGGTGATCAGACCAGCAGGGGAGCAGTTAGGGGCAATCAGGCAGGCAGGCACAAGTGGATAGGGGCAATCAAGTAGGCAGAGGTAGTTAAGGGTGATCAGGCAGGCAGATGGGGTCAGGGATAATCAGGCAGGCAGGCAGGTGAGCGGTTAGGAGCCAGTGGTCCCGGATTGTGAGAGGCAGTCAGAAATCCCCCGAGGAGTCCTGGATTGTAGAGAGTTCAGGCCAAGCTGAGCGACATGCCCCTGTGCATGAATTTCATGCACCAAGCCTCTAGTTACTTTATATGTAGCATAAATATGTAAGCAAAAGCTGAAATCATAGGGGATTTGCAATCATTACAAGATATAGAGTATTTACATAAATACAGTGGTACCTCGAGATACGAATGCCCTAACATACGAGATTTTTGAGATATGAGCCATCGAGTGAGGGATTTTTGCTTTGAAATACGAGCAACATTTGAGATAGGAGTAATCGCATGGATCGGCCGGCTGCACACAACCCACCGGTTTACCGCGACTCGAGCGTCTCATAGTTTCCCACGCCTCAAGGTTACAGAACGAATTAAACTTGTATCTCGAGGTACCACTGTATGTGGTTGTCTGTTAATATCATCTCTGTAGTGTCATCTCCATTCATCTGCTAAAAGGTCTCCAGTCTGCCTTTGAGAAACCACTGCTTCTCATCCATGGATCCCGGTATGGTTCCCATAGTTTGCCTTCCAATACTCTGTGAGTGGCCTATATTGTGAGAGAAGTATTCTATTCTACTAGTCAAACAAATTAGCTCAAAGATAAGACCAAGTTATGAAATGTTGATTACACATGCATCTTTGGAAAGATAACTTTGTTCTTCCTCTAAAAGGAGAGGGAGACTACAAAGATGATAACTTGGGACTTAAGAATTATCTTCCAAGGCTACAAGAATGAAGTCATCTGAAGTATCAGTGACTAAGATCAATGAGATAAAAGAACAGAAAGAACACCCAGCATTGCAATGGTATAATCTGAGGCCCAGAATCAAGCCTTAAATTACAGAAGCAATACTAAATTTCTCTTCTTAAAATCCACTAGAAAGTGATTTTTCAATGCTTGGATGCAAAGGGGTTTGCACAAATTAAATTTCTCTGTAGATATAACAAAATCCCAATGAAATCAGGTAATTTCTAAAAGTAAGACATGCCATTATCATAATTGGACCAATAGCTGCCTTGATTAAGTAGAAAATGAAGAGTCATTTGAGGGCATAGGCTTGTCAGAAAAATTACAGGTTGCCAGGCTGCTAGGGAAAATTCACTGTGTTGTGACATCACATTTGCATTAATATTTTAAAAGTGAAAAAAACTTCACAGAGACAATGGATTATAGATAAATGTATCATTCCCTAGAGTAGTATAACTCTTTGGACAGGCGGAGAATGAAGGCTTTTGAAGTATTAAGGAATAGAAGCATGAAGAAAAATAGGAGTACAAATACACTGGAAGAATAAATATGGTCCCCAGATATGAGAGACTTCAATGTAGCCTAATTGAACTTTATTGACATGACTAAAAGAAGGACGTTTTAATCGGCAGGGGAAGATGATGAGCCTTAGAAGCAGAGTGAAAGTTGCAAGAGAAACAGTCAGCTTCCACTCAAGCGCAGCACTGAGAGAGGGAGGTTTAACCTTTTGTTTTTCGTGCCCTAGTCTTTTTGGCTGGCATTGCCAATATTGAGCTGATGATAATGAATTATAGACCAATGGACAGTGCAAAACCACCTTTATGATGAGATTGTAAAATGAGATGAAACCTGAGGCCACAGTGCATTAAGTCCATCTAATTAATTCCATCTAACCATGCATCTTTTTAAACTGATTTTAACTTACTAAAGACAAAACTGAGAGTCCTTATGACTTTCATTAAATTTAGTTTTAAGTCCTAGCCCTAGAGCCCTGGCCTTTTGCCTCAGTTGGTAATCCTTGTCCTAATACCCAAGGTTGCATATTTGATTCCTGGACAGGGCACATGCAAGAATAAATAATTAGAACAACAAGTCTCTCTCTCAAATCAATCAATATATAACAAAATCTTAGTTCTAGAAATAATCTCTCTCTCTCTCTCTGTCTATAGCCCTCAGAGACCTAGCATTTCCCTGGACCTGACTAATGGTGACAGGTCAGGATCTCTGGCAGGCTAAAGATAACATCTTGACCTAAGTTATGTTTCTGTTCCAGAGCCCTAAGATGGAATAACCCACTGCTACTTTCCCATGAGGCCAGACAGAGGAACATGGGAAAATAACTCAGAGCTGTCCTTAAGACCTGAGGAAATGATTCATTGCCCTTACCTCACCTCTGACCAAGAGTGATCCTGAACCCCTAGCTCATGGTGTCTTGTGATTTTGTCCTATAGAATCTGTCACCTATACACCATTTTGGAATTCAGGCTTTGGAGCATTAGCTTCCAGTTCTTCTGGGTGGCACCATTCATGATAAAATAGCCAATATTCTCCACTGCAACTCGGTGTCTAGTATTTGGCTCTGCCAGTGCTAGGTGGACAAACACTTTCTGTTCCTTCACAAGGAGGCTTTAAATTATGTCCTATTATACTGTAAGAAGGACTTTAACAACAGAGAAATTTTTGATCAGTACAGTGCTTAAGTATTCAATTTCTAGTGACTTCTGATAATAAGTTAATGAATTGAAATTTTGATTTTATGAATTAAGAGAATGAGTTTGGCTAATGTAGGTCTGCCTCTGGAAAATGAAACTATTCTCCGTGAGTCCCCAAAGTCTGGTTTCTGAGCCTCTGGATAGGAATAGGATCCAGATCCTGAAACATGAAAAAATCTTCTAAGCCAGAGTCCCTGGTCTATCAAAGACATTGAAGAGGGC
Organism: Lasiurus cinereus; assembly: GCA_011751065.1. Taxonomy (NCBI): domain Eukaryota; kingdom Metazoa; phylum Chordata; class Mammalia; order Chiroptera; family Vespertilionidae; genus Lasiurus; species Lasiurus cinereus. Next base: position 1,863,974 of record JAAGEH010000079.1, on the reverse strand, counting down.
GTTTGCCTGGCCTATCAGATGGAAACTTCCCAGCACAAACACACATTGTTCTGTGTCTATTCCTATGACTTGTGGATCTGCCCTCTGGGATCTTGGTTCCAGGCTTGTGTCATCCTGCCTTTGACTTGAAAAATAGCTTGTATTTGAATGGAGTCATTTTCTCATCTTATTTCCTGTCTGTGGAAGTATAGGTGCCAAGTACCTCTTTCATTTTGTACTGTCTCTGTCTCTTTTAGCCTAGTGAAGAGGTAAGGAATTCCCAAGACTGGGGAAGTTTGCCTAAATATTCCTTTTGTTTACTGTAGTTCTTCATTATTCAAAGTATCCAAACTTGGTGTTTCCATTGAACACAAAGGACAAAAGCTACTACTGAGGTCACATGGTTCCCTCAAATTTAGAGTCACATTATGTTTGAGGAAGAAAGCTTGACCAGATTTTCAGTCTTTGAGTTTTCCATTTAATAATTCTGATTAATGATACCAGACTTCAAACTCATAGGATTCTCTCTTATGCCCACTTAGTCAGAGTTTCATATTGGTAACTATTTCTTCACTAGTTATCCTGCAGTCCAGTTCTCACTTCAGTCTTTATACTGAAAAGTAGATGATGATGATGGTGATCAGAGTGAAACCAGAGGTGAAAGAGAATGTGACTATTTGAATCTGAAATTATAAGCTGTTGGTGGACATTTATTTCTGTAATAATAATTCTAAAGCCCTCATTTGCCATAATATTGGGGCTTTTTTCCCCCCACAGAGCATTACATCTCTGAGATTACAACTGGGTTTTTGCTTTACTCCAATACCAAAACTGAAATACTAGATAGATAAGTTAATGAGTTTAAGCCCCATAAAAACATGAGTATGCCAAAGGAGATGTATCCAAAAAAGCTATTATCCTCATTAATGTATATAGTAAATCAAAAGCATTCTTAGCAATAAACTAATTATAAATAATATGTTCCCTCTTGTGAGGGAAGGAAATGTTTTGTTTCTTACAGCATCAAACAGACATCACGAATTTTATTAAGGAAATAGCTATTACTTCCACAAAATACCAATCACTATTTTTAGAAAGCATGTATTCCCATATGAACACTAATGTTTATGGCAGTAGGTTGATATGGAAAAGCAAAAGGCAATGGAAGAATGTGCTCATACCAATAGCTGCTATAAGGGCCACACTACTTGAGTAGGTGGTGGTAGGCCTGTAGTGATAGGTCAGGTCACACAGATATCTATACTGGCTGGTGTGCAGCATCTAATTCCAAGTCTTAGTATTCATAGCTGGTTTATGTGTGCTGCCCACCTCAGCTCCATCTCCATTTTTGCTCTTACTAAAAATGAATGTTCTAATTTTATAAATAAAATTTCTCAACTCAGAAGTAAAAAAAATGACAGTTCAAGGTTATTGATTAGTTATGTTTTCAGTAGAAATGAAAAATGCTTGTGAGCTTACAAGCTATCTTGTCACCAGTTCAAAGATACAAGATAAGAAATGATCAGTGACATTTTTTTAATTATTCTCAGGATACATATGTGTTTTAGATGTGTCCGTAAATACGTTTGATAAAATATTCCAGAAATATCAATTTAAAAAGTGGTCAACCCCACAGTGTACCAAAGCTTCCAGCACACCACTTTTGATGAGGAAGCAAAAGCCAATAGTCTCCACTTGGACAGTTTTTGGTTGAGCATAATTATTGCCTGAACTCCTCTGGGCCTGATTTTTTCTCCATTCACTCATTTATTCTATAAATTTATTGAGTGTCTTCAATTTTTCAGACACTTTTCCAGGTATTTTGGATATAATCCATGATTAAAGAAAAATTTGCTCCTCTCATTGAATATTCACATTTGGATCAGAGTGAAATGAGGAAGTCATACACTAAACATAAATATAATAGATGAGTCCTGTGGTAATTGAGATGATAAATGATGTGTAATAAAAGATGTTTGAAAATGCAGGGTTGGCAGTTATTAGAAGTTTTAAACATGGTATTCATGATAAACCTCATTGAGAAGGTGAAATTAGAACAAAGATGCCAAAGAGTCAGCAGTAAACTAAGTGCATGAGAAAACATGTTCAACATTATAAGCCATCAGGGAAATGCAAATCAAAACCACATGCGATTCTCCTTCACACCTACTAGGCTATAATAAAAAAGAAAGATAATAACAAGTGTTAGCAAGGATGAGGAGAAATTGGAACCCTCGTTTATTGCTAGTGGAAATATAAACTGCTGCAGATGCTTTGGAGAACAGTCTGGAAGTTCCTCAGAGGTTAAGTATAGATGCCATATGTTGCATGAAATTCACTTGTAGAGAACTGAAAGTTCAAGAGAAATGAAAACATATGTCTACACAAAATTGTGTATATGGATGTTTATAGCAGCATTATACATCATATCCAATAAATGGAAAGAACCCAAATGTTCGTCAGTCAATGAATGGGTGAATAAAATGTGGTATATCAATACCACGGCATATTATTCAATAATGAAAAGAAATAGTGACATATACTGTAACGTGGATGAACCTTGGAAAAATTATGCTAAGTGAAAGAAACCAGTCTCAAAGGACTACATATTACATTATTCTACTTCTATGAAATGCTCAAAAAGGGCAAGTCTATAAAGGTAGAAAGTAGATTGACAATTCCTTAGGGTTGGAGATGGGGAAAAGTGGTTATAAAATTTCATTCATTGTGATTGTTGCACAACTTTGTGAATATATTAAAATCATTGAATGGTATACTTTAGATGGTGAATTGCATGGTATGTGAATTATATTGCTCAATAAAGCTATTTTGTACATATATATGCATATATATAGGTATATATCTGTGCATATGAGTGTGTATACATACACAAAATAATTGAGTAGGTGGATATTTGACAAAAAGAGTACATTTTAGGCACATTAACAGCCACATCAAAGGCCCAAGTTAGAGACAGAGAAGAGGGAAAGGGACTAGCATAACTGGTGCAGAGAAAATAGTGGGAAAATCGAAGAGGACAGAGAGGGGGCAGAGAGCTAGAACACAGAGGACTGGTCTTATAAAGATTATGGTAAAGAAAATGGGGAGCATTGTACATTTTTAGAATAAGTGTGGCATAATCTAAACCATGCTTTCAAAAGACCTCCTTTGTCTCCCAAGACCTTTCCCAAAGATAGAGAAAACTGTTGGGAGGTTATAAAACAACCCAGATAAGAAGGTTAAACCAATAGGATTTGCTGACGGATTTTATATGAGGCATGAAAGAATAAGAAGAATCAAGGATAACTCCAAAATTTTTCATCTGGGCAACTGGCAGAATGAGAGTACCACAACCATATAAAGAAGGACATGGATGCAGCAGGTGTGAGTAGATGAAACCAGGAATTAGTTTATAGTATATTGAGTTCCCTAGACATCTGAGTAGAGATGGGAAGTAGGCTAATGTTGAATAAATTGAAGGCTTCCTGTATTTTTTCTTTTCACAGTGATCCCAATGCCCAGAAAACATTGTTCAAAGTATCTTTAATAATACCTACATTTCCTTAGGACAGTGGTCAGCAAACTGTGGCTTGCCGAGTTTGGCCCCTGGAGTGTGACTCTGCCACAAAATACCATGGCCTGGGCGAGTCTATTTTGAAGAAGTGGCATTAGAAGAAGTTTAAATTTAAAAAATTTGGCTCTCAAAAGAAATTTCAATCATTGTACTATTGATATTTGGCTCTGTTGACTGAGTTTGCCAAACACTGACTTGGGAGAAACAATCAACTTAGGTTGCCCTCTTATTGCTAAATAAAAGCATTGGGGAATTCCAAGTGATGGGAAACATTATCATAAGAACAACAGTACTAACAATAATAGCCATGATGTTTATGCACATGCTCCGCATATCCTTAAAGATGCAGAAGATAAATTACTAATCTTGCTCAAAGGCATAAAACTAAATGAGTGATCAAGCCATGATTTGAACACAAATCTGACTGTTGGCCAAAGCCTCTATTATACAAAACAGCACTGAAATACAATTTGGGAGCTGTGAGTCATAGGCCAGAAGCCTCCATCACTCATTTGAGAGACTTTGGCCAAAGAGACATTTTTGGAATTATAGTCTAAACACTCTGTAATGGTTATAAAAATACCTAGTTTATTGATTTTTCTGGAGACTATGTACATTCAAATATAAGGAAGTGCTCTGAATTGCTTTTAGCACTACAAATGTCCAAACTATAGTCACTGAACTCATCGACTTACACTGCATTGCCCTTGGTGATGCCAATAGCAAAATACTTCTGTGATGAAATACTGCATGTGCTGCCACCAGGACTCTGCGTTGTAAAGAGAACCTCAGAACAGCCAGATCCTTTTGCTTTATTGGACAGAAGAGGGGAAATTTTTTTATAGTGGACTATGATGAAAAAGAAATGGATAGAAACCAGGGCAAAGTTTAGAGGAAAGGGAAAGTTTAGCAGAAAGACAGATGAAAACTGGCTGGTTTAAAGCATAACATTAAATCTAAGGTAATAATACATAGTTCAGGGAAAATGCATTTATTTTCAGAGAAATATTTAAGCTGTTTTTGTAAATTAGCAAGGAAATTTGTATGTTACCAGAGATTTGTACATTTAAGAAAACTGGAAGCCAAGTGTTATCAAGTTAACATACTTTTTTCTGTTCATGGTAGAATACCTGAGAGCAACCTTAAACCTAGAGAACCATCTATCCAGAAGGAAATTAAGAAAATACATGAAAAGGGATGTTCTTATCTTTGAAAAGACTATATGAAGTAAAAATGAAAGATGCTTTAAGTTACCAAAGCATAAAAAATAAAATAATATATACATGCATATAAATATGCATATATATATAATTATTGCTCTCCAAAGCATATGTGATAGTTTAAAATATTACTTTAATGATTTAGACATGTTGCTTTTTAAAAAGATATTGTTGCTGCGCTGGCTAGGTAGCTAAATTGACGGGAGCATTATCCCAATACACCAAGGTTATTGGTTTGATCTCCAGTAAGGGCATATACAAGAGTCAATCAATGAATGCATACATAAGTGAAACAACAAATTAATGTTTCTCTCTCTCTCTCTCATAGTTACTTTTGCTCTCAAATAAATTAAAAATTAAATAAAAGCTATTGGTGCTTATTTAGTTATTCTCTTTAAAACTACTCCAAACATATCCACAAAAGACTAACCTGCACATCTGGCTACTGAACATAATGACTCCAGTGGACACTTGGCCTCTGGGTGTCTTTCAAAGAGGAGTCATCTAACATTTTTATACAATATTCCCATTTACTTTTTGCTAAGTAAAATGCAAACATTCTCTTTTGAGCATGATAGGTCTCCTAGGATAGTTGGGGCTTATTATACACTTCACTGATTCTATTTGCCTTTGATTATTTGGCTGACATTCATACGGAAAACAAAGCTAGGGCACAAATGATCCAGTTATCAAAAAATTCTTGCCACCTGATATGGAGCAAGCTGACAGAAATAATCCTTACCAAGTGCCCATAATATGGTAAAGTGGTAGCTAATCCAGGAAATGGGTTGTTGTTATTGTGAAATTCATCTTTGATCATGATTGTGACGATTTTGATAATCCCCATTGTGCTGAACCAACCTCTTCCATTTAGCCCAATAATATGATACACAAACTACTCTTTTTCTATTTGTTAATTGATGAAGTTATATATCTTTTTCTATAGGCATCTCTATGAAACATGAGCTAAATATTAGAGCCAATTATTTTATTTTTGGAAATTCAGTGACACAAATAAATTATCAGAATGGTCTTGGGTGACTCATTTAGTTAAATAGGAAGTTGAACAATTAGGTCTAAGAAAGACAGGCCTCACCTGGGGATTGTAGGCAGGAGTCTGTTTCAGGGGCTGGCACTGATGACAGGGCTGGCACTGAGGTGGGGGAACCTAAGCTTTGGCTCTGATTCCTGGTGTGTCCTGGAGAAGCTATTCAACCCCTCTACCATATAGTTGTCTTCCTCTAAAATGAGGTTGAGGAAGTGGCCCAGTGGCTCTTGGTTTGGGAGCAGCACAGGTCACTAGGGAGTATGTTGAGGAACTCTTGTGTGTGTGTGTGTTTTTTTTCATCTTTAATATTCTCATTCCCAAGCAATTATATGTTGAAATATATAATACTGTGATTTAACTTCCAATTATGCCTGCTTCAAAGTACGATTAGGGCATTGTATTGATGTTCAAAATTATGTTTGTGTGTAGATAGGTTATACAATCTATTTAATTCAGGGGAGTAAAGAAATGTTCTTAAAATATATGTTTTAAAATAGGAAGCTTTGGGCCTAGCAACGGGATAACTAGGTGACTCCAGGGCAAGGGTAGGGGGTGAAAAGACAAAATACATGGCTTCCTACCTCCTCCTCTGACAAGTCACCTCAGCATGGCATCATGGTCTCATCTATTGCAAATTCTCAGTCCAGACACACCCCTGTGCAGAAACGAATGCAAGCGCACCTTCCACACACAGACACCAATGGCCTCCTGCACGAGCTGCAGCTCTAGGTGGTGGCCCCAGCCTTTCTGTTGCTTCCAGAGACAGCTCCACTTAGGCTCAGGGGCTGTGGTCACTGGAAAAGGAGGGGGAGGGGGACAGCAAGACAAGCTGTCCAGCTGATTGTGAAATCCTGCAGGACAGTCCACTTTAAACACCCATTCACATTCTCCTCAGCTGTCCCTCTGCATTGCTAAAATAGTCAGTCTTCCTTATCAGAGGGTTCCACATTTGTCTGAAAAATGTCTGGAAAAAATATATTTTTGCTGACATGTATGATGCAGTTAGGCCTATGATGTTTGCATCTGTACTGAACCTATATGGGCTTCCTTTTGGTTGTCATTATTCCCTAAGTAATGTACTATAACAACTATTTACAAAGCATTTACATTTGGTATTGTTAGTAATCTTGAGATGATTTAAGTAGACTGGAGGATGTTATATGCAAACATTACATTTTGTATCAGGGAGTTGAGCATCCTCAGATTCCGGGATCGGTGGGATGTCTTGTCTTAGAACCAGTCCCTGTAGATACTGAGGGGAGACTGTATGCCATTCACTCTGAACTTTATGTCCCAGTGTAAGACCTGAAGCCAAGCAGAGCATGAAGTCTGCAGTCACTTGTTCACTTGTCATCTGGAATAGCCTCATGATTTTGTATAGGAAAGGGGATGAAGTTCCTCTGGCTAGCTACAATTCCTCTGACAGTGCCAGGCCCTGTGAAAACTGTGATCCTTCCCGTGGGTGCACACCCCTCTCTCTGATGAGCCAGTGGTAACCACACACACTAACCAGACATCTGTATTCCTTTTTGGCTGCTCAAGGTGTCTCATAAGCAGTGAAATCACCCAAAGGAAGAACACTGAGAAAAAAAAAATCATCTTAAGGGTCAGACCACAGAGATTACTTGCCCTGTACTGATTACAAAGATGATCCATTCTCTCAACTGCTCTGGAGTGGTATTGAACATCCCCACAAAATGTGTGCTTGCAGCTGGCCTTGCTTGTCAGGGGAAATTTCCTTTATGGTGGTATGGACTGTGCTATGATTAGATTTACATGTGTGTGAATGAGATTCTCAGGTTATGGAAATTGTTTGATAAAGGCTTGTTGGCTATTGACTGTTGTGAAGCAAATAAAATGTCTCATGCAGTAAGATGCTCTCCCCTAAACATTTCCCCAAACATTGGCAATATGTCTGAAACATCTTAATGTGCACCACTTATCACAGAGCTGACACCAAACTAAGTTATAGGAAAAAATGGCTGGGCTGTGTCAGGCTCTTCGCCTTCATGAATGTCAAATAGCATGGCCAGGTATATGAGTCAGCCTTTGTCTGCCAGCAGTCTTTTCATTGGAGGACTTCCCTTCTCTCCATTTCCGTTGTGCAGCTATCAAACGAATGAGCCTGCAATCAGTCTCTCTCCACAGGGCTAGTCCATTTTAATCTGGGTTCTTGTGATAAGCTGTATTGGAGGGCTGGCCTAGGTTCTTCCAAGAGAAAAGCACAGGAGAGAAGGAGAAGGAGAAAGAGAAATCGGTGGCCTTACTTGAATGAAGCATGGCCTCTTTTATTTTACTTAAGCTAGTGTGATTTGAAGTTCTGTCACTTGCAATCAAAAGTAAATATTAACTAATAAATATGGATTAAACACTAATAATTATGAAGAAATAACACTTACTTTTAAACACTCTCATTCTCACTCTTTACTCCCTTGGGACATGAAAAGGACTTACTATAGAACACACATGGGCCTAAGCATTCAAGTTGTCAGTCTTTAACACATGAAGTAATATCATTATTATCTCCCTTATGATCAAACACACAGATTTACTGAAGTGCACAATCTCATACACCTAGTCATTTTCAGAGTTGTGATTCCTTCTTGCTCTTTACCATTGGCAAATGTTCCTTTCTGAATGTTATCGAACCCTGACCTCTTTCCAGGAGCACTCAGTGCTCGGGGGCAAGCATTTTGCAGCTCTTTTACCATCATGCACACAAAGGCATTCCTATAGTCTCCATAGGCCTGAAATGGCTTGAAAAGTGCTCTCAGAGTTAATTAGATCTGGGTTGAAACTCTAGCTTTTTTTTTTTTATTAATTGTGTTACTTGAACCCATGTCTCACTTTCCTTTTCTGAAAAAAATGCCATAAGACTACAACCTACCTCAAATAGTGGCTGTTAGAGCTAAATGAACCAATGTATACAAAATAGAGTGCACATAGTGGCTGGCACACAGCAAGTGCTCAATAAATGTTGCCATCAGGACCAAGACCATTTGGCTTACTAGTACCAGCCCAGCTCTTCAACATTGTCTGCCACAACTGCTTACTTTTCAGTAATTACTCTGGACCAGCATAAAGATACCCGTCTCTGAAGTATCCTAGCCCATTTTTCTCATCTCAGTCAGTGATCATAAAAAAATCTCAACCACTGTATTTGCTAGAAGAATGCCTCAGAAGCCTGATCTCCACATTCCTCAGTGCCCATCCACGAATCTGCTGAAACAAGGAGTTTCCTGTATGATTTCTCCCCATGAAGAGCCCGTGTAATTTCTCCTTTCTGTGTTTATTACCTGAAATTATTTCCCTTTGGCCAATCATCTTACACAATCTCACTTAAATAATGAGCAACTGACTTAGAAACATGCTAGGAGAGGTCACAGAAACCAAGCTTTTGCAGGGAACAGGATCTTAATAAGGTTTCCCAACCATCACTTAACACCATTATAAGGTAGGTCAGATCTATCCGTTCAAGTGTAGATGATAGAAACTGGACTGGGAGATTTTTCTAAAGCCACATAAAACTATAACTTGCCCTTCTTCATGTTTTAAGTGCAGGACACTAAGAAAGGATAAACTACAAAGTAATTTACTCAAAATAAAATGATGCAACCTTGGCTGGATCTGTAATAGCCTGGTAGATGCACAAGGAAGAGAAATGAGATGCCAGCCTTCACCTTTCAGAGTTATCTGTCATGCCTGCTGACGCCCACCGATCCCTTTCCACTGCCTCATATCTGAGTTATTTATGGTTCACAGAGTCTCTGCTCACTTAATTATTGTTTAATGCATCTTTGTAAAGGCACTAAACAAGCGCTCTGAAAGCTTGGAGTTTACCTGCTTACATAGCTGTAACCTCTCTGAGGCTGGGTTGTGCAAACCTTGTCCCTCTTACCCTCCGGAGGTTTCTGGGATTGATTGCCACCTCAATCAATGGTGCTGCTGAGTGAAGTTCAATAGTCATTATCTCATCATGAAAATTAGTTATATTTTTCCCAATTTATGTCAATGCTTCTAGAGTTTAAAGAATCTAATTTGCATTAGGTCTGTGAAGAACTGAAAATAAAGACCCCGTGTTTCAATAATATATTAATTTTATGTTAAAATATTTTATTATATATTTATATAATGTAATTATATTATAATTATACTATGTCTAAATGTATTAAAGACTAAAATATTTATTATATTAAAATACAAAGAATTTATAAAAATAACTTTCTAAAACATATATTTATTGATGTTTCTAAAAATAATTTTTTTTTCATTTGCTCCTTTCTCTGAATTTCTCAGTTACATGTTTAAGGCATTTATTTTATTTTCCTCTGTACTTCCAAGTGCTTTTAGTGCAGTCCAGCTCTGGACTTGGGTGCTATTGACATTTGTAATGAATTGTGTTAGTGTTCATTATGCTGACTTGAAGTATTTATGTTCAGAATAGATGCTGAAAGATTTATGGATGTGAGTTAATGAGTAAACACATGAACTAATGGTCAGCTGAATGCATAAACAAATGAGTGGATAAACAAGTTAATGAAGCCGGTGCCATCTCTATAGCAGCCCACACTGTGTGCCAGTTGCTGCATTAATAACTTAAGTGGATATGATTGCAATCATTTCACACATCAGCCTTATGAGGTGAGAGAATTTAATTATGTCTCAATTTGTAAATTAAAGAACTGAGCCCCAGTTCATTTAAGTTACTTGCAAAATGTCACTAAGCTATAAAATAGGCTTTGCACATGGATTTCTCTGACTCCAGAGGCCTTGTTTTCCACCACGTTCATCTTTTTCCCTACATTGAACCAGGACACACCACCACAAACCCACACACCGACAGCAAGTGACCAAGTATCCCCAAGGCATTGGGAGCATAGCTCAAAGCAGCCAATGACAGGATCCATTTTTCTTACATTTCATTTAAAAATTCACATAATGTTTACTTATATTCCAAAATAAAAGCGTACTTTTCTACTATAAAAAGAATGTGGTTTTGTTGTAGCTATTGTTATTGCCCCCTCTCACCAAACAAAGTTGATAAGCGTGGGGTACACCTGACAGGTTCATTTTAATGGTTTTTCAAGGGACATGGTGGCATTCCCTGGGGATAACTGACTCCGAGGGGTGCCACACTCAAGGGCTCTATATATCTTAGACCCAGGCCCAAAGCCCTGAGATCTTGAGAACACAAAATAGCACAAAAATGGGAGGGGAAGATAGCCAGGGTAAAGCGAGAGGCAAAAAAAATAGTTACTTTCTTGTTTATTTGCTTGTTTTGGAGTTTGGTAAGAGGTAACTGTGGATTAGGTGCTAGAGGTCTCCTTTTCTCAATGCCTGATGGGTCCTTCCCTGTCGAGGGGCTCCATTTGTGTGACATTGTGACCTTTCTCCTTCTCAGGGGAGGAAAACTCTTACTGATGAGGTCAAGAGAAGATGTGGACATGTCTGACCCTACCTCTGCCTCTCCCTTTGCTCTCCAGAACCCTGGCCCAGCAATCCTGGGTTCTGGCATGCTTGCCATGCTGCCAAGTGTTACAGTATCTGAGAATACCTATAGTGGTCCAGCCCTCCTGTGACTGGTGGATATATAGGTTCATTTGTCCCTGGACATATGCCACTTTCTCCAAAATTAGCATTACTAAAATTAAGATAGTATTTTCACTTGCCATCTCCCTTATTTCCCAATTGGTTCTAAACTCAAGTAAAGCAGAGGGGTACTCCGGCATTTTTATGCAAGGCCAGGCACTTTGAGGAAGAAAGAAAGGAATTGGTGGACCAAAATAGCATGTAGGAAGTTGGGGATAAACTCGAAGCACATGGCTTTCTGTGGTCTTGGAAATTCATTATGTGAAGTATAAACCAAAATAATGCAAAATAAAGAATGTTTAGACTTTGCAAATTGAGAAACTTATCTTTGATCATGGGGTTCCCAATCAACCTTTACTCTTGAGACCTTGTGCTGGGTTTAGGGCTTAGTATATCATTTGGAATTCTCACCTTAGCAGATCACTGCAGCTGAATGGTGGCTCTGTTCACAGGCATGTGGCTTCCTTGAGAGAGTTCAGCAGGTACACATTAGCCCTAAAGCAAGAGCCTTTCAGGTCTTACCTGCCTTGAGCAAATTCAACCACGTCAGCAGAGGCTCAGGCCCCTGATACAGACTTGCAAAAAATAAGTCTGACTTATAAATACATGCAAGCTTTTTCTTAAACTTTTCAAAAGAGAGTATATCCAAGACAAAGATCTGTGTTAGGGATAGGTGAAGACCACCCTAACCAGCATATGAAACGATTACCATTTCATCTGGAAGGAAGCAGGAAAAGAACAGAGGGAAAACAAACTTGAAAGGCATGACCCACTACTACATGAGAGGTGTGGCAGACAGAACAGCACATGGATTGGGGAGCAAGGGCAACCTTGGCTCTGAAGTTTGAGTTCAGGAATCAGCAAACAGTCATTTCCCAGCTGAATCATATATTGAGGGTAAAGTGAATCTTCCCTGGGAGGTAGGTGTCAAAGGACTATCCTATATCCTATCCAAAGAAACACAGGACTGAAGATGCCCACTGAGGTGGGCTAAATTGTTTTCCCCCACAAATTCACATGTTGAAGTCCCAAACCCCAGTACATCAGTATGTGACCTTACTTGGAGCTAGGCTCTTGACATGAGTAATCAGATTAATCAATGAGGTCATTAGGATAGGTCCTAATCCAATATGACTTTTGGATCTACAAAAGGAGAAATTTGAAGATAGGCATGAGAACAGTGAGAATGCCATGTGAACATGCAGACAGCTACCTACAAGCCAAGGAAAGAGACCTGGATCAGATCCTTTCCTCACAGTCTTCAGGAGGCACCCATCCTGCCAACATTTTTATTTTAGACGTTAGCTACCAGAAACATGAGACTAATAGATAAATTTCTGTTATTGAAGCACCAAGTTTTTAGTACATCATTATGGCAATCCCATAAAAACAACCCACTCCCACGAGCATCTATGAAGAGTAGACCAGTGAGACAAGTCTATACTCTTATCTAGTCTTTGAGAGCTGAGAAAGAAAAATTAAAATGTTTTTGGATTTTAAAAAATTGAAATTAAAACTTGTTCCAGAGACAGAAAAACATCAATCAGACTATCTAACCTCAGAGGGAAGGTAGGGAAAGGTAGAGGGAAGGGGGAAAGATCAACCAAAGGACTTGTATGCATGCATCGAAGCCTAACCAATGGACACAGACACCAGGGGGTGAGGGCATAAGTGGAGAGTATGGGGAGGTAATAGGAGAATAAGGACACATGTGTAACACCTTAATCAATAAAGAAAAATCTTGTTTTGGAAACTTCAACAATCACAAATTTCTGAATTTCTGAGTTTTCTAAGAAGGTAGCAACGATTCTAATGCTGCCCTATGAATATACTTATGTAAAGAGATTCCCACTTGATAAGAGCAGAGAACCAAGGCTTACCTCCAGCTGAGAAAGTTCCACCAACTGAGTTTAAGTTCCCAGGTCATGGAGCTGGCTAGTCATTGTAGAGATGCTAAAAACCAAGAATTTCTCATCATTTTGGATGTTAATCATTGTTATTATTATTTTTTTTTTACTTTACACACAAGGTGACTTAAGTTTTTCATAGGACAATAACAATATTGAAGGCCTTATATTCAAGTTTGAAACATTTGATTTCGTCATTTTTCACACTGGAATATGCTTATAACACAAGCTCTTTGACAATCTCTGATGGGTTAATTTGCAGGTTTGTGTACATAATTTGGGATCAGAAATATAATAAGGAGAAAACTTAGCCATGGGATTTTATTAAATTAATACCCTGTTCTGACTGATCTCAAACCCTTCTGGCAGGAGGAGTCTTTCCCTCCGGGGGGGGGGGGGGGGGGGGGGGGGAGGATGTAGGAGAGTAACAAAGAGCACAGATGGGTGTTGGGGAATACGCTTATGGACCAGTCTCACTTTTCAGACTACACAGCACTAGGAATTAGCCAGCCTGTCCAGATTATTCAGAAGGCACTATTTTTAAAGTCAGGGATGAAATTCCATTAGAAGAGATTGTCTTAAAGTGATTCTATTATTGAGAGACAATTAGATTAGACATGCTTCTCTAATCTTCTCCACAAAACAGTGGTAACACCCTTCACAAGAAGCCAAATTGACTCTGTCACCTTCCTGTATGTGCAGCAGCTGTTTAAATTCACAGGCAGTTTTAAAGGAGAGCTATATGATACTCCAAATTGCCTGTGATCAATCAAAGGGAAGATGAGCCACATCTCTGAAGTGACTGTGCCCAAATTGAAGCAACCTGGAGAAGCGTATGAAACATCATTTAATGCCAAGTCAAGAGTCCTTGCCACTCCCTGAACCCATTTTCTCCTGGTTACAAGTGTTCCCCTCAAGGAGACATGCTCAAGTCAGCCTGAGCTCCACATGCAAACACCAGCAGACAAAGGGGAACATGGCTATCCACTTGAAGCAAAATGTGATTCTGAACTCTTCTTAGATTCAAATTTGGCCTTTCCTGCTCAGCTGAGCTGTCCAGGGACCCTTATGGAATGCTCATGAAAAGCTGTCTGTCCCTGCACCAGCCCACCCTCCATGGAAGTAACCAAAACTAAATCCACATGTATTTCACTAAGATTACTCCCAGTGCGGGTCAGCACAGAACCTGCATCTCAGAAACACCCTACATGTGGATGATTTAGTGTCTGAACAGTTGGTGAGATTGAACATGTTTACAAAGGAAGATGAAGCGATTAATAAAAGCCATCAGCTTCCAGCTTGACTGATTCAAACCACTCCTCTTAGCAGAGTGAGAGCAAACATATATGAGAATGAAAGTGGCAAAAAAAAATAATTTAAAAATGAGTCAGTGGAAATTTGCAACCATGTGTAATTCAACCATAACAATATAAGCACAAAACAAATGGGACATAGCTGCCAGAAATCTCGATGGTCATGCCAGGCTGATTCTGCAGCTATGGTCCAGAGCCAGTCTAATCACCCAAAAAGAAAAAAAATAATGATTTCAGGAACTCTGAATTCTGATCTCAATTCTCTTCCAATCACTTTAACCATCTCATCACAGAGAAAATGGTAATAAAAAAAAATAAAAGATCCAATAAATGCACTTTTCAACCTTGATGAGAAAGATTGTGAAGCACTCTATCTGAACATTTTATTTTTTAAAAAAACTTGTGTTCTTTTTTTTACTCAAAAAATATAACTTTAAAAAATAAAAAAGGAGGAATTAAAGTAATGGGTAAATTAATTACCCATTTTAAATATTTCACAATTAATATTTGCACAAACTTCCACATTTTCATATAATTAGACATCTAGCATATATAATGGTAGTGAGATAATCTCCATTATGATTTGCATTTTTGTTTTTTACTTAACATTATATTATTAGCATTTTTTAATCTTGTCTCCCTGGACATTATTTTCAATAGCAGCATAGCATTCCTTTAATTCCCTTCTTATCATATATAATAGTTACTTTTTCTTCCTTTGTTGTTTTTCCATTAATATTAATATTATGATAAGTTTAGTATAGCAAACACATAACTACTTATTAGTACATGAAATGCCCTGTTCTAATCACTTTACATGTATATTAATTCATTTAAATTGAAGGGAGGGAAGTGTAAAATGTATATTTTTTAATCCCCATTTTAAAGATGAAGGAACTGAGGCACAGAATTCTCCCGTTTTCACATTTAACCTTTCAGTCTCTGTTATAAATCTGTCTCTGGTAAGCAGCATGTAATTGCTATACTTTGATCTGAGAGCCTTGACTTTTAATTTGGGGAATTTAGCCAGTTTACTTTTGTTATTATAATCATTTAGCTCTAAGTTTCTATTTTTTGTTTTAATAGCCCATTTAAAGGCCTTTTTCTATGCTTTAATATATAACATTTTGTTTTGAATTTGATTGCTGATTGCTTTATTAAGTTAATCAGTATTTATGAAGGCCTAGATATAAATAATAATTCTAATAGTTATCTTGAAGTTTTCAGAATCACTCTTTGACTTACATTTATCTAAATATCAAAGACAAAATTAAAATGTTCACTTTGGGTCCTTTTTATATAAGATGGATAGCTAGCACCCTTTGACTTTTCTTCATCTATTAATCTATTTGAAGTTTTACATCAAGAATATTATATTTATTCTGTGATGTGGAACCAGAATGTGCAATGAGATGAAGTTTTCAATAGTTTTTCTTTCTAACTAAGTAGGTACCTACTTAGCCCTCTTCTGCTCTCTTCAGACTTCATCCCTGTCACATCTCTATCCATTCTTGCAGATAAACTCATCTCCTATTTCATGGAGAAAGGAGAAATCATCAGATAGGAAAACTCACTCTTTCCTTGACTACATCAGCCTTTTTTGTCTTCTTATGGTTCCTTTTATTTCTACACTCATAATAAAGTTATGTTTTCTTTATATTTATTTATGCAAAAAATGTAAAAAGCAAATTTATATATAAAACAAATATATATATGTGTGTATATATATATGTATGTGTGTGTGTGTATATATATATAACAAATATATATATGTGTGTATATACATATGTATGTGTGTGTGTATTATATATATATACATATATATATATATATGTATTTATTTATCAACAAATTTAACACCCATTCTCAAATAAAATAACTTTAGTGAGTTTGGCACTTATGATTTGCATTTATAAAATCTCATCATCTTTAAAAATAAATCATTCATCTCAAATGTGCATATTATTATATGGATATTGACAAGGTTAAGAAATATATTTTATTTTTTATATTTTGTTGTGATTATGCAATTGTGGATATGTTTGCCTTAAAAGTTCTTATTTTTTTAGATATGCATATTGAGATATTTATTAATAAAATTAAGTGGCTTTGGATTTGTTTCTAAATAATCCAATGCTGGGAAGCAGGTGTTGGGAAAAGTGGGTTGGAAAAGGGAAGAAAAAAATGGACTTGGGTTGATAATTTTTGAAGCTAGGTGATGGGTATACAGGAATGCATTATCCTATTTCTCCTTCTTTTGTATATTTTTAAAATTTGCCATAATGAAAAGCTATATAATCACATTAACAACATTTCAAACTATCAAATTCCTATGATTATATAAACACATATGAAACTAATTTTAATAATCACTACCAGTCCCTTCCTATTACAACTACTATTTTATGTTTCTAATCATTTAGAGAGAACAAGTTCAGCTCCTTGGGAAATCTTCAGAAATTACTATGGATAGTATTTTTTTCCAAAAAGGCTGAATGTGAATTATTTATGAAAGCTAAGCATGAAAAGGTGTCTGATGTTCTCATTATTTGACCTAGATATTCTGGGACCCAGGAAAATTTTACACTGGCACCTGGCTTACTTATTCAAAGTGCTGGTGACTCAACGTAAATCTCCTTTGACTTAGAAGTACAGGGACCTGTTCTGAGGATTGTTTTGAACAGTGGCAAACGCTTAGGATTCCTAGGTCAAGTCTTGTGAGTCAAAAAAGTATAAGCACTGTGATATAAAGTAGATGGGGGAGTTATTCAGATGCTCTGTACTTAAACAAGTACATATTTTCCTGTGATCTTACTAAGACTTTCTTCTGCTGACACACAAATCCTAAATCTTTAGTTGACTAGACCAACACTGAGAGTAGGACAATTTTGTGAAAAGTGGCATCACCAAACTACCTCTCATTCTATAAAATCTTTGAAGTTGCAGGGTTTTAATATTTTTTCAAAGTCCTAATTGGTTTGAATTTTATAAGGAAAGGTAGAAAAGTTAGATGTGGGTGTGTTGGTGGTGGTGACATAAATTTAATAGGAAAACTTGTGTTGGGGCCTACTGCATTCCCACATCTATTTACCCATTCTTTTATTTAGAAGGGTTGAGTGCTTAGCTCACTCTAGGCAATTTACTTAGCTTAGGGGTACCCTTCATACCTGCTTTTGCGGAATTTCCACCTCAGTGTTAGAGGTTCCTTTGGGGGAGGATAAAGGGCCTAAGAGGCCAGGAAGAAAATAGGATTTAATGCTCATATGTCTGTAGTCAGGAACCCAAGATCTTTTCTCGCTGTGACTTTCTGCTTAGGTATAGCAAATGACTTACACCAGTGGTCGGCAAACTGCGGCTCTGTTGACTAATGAGTTTGCCAACCGCTGGACTAGACTAAATGTTACCGTGTAGTTGGAAGCTATGAGGATTAGGCATTTGTGACATATTGTGTGTAAAGATGTAAAGAGTAGTAGACCAGTGGTTTTTAATAGGAGATTCATAGACTATGGGTCTTATGAGGGTCCATGGAGCCAGTTAGTGATGTGAGTATTCTTCCTGTGAAACAATCTATCCAAAGATTTCATCAAAGTCTCAAAATAGCTTTTGCTATTAAAAGGGTTGAGAACTACTGCCTTGCCAGTCTATGTTCATAATGCATTAATAATGAAGATTCATTAATGGTGATATATCAATTCCTCTTATCCACAATTCTGAGAGGCTGCTGATGCTTTCTAGTAGCAGAATACAAGGAGATCCATTTAGAATGACAAATAATTGAACAAGATGAGGGTTTTTAATCAGTCCTTTCTTGACATGCCTCATTTTCTTCTGCAATTTGCCATTAATTATTAGAATTAGTGATACTCATACGATATGAAAGAGCACTTATTAAAAAATAGAGCTCTTTTGTTTGAAATGTTGATAGTTTGAGTTTAGTGCGATGATCCCAGAGGATTTTTTTTCTCTTTTTAAGTTTAATACAGAAGATCTATGCAATATTTATTAAACTTAGTTTCTTTAACTATGATTTGGCATAATACAAAGCATTCTTGATGATATAGAAGAGGTTAAATGATCTTTACAAATTGGAATGTGATGCCTTTGACTCTAAATATTTTAATGGCCACAAATGTGTTTTTACTATAAACATTAAATGCATGTTTGACACTCTACATTTTGTGTAATGTCAATACCACAAAATATGTAAACTATATTATGCAGATGTGGAAAAATCTAGCTGGTATTTAAACAATACTATGCACCATTAACAGTTTTATGGCATGAGATGTACATATTAACTTAAAAATCTTAATTTTGAGCCCCTAAAATGCCTTTGAAATACCATTGTGTTGCTTCAAATAAAACTTACAGTGTATAATTGAAAATACCAGCTGCCTAGTATTGGGCTATACTCCAAATCATGAAATAAATAACCTTAATTCTATACAAATATAAATAAGTATTACATAAATAAACGAGGGAGAAGAGATCATTTTCTCATGCAGAATAATTTCAAATACTTATCTGGATGTTCCACCATCAAGGAAGGGAACAAAACTCACCAATCAAGTGCAGGATTAGAATAGTGACTTCCTTCCACAGAGAACAGCATGGAAAGAGGGGGAAAAAAGAGTGACTTTACAGTAAAGAAACCTGAGCTTCTCATAAGAAAAGCATCAGACAAATTCTAGGTAAGTCAAAAATAACTCAAAACTATAAAAGCCATCGAAACCTAGGGATGTTTGGGAAACTGTCAATCAAGATAAGACATAGTGACTGAATGGAATATGGTATCCTGAATGGGATCCCAGAAGCCAAGAAAGGACACCTGGTAAACCATACTCTAATGCCTTCAGAGTCTGTGATCAAATCTCATGGAGAAAACAATTTTAGATATTCTTCTCATTCATTTTTCTGGAGATAGCAACTTCTTTTAAAGGGACCTTTGGGTCATTCTCATAAGAGTTTTTTAGACCAGCATCTACTACCAACTGTTAATAACTTCCTTCCTGTCACTTGACTGTAGGGTCTAAAGGTCTGACCTGAGTTTCTCCATTAGCAAAGGCTGTGAAAGATGTGCTCATAAACATGACCGATTTGGCCTCTTGTCAAAATATTCTAAGTCACTCAAAAGATAAATCTACCTATCCAACATATTGATTTATTAACCTGAAATAAAATCGTGCTTTCCCATAATGAAGGAGTTTAAGTTATAAGGAGTCTATCAGGATATGAACTGCTCTATTCCTCAGCATACTTGGCTGAGTATCATTTTAATGAAGAGAGACAGAGATGATAGAGAAATAGAGACAGAGAGAACATCAGGAGGCAAAGAGAGAAGAGAAGAAGAGAAAAGAGGGAAAGTGGGATGATGACAGGAGGGAGGGTAGAGAGACAAGAAGGCTTAAGCATAGAATATGACAAACAAACAGGGAGAGAGAAATCACTGAGCAACCTTTATCAGATGAACTACTTGGCAAAATTATTCAAACCAAAAAATAAATGTCCTTTCTCATAAGAATTGATTGATTTAAGCTTTAGGAATTAACCTAGTATCCTTTACACATATGACATAATTCATTTAAAAATGGTCTTGCAGTATCCCAGATTCATTTAAAAATGATCTTGCAGTATCCCAGATTCAGACTTCAAATACAAATGCTTTTTTCAAATACTCTACCAGAGTCTGACCACTTATTTAGTTTCTGTTTGAAAACATTTGGCCACGCATATGTAGAGGATATATACAACTCTTTAACTCTTTTTAAGAAGGATGTGGGAGGAGAATTCTTAACTTGACTGTGCAGAAGCTTTTTAGTTTGATATAGTCCCATTCATTTATTTTTGCCTTTACTCCCCTTGCCTTTGGGTTCAAATTATAAAATCTTTTCTAAGATCAAGGTCCATAAGTTTAGTTACCTGTTTTCTTCTATGCAATTTATTGTTTCAGGTTTTATATTTAAGTCTTTAGTCCATCTTGAATTAATTTTTGTACATGGGGGCAAACTGTAATTTAGTTTCATTCTTTTGCATGTGGGTTTTCAATTTTCTCAGCACCATTTATTGGAAGGCTTTCTTTTCTCCATTGTATGTTTTTGGTCCCTTTGTCAAAAATTATTTGCCAATATTCATATGGTTATGTTACTGGGCTCTTAATTCTGTTCCATTGGTCTGTTTATCTGTTTTTCTCCTAATGCATGATGTTTTGAATATCATTGTTCTATAGTACAATTTGAAGTCAGGCTCTAACTTTCTTCTTTTTTTCAGGATTTCTTTGGCTATTTGGACTCTTTTGGGGTTCCATACAAATCTAATTTTTGTTCTATTTCTTTAAGAAAATGACTTTGGGATTTTGATGGGGATTTCATTAAATCTGCATATTACTTTGGGTAATGGGGGCATTTTAACTATGGTGATTCTTCCAATCCATAGACATGAAATATTATTCCATTTTATTGTGTCTTTTTTATCTTTTTTAATAATGCTTGTGGTTTTCAGTATATAAGTCTTTCACACTCTTTGTTAAGTTTATTCCTAGGTATTCTATTCTTTTGTTGCAATTTCAAAAGGAAATTTTCTTTCATTTCTTTTTCTGAACTTTCATTGTTAGAATATAGGAATGCAATGGATTTTTTTGTGCATTGATTTATATCCTGCAACTTTAATGTATGTGGTTATTGGATAAACAGGATGATATAGATATAGATAGATATAGATATAGATATAGATATAGATATAGATATAGATATAGATATAGATATAGA
>JAAGEH010000079.1:1720636-1842570 GCA_011751065.1 Lasiurus cinereus | reverse complement strand
AGATATAGATATAGATATAGATATAGATATAGATATAGATATAGATATAGATATAGATATAGATATAGATATAGATATAGATAGATGTAGATATATAGTAGGTCCTCAGGTTACATCGAATTCGAAGTACATCATTTCATGGTTAAGTTGCCATTTTCCATTTATTTATAAAAAAAAAGTTCCATCATTTCAATGTATGTACATAACCTGTTTCTTCAAAAATAAGATAGTGTCTTATATTATTTTTTGCTCCCAAAGATGCGCTAGATCTTATTTTCAGGGTATGTCTTATTTTTCCATGAAGAAGAATACGGTACACATTTATTATTGAACAAAAAAAAAAAAAGGAAATTTATTACCTGTATACAGTACGGCAGTAGTTGTCATCACAAACCAGCTCACTGATTGGCCACAGCGCAGCCAGAGCTGTTCAGGCAGTGTGAAGTCTCTTTAAATCAGGAGTCAGATGCCTTACGGTAGCTTCAGGGGCCTTATATTCTGGGGAGGCCTATGTTTGGGGAGGCCTTATTATCCGGGAGGTCTTATTTTCAGGGGGATGCCTTATATTACAGGGAGAGGCAAAACTGGAAGTAGGTCTTATTTTCGGGGGATGTCTTACTTTCGGGAAAACAGGGTATGTGCTTTATGTTTTTTATTATTTATTTACCACAAGTAAAGTTCAGAAATTGTTATAGTTCTTTTATTTTTTTTTTACTGTTTCACTTCATTACTGATGTGTATGTACTCCATGTGAGTAACGTAGGTGCTTATGTAGGTAGGTTCTGACTTACAGTGAAAATCGCGTTACATCGCACCATAGGAATGGATCTCTGACATAATCTAAGGATCTACTGTATAGATATATATAGATATATACAATGGAATACTACTAAGCCATAAGAAAATATGAAATACTGCCTTTTGTAACAACATGGATGGACTTGGAAAATATCATGTTAAGTGAAATATGTCAGAAAAAGCTAAAAACCATATGATTTCACTAAAATGTGGAACATTAAGATGAAACTCATAGACACAACATTATGGTGGTTACCAGAGGGAACAGGGGAGGTGAAGGGTTAGCAAAGGGTAAAGGACGTCAAACATACGGTAACAGAAGATGATTTTACTTTGGGTGTTGGGCACACAAGGCAACAGATAGATCATCTGTTATAGAAATGTACACTTGAAACCTATATAACCTATTAACCAATGTCACCCCAATGAATTAAGTTAAAATTAGCTTTATACATTCAAGAATTTGACTTGGTAATAGATGATAGAATATCAAGTAAATATTCATCAGAGAGCTCATGAAATCTTTTCATTCCTATTTTTTATTTAATTTCCACCAATAAACTTGGTTATAAAACCCTGTAGTTAAACAAATTAAAAATTCTATGTAGTTAAATGGTGAGAACATGTGAGACTTTTAAGATAAGTTCTAGAAATCTAAATTTCAAAAATATTCATATTATTATACCCCAATCTTTTAAAATAAAAAACACCAAATGGACTTTTCCTAGAAGTAACAATTTCTTGGCTATTCTTTCCAAAATTTCAAGGACTCAACTGAAAGCCTTCAACAATGAACAATTATCTACTTTCAAAGGGCATTCACTCTACTAATCATCCAAGAAAAGCTAAATGCATTCATGCTTCTGGGCTGTGTATGCTTTTTTAATAACCCAATTTCATGCCATACCAGGCAGACATTCTTCTAAAACCAGTTTTCTCAGCCACAGAAGGGCAATATCACAATATAAAATCAACAGACCATGTTTCAATTAAAAATTCCATGGTAAGACTTTTCCTGTGGGCACATGTATATCGTTATAGCCCAGGCTATACTGACCAAGAGCTGGACGGTTCTTTCTTCACAATCCTTTCACTTGAGAGTAAAAGAAACAAGTTACAGGTAGAGAGAAATGAGAGCTGAGGCTGTGAAACTCATATAGTGGGATCAATGACATGAAAAACTCGGTTCAAATGTGGAATTGGGAGGTGCCTTCTGGCAAACTGAGCTCTCCTATCCAGAAGTGGAACAAAACCAGGAAACGCTTGTTGTTGGAAATAAGTGTAAAAATAACTTACCATAAAAGTTATCACTAGGATAAAAGTATTGTAGTTCCCTTAATGCCTTCTTTATATTTCTTTAAGTAACCTGATGATTGTGATGTCTGTCTATAGTCAACCAAAGCATTCAAGCACATGTGTACACACATGGACCCTCACCAACACAGCACTATGCACACAGGCAACTTCTAATTCTCCGGGCTCCCAGGAAGCCCTTTAACCATCCTGCCGAGGATGAGCCACTGTAGTAGTAAGGGAGGGAGGTGGCCTAACTGACCCGATATCATGGTTCTCTGTCCTTTGGCTTTGCCCCTGTTCTTGTTCCCTCCATAGCCAAATAGCCATGTGAACACGTGGATCCCACATGCAATGGACTGATGGACTGCACTTGGGAACACAAACTAAAGTAGCATGATGCTGGATTGGACTATTCCCTTACATGGAATGAAAACTCTGGACATTGGCTTTGATTTTAGCTCAATTGAAGTCACAGCTGCACTTCTTGTATGGTGGAGCAAAAGGAAACTGGATCTTGGAAATTCATGGGTAATTCCATAGAAATAAAGCTTTCTACAATACTTCATCCTCCCAATCGGGTCTCAGAAAATTCCTTTTCTCCGGGTATCACAAGAATTCCACTCCAACTAACAACAGAAGAGATCAAGGACCTCTTCACAATAGTAACATGTTGACTGACAATTCTTAATTGCATACATCTTAACACTTACAAGACAAAAAAAAATCTATTTGTGAGATTATTTGCTATAGCATCTTAGTTTGTATTGTAGACAACATGCTAATTTAATCAGATATTGGATTTATTGAAATTATATTGGATAATTTACAGAATTATTAGTAATGTTCAAAACAGGCTTGGGAAATAGTCAGTAATTAAAGGATATAGGACACAGCCAAAAATTCTACCACAGCCTGGTGAGGTCATTCGTTTCTTTTGAAAGCTCAAATCTGTGGCAGCCAAACTCAGGTTGCCATCCTTATCCTACAATTCACAGTTTAGATGCTAGGAAGTCAAGAATGACCAATGTCCCCCACAGTCTATCTTTAGACTTGGAATAATCCCATACATCTTCTTCTTCATTCTTCTTCATTCTACGAAAATTCAGTTATCACTCATACAACTTAAAATAGATTCACATTCTTCCCAAGAAGAGGATGATAAAGCTTCATGAGCCTCTACAACTTAGAGCTCAGTAGCCTCTCTACTTCTGAGGGGATGACCATTTCTTTTCTATCTATGGGGCAATTCCATGATGACATCATGGACCATGAACAAAATGGTGACATTACTTTATAGTAAACCTGGTGTTAATAGAGGGAGTTGAAATAAAAAGGAAATTAGTTAAATGTACAAACAAATCCTTAACACATTAATAAAGGAAATATGAGTTGATGTTTCAGTCCTCATATCTGCAGTTATCATAAGGCCACAGCAGTAATAAAACATTCTATCTTTCAATACCCATCCCATATCCGCATTGATTTAAAACAACATGTCTGCTGGTCAAGATGTTTGTCTGGGACAAAGCTGGATGGTTTATATTACCTCAGAGAAAGGTTGTCATTCATACTGTAATCTCTAGTAGCTGTTCTTTATCAGCACTGAAAAAAACAACAACAACAAAAAGAAATCATTAGCTACATGTCAGGTCCCAAGGGCTCTTTGGATCTGTTCTATTAAGGAGACCACATATGGAGCAGCAGCTTTAATTGGTGTCATCCCATGATTAAACTTACAATTTCTAATGGGCTCTGAATGGCCAATCCATCTTCCCCACTGGTCAAGCTGGAAAGTCAAGTGCACACCTGCTAATGTTGCAACTCTTAAGGCTTGAGTTATGGGGCTGCCCTCACATCTATATCCTTATAATTATGTCAAAAGGACCAAAAATGTTTATTTTTGGTTCTTTTGACATAATTTAAATCTTACATAAAAGTTGAAAGAACAGCACAAAAATCATCTGATCCTTTCACCCAGGATTATTTTATTCTTTCTTTCCTTTTCCATGATCTCTTTTTCTTCTTTCTTCTTCTTACTATTTTCTCTTATTATCATTTGTTTTTTATCCATTTAAAAGGAAATTGCATACATGGTACCTCTTTACTCCTAAGTACATTTTCTTTAGGTTTGTAATTTTGTTAAATATCCATAAAAATGAAAATGAAGACACTAACATAAATGAGACATTGTTTAATTTCACAGATATCCCTAGATGTTGCCAATTCTGCAGTAAAACCTTCATAGTAAAAACAAATAAAAACAAACAAATAGCAATAGAATAGATCAGTTACTTCATAGACTGTCTTCAATTCCTATTTGTCTGATAGCTCCTTACGGTTTGATTCAAGTTATGCTTTGTTGGCAGGAATACAATAGAAATGAGACTGCCTTTTTAGTGCTTAGCATCAGGAGGTACATGTCGTTGGTTAGTCCAATTACTGACAATGTTAATTTTTTAGAACAATAAACACCTTTATCCCATGAGCTAAGATAGGAGGGAAGAAGATTTATATGCCTTTCGGGACTTAATTTTCCTCAGTTACAACCCCAGCTTCTTGCCCTCCAGTGCCTTGCCATCTGTGTGGCTACATTGACCTGATCTTAAAGCAAGGCTGCAAAGAGATTGCCCTGCTGGAAATGTTTTTCTAGAAAACTGCTGATTTGGGTATTGCTTTTACTTGCATAATATTTCTTCTGAATATTCTTGGGTCGTTTTTTTTGTTTGTTTGTTTAAAATTTCTTCCTCCTTAGGAGTCAGTTTGTCCTCTGTCTTGTGGCCCAAGGCAGTGCCTACCAAGACTGTACCACTGTCAACACAGAGTGCTGTCAATGAGCATGATGCAATTCTTTAACAGAGTCTTGCTGTGGGCCAGTTCACTGTTGAATGCATAGAAATAACATCACGATCCTTGTTTTGATTCTACAACCCTGGGAGAAGTTGTAGCATCCAGCCTTAAGGCACGACACTTATTGCTGACTCCCACATACATAGACTGCGTTTGCCCCAGGTCGATCTTAGTGTTGGCAGTGAGGTGTACCATCTCACATTTCTGCTTTGTGTGGTAGGGCTTTCTATTGCTCCAGGTTCTATGGTGCTTGTGTTAGTTGTCCCAAGAGATGCTTGAATGTGGGAGCTCGGGACACAGGCTTGAGCCATGAGATGCAGGAGTAGTCCACCCAGCTCCAGAATTCCACACCAGGCAGGCAGCAAGCTCAGCTCTTCAAGGTGGGCTTCCCCACTGAGCACTCGGTAGTTTAAGCAGTACCAAGGTATCATCATACACATACAGCCCAGCCTGCACTTTTTCCCACCACAGCCATGTTGCTGCCCCTCCCAGTCTCATTGGCATCCCAATGACAAGGATAATTTTGAACTTTGGATCACAGTATTTTATCTATCCTGGACAACATTTCATGTGTGCTTAGGATGAATGTGTCTTCTGTGGCTGCTGGACAAAACGTTCTTTAAATATCTGTTAAGTCCATCTGCTTTATCATGTATTTTATTTTTTAAATAAATATTTATTGTTTGGTTTATTACAGATGTTCCTCTCCCCCCCCCATAGCTTCCCTCTACCTGATTCCCCACCCCCATCTCATGCCCTTAGCCCCCTGGCACTGTCATCATCCATATGTGTAAGATTTTTGTCCAATCTCTTCCCACACCCCTCACACTACCTTTTCCCCAAGAATTGTTAGTCCAATCCCTTTCTATGCCCCTAATTCTATTATATTCACCAGTTTATTCTGTTCATCAGATATTTTATTCACTTGATTTTTAGATTCACTTGTTGATAGGTATGTATTTGTTATCACTTTGTTGTTCATAATTTTTATCTTTACCTTTTTATTCTTCTTCCTCTTCTTCTTAAAGAATACCCTTCAGCATTTCATATAATCCTGGTTTGGTGGTGATGAACTTCTTTAGCTTTTTCTTGTCCGTGAAGCTCTGTATCTGACCTTCAATTCTGAATGATAGCTTTGCTGGGTAGAGCACTCTTGGTTGTAGGTTCTTGCTATTCATCACTTTGAAAATTTCCTGCCACTTCCTTCTGGCCTGCATAGTTTCTGTTGAGAAATCAGCTGACAATCATTTGGGTTCTCCCTTGGAGGTAACTAACTGTTTTTCTCTTGCTGCTTTCGAGATTCTCTCTTTGTCTTTTGCCCTTGGTATTTTAATTATGATGTGTCTTGGTGTGGTCCTCTTTGGATTCCTATTGTTTGGGGTTTGTGTGTTTCCCGGACTTGTAAGTCCATTTCTTTCACCAGGTAAGGAAAGTTTTCAGTCATTATTTCTTCAAATAGGTTTTCAGTATCTTGCTCTCTCTCTTCTTCTGGCACTCCCATAATTCTCTTGTTGGTACGCTTGAAGTTGTCCCAGGGGATCTTTACACTATCTTCATATTCTTGGACTCTTTTTTCTTTTTGTTTTCTGGTTGGGTGTTTTTTGCTTCCTCATATTTCAGATCTTTGATTTGATTCTTGGGGTCCTCTAGTCTGCTGTTGGATTTCTGTATATTATTCTTTATTTCAGACAGTGTATGCTTAATTTCTGACTAGTCTTTTTCCTTTTTTGGGGGGGGCATTCTCATTAAGATCTTTGA
The DNA here is from genome assembly GCA_011751065.1 of Lasiurus cinereus. Classification (NCBI taxonomy): domain Eukaryota; kingdom Metazoa; phylum Chordata; class Mammalia; order Chiroptera; family Vespertilionidae; genus Lasiurus; species Lasiurus cinereus. The sequence continues at coordinate 1,835,871 of JAAGEH010000079.1, read as the reverse complement.
AGGTCTCACTAAGTTCCTCAGAGGTCTCACTAAGTTTCTTTGTGCTTTGTAGAAGATTCTTGAGTAACCTTGTAAATGTGGTTTTGAACTCTATATCCAGTCGTTTGCTTTCCTTCATTTCTTTCATTCATGACATGTTTCTTTGTCGCCACATTTTGGCTGCCTGCTTGTGTTGATGGAATGGCTTTGTATGCTTGTTGTTCTTTAAGGCCAATAGCTTCGCCTCTCCAATCACCTGGGGTGGACACTCTTGGTGCACCAGTTTGTGGGCTGGGTTCACAGTCTTGGTGTAGTTAAGCTTTGATTGCCTTTGGTATACTGGGAGGAATTGACCTCCAGGCCAATTGACTGTAAGGATTAGCTGTGTCTATTAATAAAAGAATTGCTGTGTTGGAGACACCCTATGGGGCAGGACTTGCTTCAGTGGGGCTTTGGTGCTCGCTGAGTCTGCCTCTTTGTCACTTATGTATCTGAGTTGAAATCTGATGTTGTCTAACACTGACCTCTAGATACACTGGTTCCTGGATCTAGAAAACAGCTATGGCTGCCATTCAGCCCTGTCTGCAGCGTTCTGTTCCATGTTCTGCATCCCATGCCCCAGCACAGTAAACAATGATTCCTGCATGCAACTCTGCCAGAGAGCCACCCTCCCTTTCCGACCCAATGGCAGACAGTCCAGTTTCTCCCTGTGTGAGTCTGGGTCTCCAGAATGTCACCAGAAACTGGAGTTCAGAGCAGTCAGGAACTTGTAACTCCCTCCCAATAAAAAAAAAAAAAAACAGTACACGCCGGTCCAATTTGCATATGTCTCAATACCTCTGCCTTTCTGAGCATGTCCTACCAGGTCTCAATGCACGCTTTTTCTTTCCTTCTAGTTGCAGAACTTCCACTACTCCAGCTTTCCCATATTTCTGGGGGGTAGTCGTTTTGACTTTTAGTTGTAATTTTGGTGTGGTTGCGAGAGACAACACGTATAGGTGTATACCTTATGCCACCATTTTGGTTCTTGCTGTTAATTTTCTATCATGTATTTTAATTCCTATGTTTCCTTATTGATTTTTGTCTAGATGATCCATCTATTGTTGAAGGTGGAATATTGAATCCCCTACTATTATTGCATTGTTGTCAATTTTTCCTTCAGGGTGTGCTAATACTTGCTTTATATACTTAAGTGCTCCTATGTCAGGTGCATACATATTTATTAATATTATATCCTCTTCTTGGATTGACGTTTTAATAATTTTATGATGACTTTTTCTGTATTACAGTCTTCAGCTTGAAGTTTATTTTGTCTAATATAAGGGTAGCTACCCCTTCTTTCTTTTAGTTTCCATTTATATGGAATATATTTTGCTAAACTTTACTTTCAGCCTGTATCTATCTTTTATTTTATTCTAAGTATATTTTCTTTTCCATTATTGAGGACGTTATAGCTTTCTTAAAATATTTATCTACTAAATCTAAAATCTGAGTCATCCCAATTTTAGTCTTCCTTGGCCATTTTCCTCTTGACAATGAGTTCTATTTTCCTACATCTTCTATGTCAGGTAATTTTGGATTGTATCCTAGACAGTATTCTTGTTAAGGAGACTCTGACTTACTATTATTTGCTGAGCTGGTTTTCAGGTTTACATGTTTGTTTGTTTGTTTTAGCACATATCTACCCTTGGTTGAACTTCAACTGCAAATTCATTCCTGGAAGCTAGTTCTAATCTATATAATAAAAGCCTAATATACAAATTGTGCCCTTGGGTGTTTGACTGGGAGAACAGGATTTTGGTCACTCACTATGACATGCGCTGACCACCAGGGGGTGACACGGAATGAAGAGAGGCCTAGCTGGCAGCTGCTACGGACCCTACCCATGCATGAATTTCATGCACTGGGCCTCTAGTCTTAGATAAAACTTTTAAGCTAAGATTTTTGGGCCCTACTTCAACCATGCATGGTACATAAATTATCCCAAGATAGGGACAGATATGAATCAAATAGTCCTTTCTGGCTCTTTTTTATTTGGAAATATATCCAGTGCCTAGGTTTTTTCCCAGTCTGAGTTTGCTGGTTTTCCTTGCCAGAAAGACTGATATTTTCCACCAGTGCCCCTAGCAACTGCACCTTCCCCAAACTAAAAACAAACAAATAAAACAAACACCAACAAATCAGAGAGAACTCACTGTACAACTCTTGCTTCCAATCATGGACTCCATAAAATCTGCCTGCTACTGTTCTCTCTCCATCAACCACCCTTTGTATTTTTTTCAGAGTTTATAGCTGTTGTCTACAGAAGATTTTGCCTCATTGAGTTTTTATAGTCATCATTGAAAGTAGAAATAACAAATTATACTTTCAAATTATACTTGCATTAAGGTTGTTTTCTTAAATCTTCTTTAGAATGAAAATTACACATGTTATATCTTCTTTGCTTGTCTTTCATTTCAACCACTTTCTTTCTGATCCTTTTGATTGTTTTCTTAAATCTAATTTTTATTATTGTCTCTGTTTTCCTTAAATGCCCTTTATATTGTTTTTAATTACATTTATTCTTTCTTAGGCAACTTGTAATTTAATCTTCATTCCTGATATTACATTATCTTTTTAAGTTTTCTGAGTTTAATACGCTCTAATTTATTAGGAAAATGTTCATCAATGGAACTGTTTGGATTTTAATTTTCCCTTAATTTTAAAAATAGACAGATCAATAGATGAATAGACTGGCTGGCTTTGTCTCTCTGTATTCTGTGGTCAGGGTGGATGGTTGGATAGTTTATGAGGTTTCAAGTTCAAAAGCATTTCTTCAGTCAGTGTAGCAAAGAAGTTTTTTTTTTTTTTTACTAATTTGGGAGAAAGGGGGTAGATTAGAGAAAAGAGAAGTTCTGTGTACCTTTTTATTTTTTATTTTTAATCTTGAAGTTTATTAAATTTTCTCCTTTTGCTTATTTTTCTCTTTTCTGCTCAGTTTCCAAAATTCACCCATCCATTCCCTCTAACCCTCTCTTTCCCTTGCAACATTACTTTCCCAGGACTGATTCCACTTTAAACCTTTCCAATAGGCTGTGCTCTGAAACAAAAATGCAAGTATGTTTGTATTCGTGTGGATTTCCTTTTAGATAATGGTAGTTTGTTTTTTTACAATGAATTTTAGGCATGCCATAAATTTCTATATACTCTCTTTAGTGAAATTTTCTTAGAACCATCTTTGTATTAATTAAATAATGTGGCAAGGAAAATGGTAATATTGTGGTTTAGTAGGATTTGGTATTTATTTTTCTACTAACAAGTACTTTAAAATTTTCTAGTTATGTTGAACATATGGATTTTCTATAGTAGTTCTGTTTGTTTGCTTCTTTGAGAAGTTAGGAGTGGAAGTTCTATGTGCCCACTACTGCCTTCCACTACATACAACTTTATATTCACTATATTGCTAAGAAATTAGAGCCTTTATTACAAATACCAGTGGCCCAGGGCATGAAATTCATGCACGGAGGAGGGATTCCCTCAGACCATCATACAACCTCTCCAATCAGGACCCCTTGAGGGGATTTCTGACTGCTCCACAGGGATTGGGCCTAAACCAGCAATTAGACATCCCTCTCACAATCTGGAACCACTGGCTCCTAACCACTCACCTGTCTGCCTGCTTGCCTGATTGCACCTAACCTCTCTGCCTGCCAGCCTGATCTCACCCCCAATGGCTCTCCCTTGCTGGCCTGGTTGCCCCCAACTGCCCTCCCCTGTCAACCTGATCTTGCCTCCAACTGCCCTCCCCTGCAGGCCTTGATCTCATCCCCCAACTGCCTTCCCTGCAAGCCTGGTTGTCTCCAACTACCTCTGCCTTGGCCCCCACCACCATGGCTTTGTTCAGAAGGAAGTCGGGCATCAGGAAGATGGCCAGTTGACCCAGTCTAATTAGCATATTACCCTTTTATTAGTATACAGTAGGTATATTATATAGGAATAGGATTGCTTAAATGGGGGAGGGGACCTTTTTGAGCAAGAGGAGATGCTCTTGGCAGACAAAAATACATAATCCCTATATCTGGTTTGATAGCCAGCCATATGCACTTTACTGCCAAACCAGTCATTAAAAAATTGAACCACTTTCTTACACCTTACACCAAACAACTGTTGCCCTTAAAACCTCTCCTCAGCCCCCACCTTAGGTTCTGCCTTCATAGTTCACCCAATGCATGAATTTCATGCACCAGGCTACTAGTTTCTATGCCAATCAGCATCTCTTGGCCTATCTCCAGTCATGATAAGAGAGGTGGGGCTGATTAGCAGCCTCTGCAGAGGCCAGGAAAGAAAGAGAGGCATGGCTGCTAGCCAGGCCTGGAGAGAAAGAGAGAGGCAAGGGCTAGTCAACAGCTGCCACAGTGGCTATGAAGCAGACCCTGCTTCTCTCTCCAGACCTTTCTCCGAGCCTGATCTGCAACCCCTTCGGCAGTCAGTGCTGGGTCGCAGCACCTGCAGCAGCAGCAATCAGTGCTGCATGGCCACAGCAACCCAGCATTGATTGCAGGACTGACTTCCAGTCAGTCAAGCCTTTGGTTGTTTTGGGGTTTTATGTATTAGAATAGTATTTTATCTGTGTATCAGAAAATAAGTATGAGAACTCCTATTGTTACTGAATATTTATGTATCAATATTTAACAACTAGGAAAATAACTTCAGGATGAGCACAGAGGTGGACCTGCTGTAAAGTAGATTCTTGTCAAATTTCTATATATCACTTGACCCTTTATCCTCCAAATATACCTGAAGTTTCTTTATGGTTTTCTCTAAGATCGTATTAAATAACCCCAAACTTTGAGTGTTCTCTTTTTCAATGGCTGCGTCTCTAAGGAAGACTGAATGCAGATTCATATGCATAGACACATGCTTATTTTGGGAGGTTCTTCTATATGGATTTCTAGGCACCCACTTTACTGAAGCTTTGGAGTTGACTCATACCTGGGAGTTGGATAAGAAGCTATGACTGTCAATGAAACTCAAGTTGTTTTTCTTGTCGTTTTAATTTAAACAAATCAAATAGCTGCTTAGTGAGTTTACCCTAGTGTCAATGCCTGGGACTTTATGTTCAAAATGTCATAATCAAAGCTCACTCACTCTGAGACATTTAGTACCTTTTCTACTATGCTTCTAGCGATTAGATGGCTGTTATTATGTCTGACATCCTACATGCTTTTATAGCATTGAAAATCAGAGAACTCATTTCAATGTCATCATCTTCCACCAGCATCATCAGCTTATAGAGTACAGTAATTCCTCCTTCACTATAGTTTCTCTTTCCACAGTTTCAGTTACCTTTGGTCAACCTCTGTGAAAATGTAAAATGGGAAATAAACAATTCATAAGTTTTAAATTGTGCACCATTCAGAAAGCGTGACGAAATCTCACAGTGTCCCACTCCATCCAGCCGTGGGTGTGAAGAACCTCTTTGTCCAGTGTCTCCACTCTGTGCACTCTACTCACACATTAGTCACTGAGTAGTGTTCTCAGCTATCAGATCAACTGTCAAGGGATTGCAGTGTTCACCTTCAAGTAACCCTTATTTTACTTAAAAATGGCCCCAAAGCGCAAGAGTAGTGATGCTGGCAATTTGAATGTGTCAAAGGGAAGTCATAACATGTTCCCTTTATATAAGAAGATATGTATGTATAAAAAAAGGCCACATTATATGTAGCACTCAGTGCTATTAGCAATTTTAGGCATCCACAGTGAATCTTGGAATGTATCCCTCATGTATAAGTTTAAAACTACTATACCACTAAGATATTATTGAAATGCTAGCACTCCCTTCACAAATGACATTTTAGGGCCTTAGGAAGGACAACTGTTCTCTGCCTTCCTATAGATTCTACATGTAGTGAGTGGTGAATGGGTGGCACAAGTAAATTCACTCCATTATGTCTCCCTTGTTATACAGAAGAATTTATAGCATCTCAAGTTACATTCAAAACTTCTTCAACTGCTCTAGCATATTGACTCCACAATCTCTTCTGCCTTCCAGATTTTAAAATAAATTAGTCTGATCTATATTTATATTTTTTCCTATTTGTTCTAAAATCTTTGGAATCCATTCTCACACTCACTGTTCATATTTTTTTCTGATACAAATTAACAAAGAACTGTAATTTTCTCTGTATGTGAGTCTTCTTTAGACCCATAGGAAAAAAATACAATCTAACTCTACCTAAAGTTTTGTACAAACAAGAAGTAAGAGGGGAATGGGGAAAATTGAAATATTTTTGCAAAATAGGCAAGAGAGGCATGATATCTTTAAGCTAAGGTGGAACAGTCTCCTTAGACAAGAAAAATGAGTTTGTTTAGGTGGCAAGGCAGGCATAGGTGACTTGGGAAGCTTGGGGAGCAGCTCCGCTTCTTCCAAATATTATCATGTGAATCACCATTCCAATTCTCAAAAGCCCATTTTTCTCAATCAATGTTCTAAGAGAATTGAAAACATCATATATTTAACCAATGTTGTAATTTGACAAAGCATAGAATTCTCTCTATTTTTTATTTTTAGCTCACAACATCAGCATGGCTAGTGTAAAATGTGTAAATCATACTGTTTTAGCAGTCATGTAAGGGTTTTTTGGCTTCTAGTTTGTGCCTTGACATAAAAGATATAATGAGTGGAGTCTATTATTCTTTTTTAAATTATCCAACGCTATTAGCTGTGAACACCCTCCCCCCATATTTTTTGAATAATGGATGTCCTTTATTCTATAGTAGTAGTCACTTCATGTCCTTCAATGGGGATTCCATTCTAAGTCAAACAGACAACAATTTAACAAATCATGTTGCAACTATATCCAAAGGTCACCTATATAAAAGGCTTATATGCAAAGTGTCTCCTTGGCAGTTCATCCAGGAGACCTGGAGTTCAATCGCTCGCTAAACTGTGTGCTAACCACCAGGGGGTGGTGTGGAATAAAGGAAGGCCCTGGCCAGCAGCAGGAAGGCATTGATCAGCCCTGATCACTGGCCAGGCCTAGGGACCCTACCCATGCAAGAATTTCATGCACCAGGCCTCTAGTCTCTTAATATATAGGAAGACACTAGGTTTCCATTGCATTCAGCTTTGTCCAGACCAGATAACAATCTAAGGTTTCCCTATAAAGAAACAATTCACTCCCTTAATAGTTTCTCTATTATATATCAAGGTACTTGGTTACAAAAAAATAGAAATAAACATTAATTTAAGCAGAAAAGACTTTAGTTGAAAAGATTTTGACGAATGTATATGTTCTCAATTTCTTTACTCTCCTAAATTGTTCACCCTTCTCTATATACACAGCCTTAGATTTTGCAGAATCCACTTACTGTGACTTTGCAATTCCTTACATAAAAGGCAGTGTATATTTTCCTGCCCCTTCAATGTTGGACTTATCCATGTGACTTGCTTTGGCCAATGCTGTGTAGCAAATGCTTGCAATATGCTTGCTCAGCAGGGCCTGCTGTTGTACATTCTTGCCTTTCACCATCAGATGGAAATGTCTCTAATAGCTGCTTATTCATGGGGATGAGGAGAATGTGGCACAGACCTGGGGCTTAGATCTATGTCCCATTTAAGTCCAGCCTAAAAGAGCCAATCCCCTATCAACCTGCATTCATGATTGAAACAAATATTTATGTTAAATACCATTGACAGTTTTTTTGTGGGGTGGGGTAGGGTATGGAATTGTCATGCAGAATTATTGTGGATATAGCTGATAGACACATAATAGAATCATTAGAATGACTAGAAAATCAACCTTGGGAATATAGACAAGAGCCAAAGGAAGATGGAAATGGACAAGGTTCCACCTCAGACATAGTCTATTTATGATGCTACTGTTGATGCCATTACCACTGTAGACTGGCTACTGTCCCACCATATTCCATAATCCCCAGGCACATACAAAGTGTGCACTATACATTCATTCCTATCATAGCCCCAGAAAATAATCTTTAGTGACCTCTGTACTCATTCATTACTTCACTCATCCCTATTCAAAACCCAGGCTGGAGCATCTAATCAGGTAACCAAGGTCATGTCTCTACTTTAATGCCTAGAAGTTGGGAGAAAAATATCTGCATCCCTGTAGCTTGTATCAATTTTGTGATTCCTGTCAAATGTAAAAGGTATTTAAATTCAGGGTAACCAAAACATGACAAATGTTCATGACATGTCTTCTTGCCTGAAGAGAAATAGAAATGCAATGGAACCCACAGTCCTATTTTCAGTCCAGGCCATATCTAAATACAACAGCAGCAATAATAGCTAAGGTGCATTAACTATGTGTCAAGCACTATGTTAAAAGCATGATATATATGTTTATTATGGATAATAAATCCCTCTATAGAAATGAGAAAAAATTAGTTTTAAGAAGATTAAGTAACCTACTCAGATTCACATAGCTCATAAATGTGCTTGAGCCAAGAGACCAACCAGGCTGGTCAGATTACAAAACCCTGACTCTTAACCACTGTGGTGCACTGTTTCTCAAATATTAAAGGATCATTTCCAGGAAACGATGAGCTCTCCATGCTTTTAAGATTAAGAGACTTGTGACTTCATCTGCATTCTCAATATTCTACCCTAACTCTTAATTCACAGCTAATTATTACTTTTTAATTGCCTTCATGCTGGATTTTAAGCCAAGTTTTTCTTGTTCTGATCACAGAATAAATGGTAAATAATTGCTTCCCCCAAAATATCTGAAAACCAATTACGTATTAAGCTTTCTATGTGCTTCTGTTATCCAGATTTCTCTGTCTTTAAATGGAATATGCTATGTCTTCTGTTTTATTTTCCTCTCATTAATTTGGAAAAACTTGATTTTTAATATGTTTTAGAGTAATAAATCTTAATTTTACCTAAGCCTTGACTACCCAAGGAAGTTTCTTGAAGTTGGTACTGTATGTGTGTGCTTACGTGTGTGACACCCTATTATTGCTGTTGCTATTGTCAATAGCCTCGGAGAAGCCTGACCATTAGTTAAAATTGTCTACACTATTGATACCTTGATATTCTACAAAGAAAAATAAGTCATAATAGAGAGGAAGATAGATTAGTAGAACAGAACCACATGGCTGAAATGCTCATGTGGCCATTAACTAGCTGTGTATCACTGGTAATACATTCAAATTATTTGAGCATTTATTCCATTGTTTACATAATGGGGTAAAAAAAAGAAATGATGCTGGATATAGCTCAGAGTTTATTGCAAGTGGGTACTCAATGAGGGCAACTATCATTGGTATTGTTGTTGTTTTGCTATTATTATGGTTGTTGCTATTGAAATGATAATGGAAATTGCTGTAGGTACATGCTCATTGGAACCCATTTCTTAAATTTTCTTTTCTTGAACAATAATATTGATAATAAAAATATATGGCTACTTTTTCAAGTAGTTAAGATTCTGCTGAAGAATAATTGTCATATTTCTGAATTTTTAAACTCATTGTCCTATGACATTATTCTTAGAGAAATTTTGGACATTAATGCGTGTATCATTTGAGTTCTTTATGCTGCAGTACTTATGTTACCCCCAAATAACTGAGTAGGTTAAAACAACTAGTAAATTACCTGTAATCTAGTAAAAGCCAGGTCCAGGATTAAAACAATTCACATCATATCTCCCTTACTTGCCTCACCTCCCTAATGTTTTCTGCTCTTAAAGTGGCAGCTCCATTTTGAAGGATTCCTTGTAATGTAACCATTGAAGTATGGCCTACATGAGGGAGAAATTAGTTCACAATACTTGGGCAAGAATGTCTGAGAAAAAAGCAGTGAGGAAACATTTACATATGTTGGCCAGAACTATTTTCACATGTATTCTTTTCATTTTCTTCAACACCTGAAGCTTGAAAAAGATGGTGGCTTCAGGACCTGAAGTCAATGTGTTTTCAACAACTCTATAAATTATCTTTCAGACAACCCATCACATTAAATAATGGAATTATTAAGCAAACAAGGAGCCAGATGACTCAAAATGTGTTATACTTGAAGGAACATCATGTCATATCATGGAAATATAGAAAATCAACTTTATGGAAGGTTGGGATTTCTCCTTTTTAAGTTATTACCTTACACTCCGACTGCCAAGTCTCAAAGAGGCAAGAAACAAATGATGTCAGTTTGAACTGAGGAATGGTTTTCCTTTGAATTTTATGACCCCTTCATCAGCTGCACAGCAGGAAGTGACATAATATGTATTCATGGAGACAGACAGGATATCATGTATACTGGATGCCATGTTGTAGGCAGGGGAAAAAATAACCATGGCCTCATTATAACTCAAAAGTTACTAGGTAATTTGATCCCTTTTAGAAGTAAGTAGAATATAGAGCTTTAATTCTATAAAAAGCAAAGTGTATTAGATACCCTAGTTAAGTAATGTCACTATATAATACTATTTTGATAGGATTGAGATGGGAACAAAATGAAAATTGTATTATTGAGTGATAAATAAACTAATTAGCTAAAGAACTTCTTGGTCTAGGTGATTCATATTTAAGACCAAAAATAATCAAAGAGAAAATTATTATAAAGCCAAAAATAACCAAAGAGAGATTTATAAATAAAAGATTTTTTGCCTAGATAACATTTTTACTTTTATTATATGTTATTATATATATTCTTCTATTTTTATATAAAGTTATATACAGTAGAGAAGATGCTCTCAGACTCCATTTGTTTGTTTTCTGCTGTAATGTGAGTAACAGGGCTGAACTGTGCACCAAACAAAATAAAATTATTTTCCTCTAACCCACATTCCAATAGGCATCTGGAAAACATTTGAGGTCACACTCCATGATCCTCAGATGAAAGAATTGATATGAATGAGAAATTATGGTATTCCTCCAAGGAATGGAAAGATTTGAAAATTAGTTTTTTATCTTTTTTTCCTAGATGCATTTTCCAGGCTTTATTGAAGGCCAAGTCAATGGTCTCTGGACTTAACAGAGCATACACATGTGAGCTGGGCTTGGACTTCTGCAATCAATCAAACAGTCACACTTAACCAGATACTACAAAAAATTGTCCTTGATGCTCCCCTTACTCAGGGCATTTTACTCCCAGTGTTTTGGTACCACCTTTCCAGGATGCAGTTTTGGTACTTCCATTACCAACTGGAATTGCAAGACCAGATGTCAATGACCTAACAGCCCATCTTAGTATGGCCAGACCTATCACTCAAGTGTTCCATTGCATATGGAGCAAAAGGACAGTGGGGTAGGTGGGAATGTACATGCTTTCCCATCATGAGACTATTTTTTGCACACTCACTAAAAGAAGGTTCTCAACTCACAGTTGTCCATGGATAAAATTACATTAATTTGGATGGCAAAAATTGTCCCTTTATTTATTTTTTTCTTAACTTCTGTCTGAAATTTAGCAATTCCCTCAATTTTATTTTCACCTTATAATATTGTTCAGAAATTTCAGAAAATAAAATGTTGTCTTCTATCCCATTTTATTTCCAGTCTCTTTTATATGATTTTTCTCTTCATTTTTAACTATATAATTTTAGCCAAACTGAAAGAATACAGCCAATTATGCATTCAATTCTCTTTTGCATTTTCTAAAATAATTAAAATTCCAGATTCCACTTAAAAGGGCAATAGGGAAAAAATAAATTTAAAAATAAATAAATAAAAATAAAAGTGTGATGGCTCCTTTTTATTAACTCAAACAAGAACATTATACTATGGAATGTTTTTCAACTAAAATATATTCAAATATTGATCAATGCCTAGTTATAGATTGAATGCACTGGAATGTATTGTTGATGATTGTGTCACCAATGTGATGACACATGCCTAAATCATTGGTGAAAAAGGAGTACTGAGCACAGAATCATATGATAATTGACTAACTACATTGTACAAGAATCTGTAGAGAAAACACTTGTCATGCATTCTAGAAGAGTATTGCACAAAATATACTAAATATTGTTCTGAGACGAGGCAGGTTGGATTCATTTGGCTCCCAAAAGTATCCATAGAAAAAAAAAGTTTAATAATTCCTGTTCTAAATCAAAGCACTTTGTCTTATTGTTTTTCTTTGGGGAGATATTGGAGGGGCTGGTAAGGGCAAGGATGGACTTGGAACAAAGCCAGCATCATAGGTGTGTGACCAGTGTTGTATCACATGAACCCATGCTCAAAGAGGAACTTGTGCTTGGACTTCATGTTCTGCAGTGATCATCTTGAAATTCTTTTTTTATAAATCTTTATTGTTCAGATTATTACAGTTGTTCCTCTTTTTTCTCCCCATAGCTTCCCTCTACCTGGCTCCTAACCCACCTGTACCCCCATTACCTGTTTCCCCTGGGAATTGTCAGTCCACTCCCTTTCTATGCCCCTGATTCTATTATATTCACCAGTTTATTCTGTTCATTAAATTTTTAATTCACTTGATTTTTAGATTCACTTGTTGATAGATATGTATTTGTTGTTCATAATTTTTATCTTTACCTTTTTCTTCTTCTTCCTCTTCTTAAAGACTACCTTTCAGCATTTCATATAATACTAGTTTGGTGTTGATAAATTCCTTTAGCTTTTTCTTGTCTGTGAAGTTCTTTATCTGCCCTTCAATTCTGAATGATAGCTTTGCTGAGTAGAGTATTCTCGATTGTAGGTTCTTGCTATTCATCACTTTGAATATTTTTTGCCACTCCCATCTGGCCTGCATCGTTTCTGTTGAGAAATCAGCTAACAATTGTATGTGTGCTCCCTTGTAGGTAACTAACTGTTTTTCTCTTGCTGCTTTTAATATTCTCTCTTTGTCTTTTGCTCTTGGTATTTTAATTATGATGTGTCTTGGTGTGGTCCTCTTTGGATTCCTTTTGCTTGGGGTTCAGTGTGCTTCCTGGATTTGTAAGCCTATTTCTTTCACCAGGTGAGGCAAGTTTTCAGTCATTATTTCTTCAAATAGGTTTTCAGTATCTTGCTATCTCTCTTCTTCTGGCACCCCATAATTCTGATGCTGTTACGCTTGAAGTTGTCCCAGAGGCTCCTTACACTATCTTCACATTTTTGGATTCTTTTTTCTTTTTTGCTTTCCCAATTGAGTGTTTTCTTCTTCTTTGTATTTCAAATCTTTGACTTGATTCTTCCGTTTTTTTTTAGTTTGCTGTTAGGTTTTTGTATAATATTTTTTATTTCAGTCAGTGTATGTTTAATTTCTAATTGGTCCTTTTTCATCTCCTCTTGGGTCTCACTAAATTTATCAGCCTTTTCTAGGAAATTCTTGAAAAACCTTATTACCGTGATTTTGAACTCTATATCCAGTCATTTGTTTTCCTTCATTTCTTTTGTTTGTGATCTGTTCTTTGTCTCTGCATTTTCACTGCATCACTGAGTTGGTAGAGTAGCTTTGTGTGCTAGGTGTCCTATAAGGCCCAATAGCTCCACCTCCCCAGTTACCTGAGGTGGACTCTTTTGGTGCACCCCTTTGTGGACTATGTGTACAGCCATGTTGTAGTTAAGTCTTATTTGTTGTTGGTATCACTGGGGGGAATTGATCTCCAAGCCAACTGGTTGTGAGGATTAGCTGTGTCAATGCCTGGAGAACTTCTGTGCTGGACTCCATCCTCCTTAAGACTTGCAAGATGCAAAAGCCTCTGTGATCAGCTTGGATGGTATGGAGTCTCAGGGCAGGGCAACAGCCTTGGCTTCCTGTCAGCCCCTTGTCTCAGTGTCCCTTGGTAATTGCTGCAGCCCGCTCTGTGCGCAGGCATGCGTGCCTCCAGATCTCTGCCTTTCCAGCTCCCCTGAGTTTCCCTGCACTCAGGGGACCCATATGAGTCTGGGTCCCCAGGGTCTTTCCCTAAACTGGGGTTCAGTGCAGTCTGACCTGGATTTCAGCACAGTTGGGAGGATCTGTCTTCCTCCTGCTAGAGAAAGCCAGTGGCACAATCAGCAGTCAGCCCTCCGTGTGGGCACTTTCGCATGTACCTCCTGACCTTGTCTTTTGCTGCTCCCCTAAGTTTGCCTGTACTCCTCCCTTTTCACAACAGTCCATACTCCCCTGTATGAGTCTTGCCTGGAACCAGGGTTCAGTGCAGTCAGAAGTTGGGTTCAATGCAGTTGGGAGTTTCTGACTCCCTCCCACTAGAGGAAGCCAGCCAGGCTCTCTGCCCCATCCTTTCTACTTGTGCATTTCTGTACCTCAGCTTTTTGCAGCTTCTCTGAGTCTCCATGAGCCCCTCTCTTTCCTTCTAGTTATAGAATTTCCACTCTGCCAGCTTTCCTGTGGTTCTGGATGATATCCATTCTGTCTTTTAGTTGCAGTAATGAAATTGTGTAAGGCAGCAGTTTAGGTGTTCACCTATGCTGCCATCTTGGTTTCTCCTTAAAATTCTTAATAATTTTATCTCTGAATTTTGCTTTTGTAAATGAAGCCCATTGGGAGAAACGAGCATGCACCAACTCTTAGAGTCTTAGCTCATGATGGGTTCATTTTTTTCTTTTCTTTATTTATCCTTTTATTTTAAAGTGTATTGGGGTGACATTGATTAATAATACTATATATTTCAAATGTATAGTTCTATAATACAGCATCTGTATATTGTACTTTGTGCTTACTACCCAAAGTCCAGTCTCCTTCTGTCACCATATATTGGACCCCTTTATCATATTCATCTTCCCTCTACATCCTTGATCCTCTAACAACTGCTTATGTCTATGAGTTTGTTTTCTCATTTGTTGCTTTCTGTTTTATATTCCACATGTGAGTGAAATCATATGGTTCCTGTCATTTTATTTCTGTTTTATTTTTCTTAGTAGAATACTCCCAAGATCTACCTATATTGTCACAAACTACAGTATTTCATCTTTCCTTTTTTATTCCATGATCCATCAAAGGGAATTTAGGTTGTTTCCATGTCTTGGCTACTTTGAATAATGCTGCAATGAACACAGGGGTATATATATTCTTACAAATAATTATTTTCAAATTTGGGGTGAGGATACCCAGAAGTGAGCTTGCTAGGTCATATTTTAGTTTTATTCTTAAGTTTTTTAAGGAATCTCCATACTCTTTTCCATAATGACTGTACCAGTTTACATTCCCACCAACAGTGATTTTAGGGTTTCATTTTGTCCACATCTTTTTCAACACTTTCCATTTCTTGTTTCATTGATAATAAACACTCTTACAAGGTGATTTTATTTTTTACTTATTTAAATTTATCTTTATTGTTAAAAGTATTACAGATGTCCTTTTTTTATCCCCGTTGACCACATCTAGCCCACACCCATCCCCCACTCCAGGGCTTCACCACACTATTGTCTATATCCCTGGGTTATGCATATAGGCATATAAATTCTTTGGTTAACCTTTTCTACCCACTCACCCCTGCCTTCTTTGTGATATTCCAGTCTGTTCCATGCTTCTGTGTCTCTGGATCTATTTTGTTCATCCGTTAATTTTGTTCCTTAGATTCCATATATGAGTGAGATCATGTGATACTTGTCTTTCTCTGACTGGGTTTTCTCACTTAGCATAATACTCTCCAGTTCCCTCCATGCTATCTCAAAGTGTAAGAGATCCTTCTTTTTTACTGCTGCATAGTATTTTCCACTCTCTTTGCTTTCCTGCATCCATGAGACAGGTTTGTATCCATCAGTTTCCCCAACTCTGTCCTGCTTTTCGAACAATGGATATCACATTTTAAAATATTTTATTTTAGAATAATTTTATATTTAAAATATAAAACTGTGATGATGGTACAGAGAGGTCTCATATACCTGACATCTAGTTAATGAGTGGTGGAGTTGGGATTTAGATGAGATAAATGATAGTGGATCAAGTGTATGAGGTCCAAGAGTCATAGTCATGTAAACTGATGAAATCATTATTTCTTCCTGGCATGACCTTGAGAAGATATTCTGTAGTTCATCTAGCTCTCATTGAAATTTCTATAAGGCAGCTTCCTTCTCCAGCTAATAGCACTCTCTTCCTTTATGCCTACCTTTGGGGTTTTGTTTTGTTTTATTTTCCATAGCCACCTTTCCATGGAAACACAGAATTCCAAATATGCAGTGGCGAGGTCCCTAAAAAAGGTGAAGGTTGAATTGCCTAATTTCACTTTTTGCAGAAGTAAATTTCTGAAGGGATAATGACATGCAGAAGTCATCAGTATCCCTTCAGAAAGGAATTTGGCAGGTCACTTCAACACAGGGGCAAAGAATGTTCCAGGTCTGAGCCCTTACAGAGAAAAGATCCAGCAGTTGCTGTCAACATCTAACCTTCCCAATCAAATCATTTTTTTTTCAGCAAAAAATTTCCTTTGCCAGCTCTCCTAAGTGCTGACACTATTATTTATTGTATTACTTATAGCAATAATGTTGGTCATCAGTCTCAAATAATGCCTAATTGACATCTGCTCCAATTTAAAAAATCAAATCAGGCCATGCCTTCAGCAGTTACTGGGATCTGTCTCTTGCTTCAACAGTGTTTGGATGGAACAGATCCAGGGACACCTCTTCTTCCAACCTCCAACCACCCTCCAACCTCTTTTACAGTCACCACTTTCAGAGCTACCTCAGCTATCCTCAGCCCCTGAGACCAGATAACACTGTTTATTTTTTCCTTTACCTTAGTTCCTTATTGCAGAACAAATTTCCCAAATTTGTCAGAATTATTCACCAAGGTGGACGCTGCTATCAACCACCTCGTTAACCTGCATCTGTGGGCCTGCCACACCTACCTCTCTCTGGGCTTCTATTTCTACAGTGACAATGTGACTCTGGAAGGCAAGGACCACTTCTTCCTGGAGTTGGCCCAGGAAAAACATGAGGTATCCAAGTGTCTTTTAAAGATGTAAAACCAGTACGGTGGCCACATTCTCTTCCAGGACATGCAGAAGTCTTCCCATTCAGGATGCCATAGGAGCCACCAGGGTCATGGAGAAGAACCTGAACCAGGCTTCTTTGAATCTGCAGGCCCTGAGTTCTGCCTGTGCAGACCTTCAGTTCAGTGATTTCCCGGAGAACCACTTCTTAGATGAACAGGTGAAACTCATCAAGAAGATGGGCCACATTTGATTCACTTCCTGCAGGCTGGCCCACCCCCAGACTGGGCTAGGTGAGTATATCTTTGAAAGGCTCACCCTTATGCATGACTAGAAGTCTTTGAAGCCCAGAGATATTTGAGATGCTCCTCTGCATTCCTCTGGTGTCCAGCTTCTGCCTGAGCCTCTCCTCCTGAAACCAATAGGCAGCCTTTTAGCCACCCTAGAGCCCTCTCTCATGCACTGGACCAAATGGAAATAATAAAGCTTTTTGCTGGGGGGAAAAAATAAAATCCAGACTCACCACAGTTGACAACCTCTTCTGAGCATCCCCCATTGATCAGGAGTAAGAAGCATGAATCATCTGTCCACAGAATCCTCCAGCCCTGGTCTGTCCCCCTCAGATCTGCAGCCTCCCCCCATTCAAGTGTCACTGCCACACGAAGAGAATAGTGATTAACCATAGGATTGAAGCTCAGCTTGGCACCCAATCTTCCTCCAGCATAGAATAGTCATTAATTATGTTCTAGCTCTAGATTTGTTGGAAAGGGGGATAAAAAGCAACCCTAAGCATAACAGCAGAAAGTGTTTGACTATGTTAACTAGCCATTTTCACCTGTTTCTATGGTTAAGTAAGGCTGCCCTCTGACATTGTCAGAAAAATAGCCAAAAGAGCTCACAATGTGAATTTGAGCATTTCTTCTTGGGGGTTAGCTTTGAAGTTTTTCTAGCATTTCATTATTCTCCAGAGTTCTAAAATATCTCATGTTTCTTGAAGCTGCACAGAATCTGGAATCCATTACTTTTTTTTTTTGCTTTGGTGGAAAATCACTTAATAGCAGGTAGTATCCAAAATTAAAACCATGTTTGCTAAGTCTGAGACACCAGAGAAAAAGCAAAGGTGTATCATTAAGTGAAACTATTTCCATTAAATGCCCTTCTCAAACTCATCCAATTTTTCTTTCCCCTTTTAAATGTTTCCAAAGCATTTCTTTATTTCTTTCCCATCCTACATATCTGTCTTTCTTGGAGGGAGACATGGCTAAGGTCAGATGAATAATGGGATATCTGGGAAGGAAAAGGAGACATTTAACATGGAACTCACACTTGGTAACCTTGGAGTGAGTACTAAGAGAAATTCCCAAAGTTACTTCTTTGGGAGAATATGCTTGCTTTGCTTTTCCATAGGATACGTGTGACTGGACCTAGAGGACAGTGACATAAACTGAAATCACCTTAGGTTATACCTTATCCTTTGCTGGTGGGAGAATAGGGTCAAACCACAAACATCATTTAACAATAACAAAATTATTTATCTTGCCCTTCTTTTTTTAATTTTTTTGCTTTGGTGGAAAATCATTTAATAGTATTCAAAATTAAATGTGGCTTCTGTCTTTTCAGCAGTTCATAATACATATTCAGAGAATGAATATAGTAATGCCATGAACTGTTTAATACAGAAGCTGCTAATATGAAAACATGTAGATTAAAGATTTATCTTAAATTTTCTTCTTGAGAATGTCACAAACGTGGCAAGAACATGAGAGAATGAGTATTAAGGTGAAATTTAAAACCCACCACTGATGAAACAAGATAAAATTGTCAGCTAAGTAAATATAAAGAGATGTTCTACCCAATTCAGTGGAGCTCAAGGCCTAAGAGGCATGGCTGGGCGGGGACCCTCATGACAGAAGAGCCAGAAGAGCTCCGTTCCTAAAAGCAAGTGGCAAATCCAGACTCTCCTCTTGGGCACAGCCAACAGGGTCACACAGGTGGACAGCAAGAGCTTCCCTGAACCCTTGTAGTACACAGTTTGAGAAGCAGTGAAGGTGGGTGTGAATGAAGAATCACCTGGTAAATCAAATAAGCCCTAGGCCATCAGCCAAGGAAGCTGGCGGAAGATCCCTGTAGCATGTCACCTGTTAGGTGGGAAGCAGCAGAGTCTAGGAACTCACGTACATAACCTTGAATTACAAGGACAATTCCTACTAGTTAATGGTATGGTCTTTGCTCCTGCCTTACTCAAATTTATGAAATAGATATTCATGTTAACAGTTTCAGTCCAAATCTAAGAATAATATGATTACTCATAGTACAAATCTCATAGTAGCCTAAGGCTCATACTATGGTCCAGGCAACATGATAGGCATGATGCATATGGTTAATTCTCACAAACACAAAGTTGGGTGCCTCTCTAATCCCCTCCTGGGAAATGAGGAAAATAGAGCACAGAGAGGTTAAATAACCAAGTGGCATTAAGGAGGTTGCCCAGGGTTATATAACTAGAAAGGGTAGTCAGAATTCTGTCCCAGACAGTCTGGCCCCAGAGTCTATGCTTTCATCCACAGATATCTGCTGTCTTGGTCTCAAATCCTCATCATATCTTAAAAATTATTGAGAATCCTAAATAGCTTTTGTTCTTGAGAGCTATGTCTATTAATATTGACCATGTTAGAAATAAAAACCAGTGGATTTTAAAATTAATTTATTTAAAATTAATAAAAATAGACCTATAAAATTTTAACATCAATAAAAAGTTTTAATGAAAATTACTATATTATTGAAACCAAACCAATACTTAGTGAGAACAGTGGCATTGTTTTACATCTTTCAAATATTTTATTGTCTGGCTTAATAGAAAAATATTGGATTCCAATATCTGCCTTGACTTATGTTGAGATCTGCTACCCGATTCAGTGGAGCTCAAGAATTGGGTAACACATCTCTTTTGGTTGATGTATACAAAGATAACCTGGCCTTACACAATATGTAGTTAGGAAAGGAGCAATATTTTAGTATGTCATTTCAATAATTGTGGAAATTCCTTTTTAATCAGAAAAAAATTGATAAGTCATGATTTCTTTTTTCTTTTTTTAAAAATATTTTTTTTTATTGATTTAAGAGAGTAAGGGAGAGGGAGAAATAGAAACATCAATAATAAGAGAGAATCAGTGATTGGCTGCCTCCTACACACCCCACACTGGTAAGCCCTCAACCAGAATTAAACCCAGGACCTTTCAGTCTAAAGGCCAACACTCTATTCACTGAGCCAAACCACCTAGGGCAGGTTGCAGTTCCTAAAGGATAGTTGCAGTGTGAAATATAAAACTTTTTCTTACTCTCTTACATTAAAATCCATTGTTTTATCCTGTACTTTGAATAAATCCTTTACCCATATAATGTCATGCAATGATCATTTGGTTCATTAACTAATTTTGTTGTGCAATATTGAAAAATATTGTAAACATCACTACTGAACATATCAGAAGAGTTGTTAAGTTTTGGGGAAGATGTCATACTCAAAATGCTGAATAATTGTCTTCCAAAATTCTAATTTTTGCTTGAAAATTTGACTCTTTATTGGCAACAAACATTATCACTTATCTTCTTTGATATGACAGAATCATTTTCAAGAAAATATCCACCTAATGCTCAAATCTCAAAAACCTGGTTTCTCTGTCAGTTATTCTCTTATGCAAAGATGATGTTCCATGAACAAGGAGCTTTGAGACAACCATCACAATTTCATATCCTAGTGTGATGGTTGTTAGAGATGGAGCATTTAGGAGGTAATTATATTTAGACCCGTCCTCATGATGAGATAGTGCCTTATAAATTATACTGGAGGATTCTCTCTCTCTCTCTCTCTCTCTCTCTCTCTCTCTCTCTCTCTCTCTCCTTTCCTCTCTCTCTCCCTCTTCCTCTCTCTCTCTTTTTTCTCTGCCTTCAATCTTCTGTGTACAGAGGAAAACAGTCCTCACTAGAACATGACAGGCAAGTTTTTGGGTGTCAGTGTCCCCATATGTAAAATGGGAATAAATAATTAATAGTGTTTCAAGTAAGATCACATTAGTTACTATATAAAACACAGGACTGTATCTCACATATTGTAAGTGCTATACAAGTGCTGCTTACTATTAATGTTGAACTTTCATATCATACTTTGTAGTACAGGACTTAGGCTGAGAAGTAGTACCCCAAAAACACACAATTTGGGAAGAGCAGAGGGTTGGTGAAAAATAAGTAATGGTCTTCAATTATCTATCTATTATCTAGCATGGCTCATCATTCCACATATGGGAAATCAAAGCCCGAGATCCCAAAAGATTAATTGGTTTGCCTGGGCCAACCCTCTGCTAAGTGACAAGGCAGATGAGCGAGTGACTCCAGTCATACAGGGAGCAGACTTGCTGTCATGAGAAGCAAAAGTCTAGACTGATGGAAAGAATGCTGGATCCAGACCTGACCCTGTCACTGGTCCAGGAATTGTAGGCAAGTCATTGGATCTCACTAGGTCTCCATCTGGGGGAAAAGCGTTAAACCATTTCCTAAGGCCTTTCCTAGTTCTTGAAACTTATAATTCTCATCATTACTGTTCTCTTTTGGCACATGCCTATATCTAAACTGAAAACATTTGCAATGTGGTAGAAACAGAGCTTCATAAAGTCAGAATAGAAGATTTAACGTTTCCTACATCTAGGCTTTGACCCTCCTCTGTACTCTTGCCCAATCATTCTCAGGAAGAAATCTCTTTGAAGTCTTTCTGGCTCTGTTGATTAAGGAATCAGTTGTTCTAATCCCTCAGACTTTGATCCCCACACAACCCAGATAGTTTCAAACAGATGAAATCTCTGTTCCACAGTCACAGACCATGCTTGAACGCAGCCAGCAAAGCCACTGCAGCTTAGTGAAACTAGCGGTGAACCTCAGGAAAGTGGTCCAAGGCCACAGCCGTCACTACTGTGAAGCCAAGTCATTAATTCATCCTGAAAGTATTCATGGGATCCATCTAAAAAGCAGGCATGTGGTAGGTACTTAGGAAACTTACAATCTAACGGAGGATCAATAGTCATTGTCTGCAGAGCCCGCCAATAAAAGCACAATTACAGCTCTGATAAGTGCTAGGTAGAAAATACTCATGCAAGTATAGTGTGGGACTTTTGACCATTCCTTTAATGGTTGAGGATGTATTATCTATGGCATAGGGACTGGGCTTAAGATTGAACAACTGAGGACAGGAAGTTGGCATTTCTCCAGGCAGAGAGGACAACGTGGCCAGAGGCCATTGATGTGAGCATATGAGGAACCAAAAGATAAGCAAGACACTGAAGCACTGAGAACAGCAGGAATGTAATCAGCTCATCTGGGTTTACTTCAGGATAACTGGAAGAGACTGTTTTCTCAGTTATATTAAGACTCCAGTCTCCCTTGATCCCTCTCTCTGCATTTCATTCAGCAAGTGGAAACAGCAACATGGTCTTGGTTCAGACTCTCTGCATAGAGCAACTGCCAGAAAATTTAACCAAAGACTATCCATAGCCATCCTCTCCAAATGCTCTTCCATTTCCACTAAAAAACAGCTTTGATGATGCAGTTCCCATCATCATTAGCTGAGGACAACACAGTCATACTGAAATGCGTTTTCACAAATTGTTTTTCCCAAAATGGCATGTTTTCCAGTAGAAATGGCTTTGTATATTACCTGATGTTAGTGAATATCTCATACCATATTGTGTCTTCTGAGAAGAATTTTCACCAAGGAAACCAACAGTGTGTTTGTACTTGCTTTCAGAAATTAAAGAGCAGCAGAAGTAATTCTGAAATTTACATGTTCATTAACAAATATGAAAAAAATTTAGGAAGGAACAATTATTTCCTAATTAAATCAACAAGAGAAGGCCATTCTTAAAACAATATATTGAGGTTACTATTTTCCTTTTCTCAATTATAAACACGTTTCCTTAGATTATAAAATGAAGTTATAGAAGAGAGTGGCACAAAATAAAGCTAGAGATGTGATATCTCCCCCTGGAATAACAACTTGGTTGTAAATAGTAATATCCTCCTTTAAAGTTGGGAAACCAAAGATACATTACTAAGGGCAAATAGATATAGCAGATCCTGAAAATAATAGGGTTTTAAAAGCATTAGAACAACCAAAGGACTTGTATGCATGTATATAAGCATAACCAATGGAAACAGATAGTAGGGGAGGGTTAAGGGCATGTGCTGGGGGTGGGAGTGGGCAGAGAGAGATCAGTGGGGAGAAAAAGAAGACATATATAATACTTTCAACAATAAAGAATTTAAATTTTAAAAATAAGCAGCAGCTATCCGTTAAGAAACTTTACTACATTTACTACATTGTTCCATGCACCAAAAGATTGGAGGTTTGAATCCCAGTCTTGTGGGCCCAATCCCCAGTAGGGGGCATGCATGAGGCAGACGATTGTTATTTCTCTCTCTGTGTTTCTCTCTCTTTCCTTCTTCCTTCCTCTCTCTCTAAAAATAAAATAATAATAATAAATAACACATACACACAAAAGAAACTTTAGCATTACCCAAGCTATTAAGGCTCATTAATTTTTCAGAGAAAAAGAGAGTTTCCCCACTCCTCTGATGGTAGCTCATAGTGGAGAAAAAGACAAATTATTAATAAGGAAACTTTAATCATAATATAACAAAGTCTGACCTTTAAAAGAAATTATTGAATAACCAACCTAGAAAATAATTTTTAGTAATAAATTCTCCTAGCTGCACAGAAGTTCTTTGGTTGTTGGCCAGTCCAATACTGGTATGGGCTTTTCCTCACAAAGTGGCATTGAAGTTGTGATTTAAATGCTGCGGAAAGATGTGCCTCCACAGTGAGGCAGAGGAATCCAATTCTTCAGCACAGCACAGAGAACACACAAGACAAAGTGAGGCACGACCACAGGGCCTGGAGCTTAAACACAGCAATGTACCACAATTCCTGCTTTATTGGCAAATCCCAACTTCTGGCCTTCAAAGACTTCCTCTGTTTGTGATGTGGGGATTTTAGATGGATCACACTGAGATGCCTGGAAAACACCAATTCCCAATGAAAAGAACAAGGAGCTCCATGAGAAGACTTGTGGGCACTGGCTCAGACCAGGGTTGGCCCAGCCTGGGAAACTTGGACTTAGCATTTGGCCAATGTTGTCACACACAGAATGGGCCCTCCTGCCTGCTTTGAACATTCTTATGTCTTTAATTCTCAAACTGCTTGTCTCTCACAATCTCCTTTCCCTCACCGAAACCAGTGATTACCAGATACCAACACAATAAAAATAAACAATTACAATGAAGAAATAAAAGGTGGAAAAGGGAAAATTCAGGGGAATTTTATCTCTTTGCAATGCGTGTGTATTTAAGAACCATGTTCATTTTATTTCACAAGGAAATTTGAGAAATTTAAATGAAAATACATCTCAAAGAACTGTCTGCCCTGTCCTTAATAATCACAACCCTGGCCGGCCAAGAAAAGGCAAGCCCCCCAAAAAAGGAGGGCTTCCCACAGGGGCAGGAGCAGAACATGTGTTGAATTTGGAATCAAATCATTTGAAGTAATGTCCTAATTTTCTCCTCTAAGCCAGGAGCCCTGAAGTGTGACTCAATATTACTACCCATCTTATCATTATGGGTCAAAATGTACCCCCCTCAAATTCATATGTTGATGTTCTGATCCCCAGAATGGGACCTTATTTGGAAGGAGGGTCATTCATTGTAGATGTAATTGGTTAAGATGAGGTCCTAATCCAATATGACTGATATCGTTATAAAAGGGGGAATTTTGGATACAGAGAGACACAAACGTACACACAAGAGAAGGCTTGGTGAAATAAAGACAGACAGCAAGGTGATGGAGTAATAACCAAGAAACACCAAAGATTGACAGCAAACCACAGGAAAGTAAGAAGAGGTTTCAAACAGATTTCCCTCACAGTTTCAGAAGGACCCAACCCTGCCAACACCTTGATCTCAGCCCTGTAGCTTCCAGAACTATGCGGTTCTCAGTTGTTTAAACCACTCAGTCTGTGGTGCTTTGTTACAGCAGTCCTAGCAAACTGATACCCTTGCATACCAGATGGAGTTAATGTTCTCTGTTTTACTCATTACACAAGCATTTACAAGTCCCTCCGAAGTGTCAGCCACTAGATTGGCTCCATGGATGCAGATAGGATCAGGCCATGCTTGTCATCTCATGGACTATGTCATCTCCTACAATAGTCAGATGTGGCTATTGAGCACTTGACGTGCTATAGAGACTAAAATAGATACTAGATATCCAAGACTATACAAGAATGTGAAATATCTCATTAATGCATATATTAATGTGTTGAAATAATATTTCAGGTTTTTGGGTTAAATAAAGTATATTATTAACAATAACTTCTTTCTAGTTTTTTAATTTGGATACTAGAAAATTTGAAGTTACCCAGGTGGCTGGTGGTATAGCTCTGCAAGGCAGTATTGCTCTCAGAGCGCTCAGACCAAGAGTAGTCAACTTAGGAGCAAGTGTCAAGGCAGTAATGGAGGCGCCTCAACAAGTCTGCAGGATCCGAAGCAGGAGCTGAATCAGCCACGAGGGGAGCATTACTTGGCACAGGAGCAGGACAGAGGCTATCTTGCAGGTCACTGTGAAGGAATGGAGACAGTGAAAACTCAATAATGGAGGCTTTAACTAAACTCGGGCAAGGTGCCAGCCCTGGACCAAGTGCTTTCCATTCACTCACTTGTTAAATTCTCATTGTGGCTCTATGAGTCAGCACCTTTTCTTCTCATTTTACAGATGAGGAAACTGAGGCCTGACATGGTAAGTTCTTTGCCCAGGACAATGCAGAATAAGAGTTTAAACCTAAGTCTGGAATAGTGAGACCCAGCTTGCAAAGGAGCATATACAGTATATCATACTAACATATAAAATTAAAGGAGAACAGGAAGGGAAGGGGGGGGCATTAATTAGTTTTTCTCACACACAATAAGGAAGCCATGCAAAGATTTTAAGCAAGATTCTGACATAATTGAGTGAGCCAAGAGTTCACTCCAGTCCAGAGTCACTTTTTATGAAAATTTGGGATCAACCAAAACCAAAGCTCATCTCTGATATGAACCATAGTGGTTCTGATTCCAGTTTTGCACAGAAAACAAGATCTAATAATAAACTTCATTTGGTTCATGTGGATGCTATTATGGCTGTAAAGATACTTTAATTAGATGCGTAGGATAGAATTAGACCTTTAATTCAGTCTTTTGCCAAATATCTTATTGCCTTTCTCCACTTTAATTGGAACAGCTTTTCATAGAATTTAGTACTGCACTGTTAGAAATTAGTACAGTAAAGCCTCATTAATTTAGATAAAACTAATTAGGAGCTTGTGGTTTTGGTTTTGAAAAGCTCAAGTTTTATGATTATTTTAATAAGCAAATAAATAGGATGAATTATATTATTGGAAATGTTTGCCTACTAAGGAAAACATTTCTGCATATTAAAATAACAATTTACTAGACATACTATAATTTCAGTATAAGTGGAAGCTGGTACAATTGAAATTGAGGCTTTGATATGCTGGTTTCAAGACATTCTTCTTTATTTTAAAGTAGTTCTTTGATAAGCAACAGATGGCTAATGGAATTCTGGGAGTCAGAGCCCTTGAAAGTAATAATTTAAAAAAAAATATGTATCATTTACAAATATCTTTCCCTTTAGTTAGTTTAAATGTTTGGTTTTATTCATCAAATACCCCTGTAAATGATTGAAGTGGCTAACTCTTCCTGTTTCTCATAGAAACATAGCTATTAAAGTAATTGAAATTATTTTTCTGATCATCGAGCTTTAATAAGTTTCCATTTGCTACTAGGATTTTTTAAATTATCAAGACACTAAGTTATTGTGTCTCACCTTAAGAAGCTCAGTGAGTCTCATAGATTATAAAATGGATCAATTACAGCCACTTATATTTAGTGGTCTGGTTTGTATTTAAAGTTCTACATTGTATATAATTTTTTGGTAAGCTTGGGTTTTTATATAGTTTTGTTCTGGTGACTGTTATCAGCCGACACCTCTTCAGAAAAAGTACCCAAAGTTCTTGCAATGAATCATGTGTCATATAAAATTACTCCAAAAGCCAAATCTTGGCAACTATAAAGACAGTTTTTTTTTAATCTATATGGATATGACAATTATTGGGATCTTCGCCTGAACTCCAGTTGAGCCTTGAGTTTATCTAGGAAAAGAAAGGAAAGCACATTTTTGAAATGTAAGCTATGAAGAATTAAATTGTCACTATGTCCATCCGACTGAAAAATAATAACAAATAAGAGCAATTTAGGGTTATTGGCAATATTCAACAATCTTGTTAAACTTTGCATCATGAGTCAAAACACATGATCTTAGATTCAGAACAGATATGCTCTTCCCTGCTAAAATAAAATAAAAAAGTCTGCTCTAGCCGGTGTGGCTCAATTGGTTGGCCATCATGCCATGCACTGAAAGGTTGCCGGTTTGATTCCTGGTCAGAGCATATGCCTTGGTTTCAAGCTCATTTCCCAGCAGGGGACCTGTGGAGGCAGTCACTCTCACATTGATGTTTCTCTTTCCCACTCTCTTCCTATCTCTTTAAAAAAAAATCAATAACAATTATATTAAAATCAGAGGAAGCCTGCAATGGTGTCATGCAAATAATTAAATGAAGTAGAAAAGTGGGGAGAGGAAGAGAAAAGGAACAGTGAAAACAAAAGCAGAAGAGAGGACAAAAAATGTTTTCTAAGGTATACATTTTGGGAAAAGACCATTAAATTCATATGCTTCACAGAGTCTGAAAATAAAAATTCCCTTCCCATCACTCTGTCTTCTCTTTCAGTGACAAAAATCAACAAACAAACACATGATAAGAATTCTGTATTCCTCTAAATGCAGGTGACTTAAAGCACATTATCTGTCTACTGCCTTGGGATAATGTGTTCTGTCGCCATCCTGTAGCTGACATTGAACATTATTCTTTTATCCATAAGCAGCCACCAACTCTTTCTAGAATTAGGTGAATGATCTTGTTTTTCTTCAGTAAAAAGCCGTTTGCTCACCTTTAAAGAAAGTGAGCAGGAAAGTCTTCCTGGGTTCCAGGATTCTGCAAATCAAAGGCTCACATAGTGATTTTTACTTCTGTCTGTCTGTCCCTCTATCCATCCTGCTAATAGAAACTTACTGAGTTTTCCTTACATGCCTGGTCCTCCTTTAGGAGCTGGGCATAAAACATGAAAGAAGGGGCAAAATCCCCATCTTCAACACCTCAGAGGCTTAAACAAGTATTTATATAATTATACAAATAAATATGTAATTAAAACTGCAATGATTGACAGAAAGGGAAATTACAGGATGCTATGGAATCCTGTAATGAAAAGATTTGATTCTGAGTTTTCACATGTCCTGAAAAAAAAGAAAGAAAGAAAAGATGCATTCTGTTTTTTTAGAGGTGGAGAGAGTATTTTGTCTGTTAACCTCAATCAATAAAATGTGCAAAATCTCATATGATATTAATTGTGCTCAAATCAAACTTCTTGGGCTTTTGTTTGCTTTTAAAACTCTATTGCCATCAAAAAGACTTCAGAAATGAATAGCAAAAGATGTTTATTTATAGTGGTTTAGTATGTTAATTTAAAATAAGCTAGAGTGTTTTAAGAGGAATGGGAATAAAAAAATCAAAAGTGGTGGATTTTGCCTAAACAGAGCAACAGCCCTGGACCAAACAGAATTCAGAGAGTTCTAGTTACTTTCCAACACATCCTAGCTGTGCTGTCTTGGCCATTTCTGTAACCTCTCTGAGCCTCGATTTCTTCATCTATAAAGTAACTGTCATAGTCACCTGCAGGGTCCTTCCGAGGGGCATCTGAGTGAATGTGCACAAAAGTACCTTGTGACAGTCAATAGAGAAAGGAGAGTACAGAAAGGAAAGAGCCATTGAAAAACATTAACACCACCCCTCCCTGGGGAATTAGTATTGGCTCTCCCACAAGACTTCATTAGCTATTTGAGAGATGCCATTGTGTATTTTTCCTTAAATTACTTACTAATCATCTCAAACAAAAGCTCCTGCCAATATTATCAGAGTCAACTCCTTAGCACACCACATATAATACTCTGAAAAAAAACAAACAAACAATTAAAAAAATAAACTAGCAAATGCATTCTTCAATAAATAACTGTATGTGCACTTGGGATTCAACTTGTACTGATAAGAGGGAAATTGCATTGTTTTGAAATATATACTGGCTGGGTTTGTTATTGCTTCCCCCGCCCACCCACCTGCACTATTAGAAGCATATTCAAGAATGATAGAGTAAACCTGAAATTGAAAAGAGTTCAACTTGAGAGAAAAATGCCATTTTAATTAGAGGAGTTAGTTATTCTTAACTTGAGTTCAAGCCTCATCAGGCACCATATCTTCACTGTAGAGGCCCCTATATTTGTTAATGATTCACAAAGGATGTTGCTCAAGACACTCAAACTCCAGGACATTGCTGGAAAATTGGGCCATTCTGGGAAATCACGGCCTGGAGGAGACATTTTTAACCAGCCATGTCAGGAGAAATCACTCTACGTTTACCTTCTGGGATTTCAGTGCGGGACTCCAAAGATGTAGGTGAGATTTCATAAATTCCAATCATCTGCAAAATGTTCTGGAAGGCTCTCCTCTGAAATCAGTTCAGCACCCTAAATAACTGTGTCCATTTTTGAACTTTACCATCTCAATCAAGGGACAGCGATCAAATATAAATCGAGAGTTAGAAAATAAAATGCAGCAACTGTTGTTGCTCAGTTGATTAGGTATTATCCCATCACTGAAAAGTTCCTGGTTCAATTCCAGGTCAGGGCACATGCCAAGGTTGTGGGCTCAGTCCACAGTAGGGGATGTGCAGGAGGCAGGCAGCCAATCCATGTCTTCATGTTTCTCTCTCCTTCTCCCTTCCTCTCTCTATAAAAATCTTAAAAAAAAAAGATAATTTTTTAAGCACAATCAAGGAATGGGTTATTTATGACCAAGCTTGAACATGTGCTTAGATAGAATTCCCTATTTACTTAATTTGCTCTATTTTTACATAAATAGGAAAGACATAAAGTAGGAAACGCCTCAGCTTTATTAATGCAAACATATTTTATTAAAGAATGAATGCATTTATGCTAAAGAATAGTTTACATGTGTTGGAAAGCAGCAAGCATATCTCCAAGGGGCGGGTTCTCCTCAATATGACTCCATGCTAATTCTACATGCTTTAAACCCAGACCCACACATGGGGGTACATATACACAACACAGATGCATATAGGGACACACAGATACAAAGACCAAAACAACAACACCGTTGCTCTCCAGATGCTATTAACTCTCATTTAAGGCTTCTTTCTGTAAGATGCCCCAGTGCCCTTACCATCACCAGGATTAAAAACCAACTTTAATCAATACACAGCATTACCTGGGAAACTAGCCATCTGCTCTCAGCCTTAAATGTTTGTATTTTAACAAATCCTCTCAATTTCATACAGTGATGACCCTTGGCATTTTATGACATTGAAAAACCCAAGAAACTGAGAAATCTCAACTTTAGTGAGAACTTCTCTTTAGAAACAGAAAAATGCACTGGCGATCCTGACTCTGAAATGTTCCTGATTTGAAGGTCACAGGGTCAGATTTCTCTTTAGATTAAGTTGGATGTAGATAAGCCAAGTTTAGAGAACTCACTGGAGTGCAAGGTTGAGTGATGGCGGCAAGGCTTTCTTGGTGACACCACGTCAGATTTGAAGCTTGCCTAGAAGGACTCATTAGACAGGACCATAAGTTACCACAAATCAGGGTTGAAAGAAAGAATAGCCTGCAATGGAGTTTGTTCACTTGCTGATAACTCATTCCCTTTTCCCAAGGTTTCTGTTGTGGTGGTGGTTGTTTTAAATTCCTAGCTGGTTTGACGGTTGATTTCATCTTCTCAATGATTTTCCTCCATTTGGGTATCCTGCAATGTATGTTGAGAATCCACCCATGTGGGGATGTTGGCAAGGGTTAAAAGGGGAACAAGGGTGGATGGGGTAGGAGGAAGGAAGGGCCATTAGTAGTTGCAAGGATTCTAAGAAAATAGATGAAGTGAATACAATAAGAGGCCACTAATTGATATATTTATGCAAATAAAAGCATTATCTTTAACTGTGAATTAACTGCCAACTATCAGACTGTTAGTTGTAAAGCTCAATGAAGGCTGTGCTGATTGGCTTACTGAGGAGAGGATCTGAAACATGGGAGAGGAGTCTCAAGCCCGAATCCACCTGACTTTTCCTTTAGCCCTGCTGCTTCTGCACCAGCATCAGTACTTACTCCCTGCCCCCTTGACCAATGATCTGATAAGTGCATCTAACATTCTTGTTGGGTTTCATAAGGCAAACTGGAATTGTCTATCAAATAACAGCCTCAGTGTCTTTGCCTGAGAATGGTGAAAATCAGCAAGGAGCTCTCCTACATAGAGGCAACTGGGAATGAGCAAAGAAAAAGAAAGAGTCTAGAACTTTCCTCCCCATCCACACTCTCACCCTCCTCACAGTCACAGCAGCAGCAGATTTCAATGTAACGTAATTACTTTAATAATACATTTCTTTAGATTTAGAGTTGCTCTTCTGAATTTAAAAAGCTTGATCAGCCAATAGTTTGGCAGTCTTGCATCTGAAATTTGAATCGTTGCATATCCATATGGTCTGGAATTCCTCGACCAATGCTGCTTTTTCTGAAGCCCCCAAAGTTCCTTCAGCCGTCATCGGATTCTAATCCCTGGGAGACCTCCTCAGAGGAGCTGTTCCTGTGGATCCGGCCATCACTCTTCATACTGTGGAAAGTCTTCTTGAAAGCCTCCATCATGGCATGGGCCAGCTTCTTGGCCTCCAGCTTGCTCTCACACTCAACAGCATGACAGTCCATCTGGTAGGACAGGTCGTCATTGATCTCCCTGTAGACCCAGGCGAAGATGTTGGGGCTCACATTGTGGTCGGCGGTGCAGTAGGCAATGCGAGCCACTTGGAAGGTATCCATGTGGACTGTAGCCTCTCCTTTGTGGTCAAGGTGATGGAGACACACTTGGAATGGTCGGATTTCCAGAAGGACATTGGCTGGAAAGATGTCTTCTCGGGCTAGTGTGTGCTTCTTCCAGAGCTCAATGACAGGCTTTTCTGTGCAGCCTGAAAAAAACTGCATGCCTGTGGTAGGGACTTTACCCAGATAGGTAACCTGCAGAGGAAATAGAAGAAGAAAAAGGGAGAGGTCAATAGCAAACTCTTTGTGCTAGTTGTTCATTTCAATGTTCTCATTCATGGTGTCACATGAGAAGGTGCAGAGACATCTTTCTTGCCCCCTAAATGTCATAACTGCCATCAGAATTTTTAGTCTTTCTCCCTAACAAGTGACCCACTTGGCAAAAAAAATTGAAATTCTTTAAATATTAGAGTTAGAGTTTAAAAACCTATTTCTAAAGAACTACTGTCCCTCTCCTTAAACCCTTTAAAATTCATATTAGAGTGATGATGATATTTTACATAATTTGGCATTTCTTTATAGTCATACAGGCACTTGAAGATTATTTTCAACCAAACACAAGCAGAGTTTAATCATAGGAAGGAGTCATAAGAATGAAAAAACAAATTCTGAAAAACAAATTCCTTATTAAACATCTCCTAGTCTGGTTCTCTTTTCAAATCTGTCAGTGTTCACTTCCCCTTGAGCTTCTTGCTTCTAGCAAATGCCAAGGACACAGGGGAAAAAATGTTCTGCTTAAATTATGGCCTAAAACATGATTGGTTTCTTTCCAAGGTAATTTTGAAAATATAGCAATAAGGTTGTTTTTCAACCTAAACAGTTTTGGAATATATGGGCACCATCTGGTTATAGTGATAATAAATGAAAGATCTACAGATGGTTGGAGACTGAGAATGCTTGCTTATCAAATAGCTAGATGGGCAGTATGAAAAAAAAAGGAAAATAATTCCAAGTGATTCAAACAGTGACTTCTTAAAAACATGTTTAAGAATAACAATAAGGGATTTTTTTTCATTCATCAAAACAGATAGAACTGCTATAATTATGGAAAGGCATAATACTGAAGACATAATTTAAGGAATAACACAAAATAGTATAGATTTGGTGCAAAATTAGTGACATAGATATAAATATTATGCATTTGAGAAAGAAAAGACCAGAAAAAAAGGTCCAGGGAAATGGTGAGAAAGGACATTTTGTCACAGTGATTCCAAATCAATATTGACATTTAGTGGGATTATAAAGGCCACGTAAAAAAATTTAGAGCACAGAAGTTAAGTAGTTACAATTTCTTGTGCTTTATCTCTTAAACAAGAGTTAATTGGATATTCCCTTTAAAAACATAGCTCCTTAGCAAAGAAGCATAAACGCTGCACATTCTAGAAATATTCAGAATCTATCTATAATAATAAAAGTGTAATATGCTAATTAGACTGGACAGCTTAACAGCCTTCCAGATGTCATTCTGAATGACCTTCTGGATGAAGCCAGGGTGGCTGAGAGGGCTAAAACAAGCTGCTGAGGCTGCGAGGGCTAAGCCTCTTGCACAAATTTCATGCATCGGGCCTCTAGTTACACATAATGGCAATATGCCAAGTGGGCATGCGAGAAGGGTAAAGTGAAAATGGGGTGGCCCAAAAATCAATGGGAAGCAAAAGAGTATTTGTTCAGAGGCAGGCAGAGTCAAGATTTAAATCCTAGCTTCACGGTTCACCAGGTGGATGGATCATTCTGGACACACCATTGGACTTCTGCACATGCACAGACATCGTTATAATGTAAGGGAGACCATGAAAAGGGTGGCAATGAGTACTACATAGAACCCTGAACATTCAGTGGAAGGAAGTGTGGTTCCTTGCTGACAGAGTCCTCAGAGAGAAGAGTCATTAGATTTTAACTCATCAGGACCTCAAAAGCCAGATAGTAGCCCACCAAGTCTAAGTTGTGTGAGAAGAAGAGAGCAGAAAGGCAAGCAAGGACTGCAGTGGGAAAACACCCAGGTGGGCAAAGGGGCTGCTTTGGCCTGACCACATATTAGGTTGTGGCAGAAGCCAGAGTAGAGACTTCTCTCCTCTTGATGAAATGCCACTGAAAATCTACAGCCCAAGAAGGCCTGGATTTTATCAAGGTTGAAAACTTGGAAGATCTGATAATGCCACCAAGAAAGATGGATGGGGAGGGCTGACTAAGAGCAGAATACTCAGGCAAGATGTTGTAGCAACAGTCCAGTCTAGAGGCAAAGGTGAACTGAATTAAAAGTGTCAGTAGTGGGAAAGGACAGAGGAGACACATGGCAAAGATATTTCATATATAAAACTGACAGTTCACTGTGGGGAGAAAATAACTCAGATACTGCAAACGCTCCAACCCCCAAAAGGGGCAATTGGTTGAACAGCTCCGTGTCTCTCTGGATTGGAGTCAGATAATAAAGATGGCTTTGTGAGCAAATGCACAACACAGGGTTCTTCAATACCATTTACTGAAAACATTCATTCTGTATGTGGTACATTGTGATATCTTTATTATTTTTAACAGCTTTATTTTTTACTGAAGTGAAATTTCACATCCTATAAAACGTACCATTTTAAAGATGATGCAGTAGCATTTAGTAGTCAAAATGTTGTACAACTATCTGCTCTAACTAGCTTCAAGATTATTTTCATCACCCTCAAAGGCGACAAAGTGCCCATTAAAAACCATCTTTCTCTGTTATCCCCTCTTCCAAGGCCCTGGCAACCACCAACCTGCTTTCTGTCTCTATGGATTCCCTATTCTTCCTAATTTATATAAGTGGAATCATACAATATGTGGCCTTTCCTGTCTGGCTTCTTTCACTTAGAATAATGTTTTCAACATTCATCCAAGTTGTACCTGTATCAGTACCTCATTCATTCCAGTGACATCTTTACTTCTGGAAGCTTAAACGCAAATGGGGAAAACAAGTTTCAGTGCTTGGAGTGGAAGCATATTCTCTTTTACTCTCCACTGAAACTAGAAATAACTTTTGATATCATACAAAAATTCTTTGATTTGACAATAGGATCAAACCTTCACCCCACCCCTCCTCCCCCCACACACAAATTTTAAAAAATTACAGTGTCTTCTATTGCAATATAACTAATGGATGAACTGTAAAATATTATTAGAAGTGGTAAATGACTCATTCCAACAGGAAGCAATTTCATAGTGGTAACATTTTGACAACAAAGACAAAATATAATCCTCTCTTATAAATATTTATTACTTTAAAAAAAGATTTTAAGGAATATGAAGTTTTATTGTAGAAGTGTGCTTTAGAGAAGAGTGGAGTGGAGATTAGTAGCTCAAAAAGTTTAACAGGCAATAATGAAAGTTATAAATAATATGCAGACATTTATAAAAACAATTTTAAAACATTGAGGTACAACATAATATACAGATGTAGTCTCTTGAAATTAAACTTACTATGGAAGTGTCCTTATTCAGTGGTTCCCTTTCACCATGATCATCTGACTAGTACTCTACACATTAACCAGAAGGCTCTAAGCCCCCACTGACATGCATCCTCAATCAAATCAAGCCACACAGACACTGAAGAGTAATAACAAATATTTGTGTCACACTTCAAGTGAGAAGTGCATGGTGTCTATCGGTTCACTGACAGCACTGTGGTTCAGAATCTAATATTATTATCACTGACCCATTTTAAAAGACAAGAACCTTAGGTGAGGTGGTAGCACTGGGAGACATAACTTATACTTTCAAGTGTTGGGATTTCAGGAATATTTTGATTATTTGTGGAGAAAATTTATTAGAAAAGATAGCCTGAAAAGACACATGTTGAATTCCTGGACCATTTTGCTACCAGATGAGTAGCATTTACAACTGGTTTCACTTGCAGCCAGTTATTCATTTTTCCCATCTTTGGACTATCACAGAAATTTTGGATATATATGAGCATCCGAATACAGTAGGTCCTTCCATAGAAAGAACATTTTTTTTTTGTTTGGTGCTTTTGCCAATGACACTCTTCTCCATGACAATATAGGCTTTAGCAGTTCTTTTAAAAATGTATTCTGTTTTATAATTGCAGAAAGTGAGAAGCAAAAACACTAGAAAATTGTCAGGTAAAATAGTGCAAAAATAATAAAATAATACATGTATATGATATACTATTATATTATTACATAATTTATTTATAATATATCAACTGTTTTCTAAAACTCAAAAAATATATAGAATATACTTATGAAATCAAAGAAAATAAAAGTTAATCTCAAGAACTCCAGACTTTTGGAATTTTCCCACAAGTTTTCTGTGCACATAGAAGCCTAAATACGTATTTTCTTAGCACTGATCCTGAATATTCCATTAGCTTCATCTTGCAGAGTGTTACCAAGCCTGCAGATGGAAGAAAGTTGTAAGTGGCTCATGCAAGGACTCTGCTCCATGGAGATACTGACAAGGGCCAACAATCACACCAAGTGTTACCGGGGAACCACAACTGATGTCTGCTCTCAATTTGTAATGAAGGCCACAGAGGCGGTGGTGGACAGGAAAGTCCTTCCTACCAGCACAGAATTAGCAAAAATGCCCCCGAAGTGCCAGCAAATGGCCGATTCCCTGGTGGCAGCAGCTCCTGCTGCTTGAATGTACAGGGGTCCCCTCACCTCAGGCCTCGCAAGATCTTGGCTGAGTCTTCTCTTGATTCAAAGGAGCTAACTCTGTCCAAACCTTTCTAAACAGCCCCAGTAATGAACTGGTTCCTGCAGAATCTGCTCAACACAGAGCAGGAGTCAGAGGGTAAAACTTAGGTTGCTGGGTGAACTGTAGGAAGTCAATGAAACTCTTGTTTGTTGTCTTTGGGGAGCGAATAACATTGTCCAAAATCCCATGAGGTTATGTAAATACAACAACATAAAGTCAGCAAGTTGACATTTCTTAAAGACATATAGGAAAAGAATGATCTGAATAGATTTTCCCTAGAAATGGAATAAAAATAATTATCTAGTTTCCTTAAAAATGGAATGCAAAATGATAAAATGACCTCCCAACATAGCTTCCCCTCAGAAGGATCCCTGACTTTGCCTGTGCACTTCCCCTCGTCAGTCAACTGCTTGCTATTTGCCTGCCCACTTCCTAAATCTCCCACTAAATTCTCCAGAATCTGGCATTAACCCATGTCGCTGCCTATAAGTCACTGAAGAAAAAAATGAATATATATAGGTTTAGAAGGAAGATAGCATATGGTTCTGCTTTTCAAGGGAAATAGAGTAAAAACTTTTTTAAATTAGTTGTCTCAAAATACCAATGATTTGCTTTTGTTGTGCATGCAGCCATGCCTTCTGTGGATAAGGGACCACAGAGTCCATGTGTCTCACTATACCGAAACCCTGAAATGTAAGTGTTATTCCAGTACCCTCCTATGCCATTACTGTTTCAGAGGCTTACTCTAAATGTATTGATAGATCACTTCTGGCCAAAGTATTCCTGCGGGAGACTTCCTTGCATACCCTTCTGTGGGCACTTCCTCCTTGTGAGTAAGAACACAGGACTAAGTATTCAAAGCTGCTTCAGGAGGACACACCACTAACACAGCTGTGCAGCCACCGATGTCAGGTCTGGTTAATGAGGATCTTGTTCTCCTGCCTTCCAATGAAAGAAGTGAATGTCTGTTAGGTGAACAAGTCCCTCTTAGCCACATTATTAAGAACTGCAATCTTCCATAGCCACAAAGTAGACAAGAAAAAAACGAGTCAAGAAATTGGTCACTAAATATGTCCAAAAGGGTAAACAGATTTGTTTTTTTTTTTTAGCTGTCACCTCCCAGGGTGCTGTAACAAGGGGTCTTGGAAGATGACAAGAAGACTCTTCAGGAGTAAAAATCAGTTGGAAATATGCAGTAAATACTAGCATCTTTTCTCTGGTGGCAGAAACAGGTATTGGGCAAAAAAGTATTAAGAATGAATCATTCTGCGAGAAATCAACAGAGCAAAAAATTAAAGTTTTTCCCCATGTGTCATTCAATGGCATAAACCAATACCCCAGATGCAGACAATGTGTGAATGAGCTAAACCCAGGCCTGACTGAAGATATTTTTTGAGAATATTCAGAGCATGTGGAAATACATAGAAGCCGTGGAACCTTCGGGCGCGCCAGAGTGTCTGCAGCGTTAACAGTGTCAGATCAGGAGAGACCGGTGTCCTCAGAATCTCTCCTCCCCACCCATGAGTTTTCGAACACCCCAGCCAGCTCTCCATTCACGAGTTACTGTTCCCTGCTCATGTGTGGCAAACAAACCCGGTTGCCAAAATGCATCCTTTAAGCTGAGCGGACATCATTCCATTCCTTCCTCTGGGTGGCCGGTCCAAGTTTCGTTCTTACCTGAAAAACCCTTGTTTAGGATCTTGACTAGCCTCACCCTAAAAAGGGCAGTCAGATGGAATGGATAATGATAAGTTCCCCTAAACAAGAGGTGAGATGGATGATCACAGAAGACCCCAAGCACTTAGTTTCCTGGGGATCTTCCACCTTCCAGGCTAGATCAACCCGGCTTCAAAACCTAATGAGCACAACTTTGGTTTGGTTTACTGTGGGATTTCTCTGGGATGACATGACAGGAACAAAGACTCCACAGAGTTCTTTCTTGGGATATGAAAGGTCTTGGTGTTTTTCATTGTCTTGTAGGAGACTCCCTTTCCCCATCTGACATAAAATCACATCATATGAACACAGGCTGAAGACACCTTAACTGGGCATCCTACTAGCCTTCAGGCTACAAGACAAAATATGAGAAAAAATAGCTTCTCTTAACTTCAGATCAAATACTAGAGTCAAGCTCTTTGCTCCCACATTAATTCCCACCTGCACATTTCAGAGGAAGAGGAAAAGACAAAACCCTAAGATGTATGGTCCCAGCTTGAATATACTCCTTCTTTGCCCACCACAGAGAAGCACAAATTCACTAACACTTTGACAAGTAGAGATGGACCCACAATGCAAACACAAGCACAATGCTAATCATGACCTGGAACCTATATTACATGCTTTAGGCCATGAAGAAGGTATTAAAGGAGAAATGTTGGTTATATTGAAATCCATGAAGTTATAGTGAGAAATATAAAAGTGATAAGCTTTGTACTTAAAAATTAATTTTTTTATCTGTACATTCATGTCATAAGTGTTTGTTGTATATTAGCAAACAAAATAGAGCAAACTCTCTGCTGTCTTCTGGATTACATTCCAAATACACTGATGATGCTTAGCACTAAGTTCACAGCATTCAACATGACAAGTGCAAGACTGGCCTTAGGGAGAAGAGCACACAGAAGCCTTGCTGAGTACTTTCAATGAATCCAGAAAACTTATCTTGGGTTCCAAAAAGTCTTAACTCTCATATGGCATAAGTAGGACAAAGGTACCCATGGTTTAGAATTCATCCCTTGGAACAAGTTATGTTCAATGAAAGTTCATTAGTCTTGACACTCACTGTACTTTCTGAGATGCTGCTGAAGTAGAAAACCAGGCAGGTTGAAAGCTTTAGAAGAGTGCCAAGGGATAGGGGAAGGCAGGTGAAAGCAAGGAAGACATGGAGGTAAAAGATGAAGACAGACTTGTCTCCCAAACAAAATGGACTGGCAGTAAGAATGCCATTGGTGACCTTACATTTGCCCTGACCGAACAGTTAAGGTAATAGACACCTGCATTTTCACTCTTGGGACTTCCCATTTTCCATTCATTGTAATCTTGTAGCAAAATTATAAGTTGTTTTAGGCTACTCAGCCCCTATTCTACCTTTTTTTGGAATCTTCCTTACTTTATTTTGGAGAACTGACTAGCAAATTTTCTCAGGATTTAAACTAAAAAAACTGGTAATTATATTTAATTAATTGTTGATTATTCAAAAGTATATCAGCATTATGGGATTTTTAGAGCTAAATGGTGACATCCATGCCAACCTAACACCTTGACTATGATGCAAAAATGTTGATTCCAATATCCAAGGAGATAAGGACATTGCCCCAATCATTTTGCTCAAAGAGCATGACATGGAACACAGGTCCTCCATCCCAAGGTCAAGAACCTTTCCACTATTCCAATTTCTTTCCCTGAAGGGTACACAGACCCCTTATTTTTCATTTTTATACCATCTACTCTGTCTTCGGCCATTTCTTTAAGCATGCACCTGAGATCGAGTCCTGAAAAGGTGTCAGACACTCTACTTTGTCTTGTTAAACACTCTGAAAAGGGTGTGGAGTCAAATTCTTAAAGAGCCCTTAACCTGAGATGTGTTTGCATTGCCCAGAGATTTAAATTCTGATGCTAGCATTAATAATTGAAAGGAGATAAGAATGCATACTTAATATTCAGATATCACATTCCTCAAGAACTTTAAAATGGTGTTTGCCAAAGCAAACAATCCCCACTTCAAAGAATAACTCTGAAGAGAAAATATCAAACATGTGCTCAGTTGGCCCCAACTCTGCTTTTGTGGGTCATGTACCAACAGGCCAGACAACATATAATGCAGAACTGCTCTGGACACTAAACGCCATGCTGGGCAGGGCTTTGCACATTCCTCAACAAAGGCAGCTGAGAGCCTGGAAGGCCAGCATGAGAGACCTGGCCAGAGCCCACCTGGGCAGATAGCTTTGAGGTCCTACCCTTCAGCCCCCCAAGCTTGTATGGGTCATTTACAGGAAGCCCAGATGATTCTGAAACAAAACTTGGGGTGTGTTTTTTCTCCAAAGTGAGTCATGGGTGCCATTCTAGGGTCTATTTTTTTGCAGATCTACCTAACACTCATCAGTGTAAGAGTGGATCCAACTGTCTTGTGGCCAAACTGAGATAAGGATCAATCGTTACTGTTCCCTATAAGGCTATCTTTAAAAGTCTTCTGCCGAATATCTGCTTGGCCTGGCTTGGTTGGCTGATCAAGATTAAGCAAATGAGCCGACTGCCTGGGGAGAACCTGACTCAAATTTTAAGTGTATAATTTTGTTAACCCCAAAGGAGATGGTGATGACCCAGAAAGGCTCACAGACTTATTCTTAAGGCTTTTATAATAATAGTAACAATGTTGGCAGTAGAATGCAGATTTTCTAAAGTCCATATTTTCCAGGACACATTTACACATATGCCTTTGTTTAGTAATTTTTTTTTAAATTCCAGTAATTTTCCTACAGTCACAGATATTGAGAATACTTTTTTATTGTTTAGCAGTTATTTCTAAATATTTTCTTGGGTTATATTTATTGAATCTATGAAAATATTAATAGAAATATAACTGGAGAATATGTTTTCTTTTTATTATGTACATGTATACCATGGGGGGAAATAATTACTAAGACCCATTGCCAAGGGATAATTAAGTACTTTTTTTGCACTCTAACCAAGATGAAGGTTGCTTCAGCTGTGAAATACAGCATATGTCTCACAATTAGGTGTTTAAGTGACAGATTTATTTCTGTTGTTCATATTGTAACTTAGTTCCAAAGATGCAGAGTGATGGAAAATGTTGTGTCCCATTTGTGCTTATCAAAGCAGTCCCAATGTGCAATCCGTCCTGTCAAATGGCTCTTAGATGTGAAGACAGAAGTGATTTATCTGAAAGGCATCGAAGTATGCTCCTGAAGACAAAATTACTTAATAAAAATGACACTGCAATGAAGTACACATTCCCTCATCTGGCCCCTTCTGGTGAGCTTGCCTATGGTCAAACCTGGCACTGTTCTACTCAGTGGCAAAGAACAATTTATTTCTCGACAAATCCGACCTGTCCCCTTCTGCTTTCTAAACAGTAGAGTGTCCTGGAAAGGGATAGAAATTCAGCAGAGCTCTCTAAGCCCTAAAATGTTCACAACAAGAATATTCTCTCAATGATAAATTGATATCAAACACACTACTTGAGAGTTATCCTGAAAAATGGATTCAAGGGGCAAATGATGTGGCAGGTGAGAAATGTTACCAATTTTTGTCTTTGTAGCACTTTATCAATTCATTTTTCTTAGTGCACATCTTATTAGAAGTGGACCAGTGAAGGAACTAAACATTTAGAAAGAATAATGTTGAAACAACATTTGCTTGGAGTTAATAAAATAAACACAAAGTCTATTGAATACAAGTCTACATCTCTTAACAGAAAGCCAATAGAAATTTGAAAAGAAAAGTAATATGGAGGTTAACTAAACATGGCATTACCAAGCATTCCAAAGAAATGAAAACTTATGTTCCAATAAAAACCTTTATATGAATGTGCACAGCAGCTTTATTTGTACTCATCAAAAACTGGAATCAGTTCAGATGTCTTCAATAGGTGAACAATTAAGTAAACTGAGGTATATCCATTCCATGGAATACTACTCAGCAAGAAAAGGGATGAACTATTGACACACCAAACAACTTCGATGAATCTCCAAGGAATTCTGCTGAGTAAAAAATAAACAACAATAACAAAAAAGATCTAAATTGTTACATACTATTTTATTCCATTTATACATTATTTTTGAAATGACAAAATTTTTGAAATGGAGAACAGATTAGTGATTGCCAGAGAGCAGGGATGGAAGAGAAGTGGGTGTGGTTATAAAGGGCAACAGGAGGATTCAATGTTATGAGAAACATTTGTAGTATCTTAGTGTTAACTGTAGAGGTGAAAACATGAATTTACACATGTGAAAACTGCACTGAACTAAGTAAATACATGAATAAATAAGAACAAATAAAACTAGATAATCTTAATAACATTGGGGAAGTGCATAAATGTGATATCTTATATAATGAAAGGTCAGTATGCAAATTGTCCTCTTTACGGGGGAGTTTGACCAAGGGGTAGGACCAGCCAACTGCCCTGCAGCCTCTCCCACCCTCTGGCTTCACCCCCGATTGAGCCCCCTCAGCGCAATTGTGGTGGGCTAGCCAGACCCCACCTGTGCATGAATTTGTGCACTGAGCCTCTAGTTATACTGTATTTTGCAAAGTATTAGCATTGGAGAAAACAGTATAAAGTATATATAAGATCTCTCTGCGTTATTTCTTAATCACTGCATGTGAATCAATCATCTCAATAACATTTTAATTAAAAAAGTCATTTCATCCATCTCATTCAGCATTATTTTTCTTTCTTTTTTCTTTTCTTAATATATATTTTTATTGATTTCAGAGAGGAAGGGAGAGGGAGAGAAAGATAGAAACATCAATGATGAGACAGAATTGGTGATTGACTGTCTCCTGCACACCCCACACTGGGGATCAAACCTGCAACCCAGGCATGTGCCCTTCACCAGAACCAAAACCTGGACTCTTCAGTCTGCAGGCAGATGCTCTACTCATTGAGCCAAACTGGTTAGGGCAGCATTATTTTTCTTAAAAAATACCTTTTATTTATAATAGAGGCCTGATGCATGAAAATTCATGCAAAAATGGGCCTTCCTTTCCCTGGCTGCTGGTACTGCCTTTGCTCCAGCCCAGAGCCACCTTTCTGCCTTCGCTCTTCCTGGAGCTGCCTTTTTGCCTTTCCACACTGCCCAGAGGCTCCAAGCAGCTGGGGTGGTACAGAACGCCTGTGTCCTGCCCTGGCCACTAGGTGCTTGTGTATGCAAATTAACCTATCATCTTTGTTGGGTTAATTTGCATACTCACTTCTGATTAGCTGGTGGGTGTCATGAAGATACAGTCAATTTGAATCTTTCTCTTTTATTAGTGTAGGTTATTATCAAATTTTAAACATATTTATGATATTCTAATCAATGTGTATGCATACTAATTATAAAGATAATTCAAAGGCAATGTATGGTCACAGAAAGTAAGTGTTAAAAATTTCAATTATATTGTTTTTTTACACAGGAAATAGGATAAGGTGGGATGTAAATGATTAAGCAACAGTTATGAAATCTGTTCTCTTCTTTTATTGTGGAAAGGGGAGGTGACCCAGAAAAGAAAGAAATGACCTGGTCTAATCTCCACGTTAACTTGACCATCTGGTGTTTGCTGGCAGGCAAGTCCTGACCTACAGAATGCCTTTTGCAGGATGTACCTGCTTTTTTAGAATTGCTGATGGTCAACAAATCCAAAATCTGTAGAGTTATGGAACATGGCTTCCAGGAAATTCTCATACACTGTATAAGCATAAAACAAAGATGTTAAAGATTGAAAAGGCTCTCTTCTGCTTAACTAATATAAGTACTACAGTATTAGGTATCTTCTGTGTTAATGTGGGCTAGACCATTTATGATGCTATGAGAAAGGACTGAAAGAGCCACATAGACAGCCCCAAATGTCACCATATTTTGCTTGTGCCTTTTGATTATTTGTGTTCCCAAAAGTACTGGTAAGGTTTGATACTAGAATGAGATTTATGATCTGAATATCTAATTATTTGTATACTCTCAGAGGATAATCAAGGGAAGACTTTCCAACATATACTTACATATATTAGGATGACAATGGGAGGGGATGGAAGGGTTATTAGAGACCAGGAAGGAAAAGAAAACTTATAAAATGTGATTATTAAAGAAGAGCTTGTTCATGATGTTTTTAAGAGATGCAGTTTGGTTTTTAGATTATACTGACTCTCTTAAAAAGAGCCATATAGTAGTTTTATTTAAAATACAGTATTTAAAATGTGATAGATATTATATCCTTTGCAACTCTTTATTTTTTTATTTTTGTTGTTAATAGTATTACAG
Source organism: Lasiurus cinereus (assembly GCA_011751065.1). Lineage (NCBI taxonomy): Eukaryota > Metazoa > Chordata > Mammalia > Chiroptera > Vespertilionidae > Lasiurus > Lasiurus cinereus. The sequence goes on along the minus strand of JAAGEH010000079.1, from coordinate 1,791,331 downwards.
CTATCCCTCTCCCCTTCTGAAATGTATGATGGAAATATTTTCTGTAGAGTTAAAACTGTGATAAGTAGAATACTGATATATTTTATAGAAACCTAAATAAAATGTATTGACTATGCCTTACCTGGTTGATTTTTACTTAAAAGTTCTACTTATAATTAGAGAAATGAAAAATATCCTGGCTGGCGTGGCTCAGTGGTTGATTGTCAACCCATGAAACAGGAGGGCACATGCTCTGGGTTGTGGAACATATAGGAGGCAGCCGACAAATGATTCTCTCTCATCATTTATGTTTCTATCTCTCTCTCTGTTCCTCTCCTTTCCTCTCTGAAATCAATTAAAAAAAAACATATTTAAAAGAAAAAGGAAGTATACTGAGATACCTATCAGATAGATGAAATTAAAAAAATATGATACATATTATGTTGGCAAGGAGATGGAGAAACAGAAACTCTCACATATTGCTGGTTGGATTGCAAACTGATACTTTTTTTTTTCAAGGGAATTGGCAACATATAACAATACTACGCATGTCTTTTTTCCCAGCAATGCCTTGTCTGGGAATTTACGCTGAAAATATCCTCCATTAATGTGAAAATATACAATCATAAGTTTAATCCATTATGACATGTTTTGTAATTACAAAATATACAAAAAAAATCTAAATGTTCATACAAAAGTGAGCAGTTGAATAAATTATATTACATCCATCTACTGTACTATTACAGATATGTACAAAAGAATGAGGAAGAGCTTTTGTACTTATATGGAATGAATGACAGGGCATATTATGTGAAAAGAAGCAAAGTGAACAAAAACTATTTTATGTAAGCAAAAAGGGAAAATAAAAACATACATCTTATATGTATTCATTTCTGAGAAAAGAATCACAAAAAAGGAAAACTAGAGACTGATTACCAACAATGAGTGGTTAAGTGTAGGGTTGAAATGAGGGGGAGGGGATGCTGTAGAAGGAATAGAGAAATGACACTTCTCCAAGGACATCTTTTGTGTAGTTATGACTTAGAATTATAGCAACAAAATAATGTAATCAAGAGATATGGGAAGAAAAATTCCAAATGGAAAAAAATAAAAAATGAGTAGAGCTAACCAAATGCAAATGAAAAACACAACTTCAGTGAAAAGAGGGAAAACATATTCAAGAAACATTTTGAATATTTTGACTATTTGCCCTCAGGTTGAAGACAGAGAAGACACTACACCAATATTGAGATTTGTTAGTCGGTTTGTTTTCCAAAGTAGTATCTATTTGCAATTCTGAGCCTACTCTGTATGTATTAAAGGATTAAGCTAAAAATAATATTTCGAATATTGAGAACCAGTTTCCTCATCATTAGAGAAGGGCATTACAAATATGAAAAGGAGAAACTCAAGAAAAAATCCTGTGGCTTCAGACTGGAATTGGAGTAATCCAAACAAATTATGGTTTTCAACATATGTAGACAGGTACATATTGACATTGATATAGAAGTGTGTTTTTGTATAAACACATTCATCACTCACAAACATATTTCTTAGGAGTGCCTTACTGAGGGACACTGTAAGCTGTGACATGTCACTAGTAACAACCATATCTGAAGCCCAAATCCATTGTTCTAAATATCAGTTTACACAGCAAGTAACCAGCCCACCCTCCTTGGAGAAGTGTCATGCTATAGTAGAAAGTAGCCAAATATTCAAAGAATGACAAAAACTTGTCCAGAGGAGAGTCAGCTTAAAGGAGTTCCTAGTGACCTAAATGGGGCACAATTTGACCATCAAAATAAATAACAATAATGATTAAAACTAACAATAAAAGAAAGAAGCCATGAGTTAATATTGACATAAATCATTCAAAAATAAATTAATGGAAGGAGAAGTTCTTACAGCAGAATGCAATTCTACAACGTCAGAAAAAGATTGTGAGATTAGAAAACCAGTACTTGACAACTACCACAGTAATAACTGTTTTAGGCAAGAAGAGGTTCCAATGAATGCTAAGGACTAGGAACTACAGGTTTGATGAGAAACTGGATATTTATGTCGCTTCAAAGTATCTCCCCACGAGACACCTACTAATTACAAATGGAAAGTAATACCTTTAGTGGAGAATCCTAGTAGACCCCATTACAGCCAAGTGATAAAGTAGTTTATACTATGAGGACATAGCGACACTTCTGTGACTTCCCTGCCAATCACCTGAACGTAATCATGGAAATGTTGGACACAAATGGAGGTGTGTCCAACATTTCCAAAATATAAAAGACAAAAAGGCAGAGAAATAATGAAGATCTGTTCCAGATTAAGGTACCCTAAACAGACCACTCATGTACTCTTCAACAATCATTTTATTTTCTTTTGATATAAATTACATTAATCCACAAATTGTCAAAATATGAATAAGGTCTGTGGCTTAGCTACTACTATTACATAAATGTTAACTTTCTGATTTTGGTACTTATATAAGAGAGTATCTTTATATGTGAGGATAAATATATAGATAGAAGAATATATCAGAATGGTAATATAAGAGAATATCCTAGTTTGTAAGAGCTATATACTCCAACATATAGGAGCATAATGTCTTATCAGGAGAAAGAGAGAGGGGGAAGATGAATAAATAATCAACTAAATATTTGGGGAATATAGCTGAAAGGTACACATGGAAATATTTTATGAGAACTTTTTAACATTTTTGTAGCTGAAATTATTTCATACCAGTAAATTAAAAAGAAGATCAATGAATACATTTGCCCCTGGCTCAATGCTAATTTAAAATAAAAACATTTCTATGAGTATATTTAGTTGACTAAACAATGTTTATATCTTGAAGAGTAAATTTAGTTTTAAGATACATCCAACCAAGGTCCTTTTTGTCATCAAAGTCCACCCCCTCAAGATGACCGGAACAACCTATTTTAGTGCTATGTGACACATTCTAGTCTAAATGTCCTGGTGCACCTATATGCAAGAATTGAAGTGGACATATGACAGGTTAAATTATCTTCTATAAGCAAGCAGCAGCTCTTCTGAAATAATACTGCTAGCAATCAAATCTATAATCACTCAGGAGCTTTAAATGTTACATTTACTTTCTGCTTCCAAATAAAAACCAAGGCCTGAATTGAAAGTAATTTTTAATGACTTGCCCATCACATTTTTATATTCTTCGTTAAAAGTCATCTTGGAATCATAGCATTTTTGTTTTCTAATTACTGAGCTCTGCCCAAGGAAATATTGTGACTATTTGATAGTGTTGTTACTATTTTACTATTCACCTTCTAACAAGAATTATCACATTGAAAATAAAAATCATACAGCATTCTCCTAGTAGATTTAAGAAAGGAGAGTGATGTCAAATGTTTAGGAACACAGAAGTACTTAAAATATAGAGGCTTACATTTTGTGGCTTTGAAGGGTGTCTGGTTAAAGTCACTATTGATTAATGTATTCTTAAAAGGAGAAAAAACAAAAGTTACTTTCATTTTGAATGCTGGGAAAACAAGAATAAGGAGTGAAGCAGACTCACAGGATATGTTTGAGATGAATGGCCACTTGAAAGAGAGCATTTAGTAAGAGTGCACTTACAATGGAGCAAAAGTTTCAAACGTTGATGGATTAAGAAAAAGCAAAAAGCTCTTCTGATATTTTTCAAGAAGCACCTGCTCTGCAGTCAAGAGAGTCTTACTCTCAGCCCCAGTAGGTTGCTACTAGCAGGTGTGCAATCACTGTCCAGGAGACATTGAGAATGCTTCCCTCTGATTTGCCCAGCAATGAGCCATGGAGGCCATCACTCCAAGTAAGCAGAAGATGTAGCCCAGCAATGCAAGGTGGAGACCTGTGAACAGCATCAGAAGGGAAGTGTGTGTGGCCAGCAAAGGAAGAACAAAGAAAACATTCAGTCCGTATCCTTTGAATCCCCTTGAAAGGTGACTGATTTTCTAAACCCTGGGACTTCATACACCTAAAGCAAAGATAGAGAAACCATGACTCACAAACTCAGACCAGGAAAGCAGACACACACACACACACCTTTTTTAAAAATACATTTTATTGATTTTTTACAGAGAGGAAAGGAGAGGGATAGAGAGTTAGAAACATTGATCAGCTGCCTCCTGCACACCCCCTACCGGGGATGTGCCTGCAACCAAGGTACATGCCCTTGACTGGAATCAAACCTGGGACCTTTCAGTCCGCAAGCCAACACTCTATCCACTGAGCCAAACCGGTTTCGGCACAGATCCCTTTTTTTAAAAAAATTTTTTTTCATTGTTTTAAGAACTATCTCTATATTTTTTTAAATATATTTTTATTGATTTCAGAGAGGAAAGAAGAGGGAGCGAGAGAAACATCAATGATGAGACAGAATCATTGATCGGCTGCCTCCTGCATGCTCCCAAATGGGGATCAAACCTGCAACCTGGGCATGTGCCCTTGACTGGAAACCTATCAGTCCACAGGCTGATGCTCTATCCACTGAGCCAAACCAGCTAGGGCAGAACTATGTCTTTATAATGGTGAAAATGTCCCTGTAAATCCACTAGATCTTATATAGGACTTGGGTCTTATATATGGACTTTTTGATTGAGTTCTCCCACCATTATTCCCATGGGCTACTGGTATGTTCCATGTTCTCACATTCGCTCCATCACAGCCTCCTTAGACTGAATAAAGCAGATTGCCCTGGCCAGTGTGGGTGGGTAGCATCCAGTTAAAAGCCTGAATAGAATAAAAGGTGAAATAAGGGAGAATTTTCTTTCTGTTTGAATGTCTTTAAGTTGGGACATTGGTTTTCATATCAGATGTTTCAAGCACACACTGAGACACCTACCCTGACTTTCCAGCACTCTCCTGGATTAGCTTTTCTCATCCATCTTCTACCACCTTCTCTGTCAGTCATAGTCTCTGTATCTCATGTCAAAAACAGCAAATCCCTACACTGTCATTTAACATGCCTTGAATTTGTGCAATCCCAGAATTGGCAGATGAGGCTCCTTGTGTGACCAGAAGACCTGGCTAGAGTGTGCACAGCCCAAATCAAAGTGCGTGTTGTCCATCTCTGCCCGTTCTTCTTGGCCTGGTGGCAATTCAACCCGGTGGCAAAAGGAGAAAAAAAAGCTCTTGGCACTCCTCACTTATTCCATCAAAGAACCCAACCACCCTACCAGGAATCATATTGCAGCAAGACAGTATTATCTATTGTAGCCACAGCTACACTTTTTCCTTGTTGGGAAAAGGGGAAATGGGATCATGGAAACGCAGGGATGTAATTCCACATAAATAAAAATCACTTAGTCTCCTGTGCAAGTCTCAGAAAATTCTTTTTCTAGGGATAGCACAAGAACTCCACTCACATGAGCAAAGGTGGAGATAAGGTCCTCCTCTGACCCCCGAACAATATAAGGTATTGTCATTTTGCTGGAATCTGGCAATCACCACATGATCAGAGAAATTCAATGCAAACTCTATATATTGCATTTTTCCATTGTACATTTGATTTTCACTTTAATCAGATTTTCAAAGAGATTAGCAATGCAAAAAAGAAAAGAGGCACTGCCCATAGTTAAGTCTTAGAAGTAGAACTATGAACTGTGAAAGCAATGAATATGCACATTTTTTAGATTTTGATGTACGTATATTTTAAAATTGCCTTTTAAAAACATCTTGCCAATTTTTATTTCCAATAGCTACTTATGAGACCTTTTCTACATACCAGACATGTTCAATGATAGCTATCATAATTTTTAACATCTTTCCAAAGTTGATAGATAAAAAATGCTACCCTGTTATTTTTTTATTGCTAGCAAGATTAAATTATTTCATATGCTTAATAGAAATCTTTATTTCTTCCTTGGTAAATGACCTGTTGAATTACTTTGGCCCTTTTTTGTTTCTGTGGAGGGCTGTTCATCTTCTTTTCAGTATCTGTCTGTCTCTCACTTGGTTTTACATCTCACACCATTGGTCAATATGTCCAGAACAATGATACCTAATACAAGTGATGATGGCAATCCTGGTCTGTTGCCTGAATTTATTGGAAATGCTGAACAATATATAAGCAGCCAGATGTATTTCACCAACTTATGTGTTACCTAGTGATCAAATCAGTAGCTCAAATAACCAATAACCAAGAACTTAGGATACAAAAGGCATGTTTTCATTTCTTTCCCAAGTTTGACATCTCAGAAATCTTAAGATTAATTTTCTAGCACTCAGAAGATCATAAGAAATATTCTGACTGTATTCATGCTGTTTTAAAATGCAACCAGAGGGGGAAATCAGAAAAAGCCATCTATTACTCTGGAAATAATTTGCTGCATTAGAATCATGATATTGACCAACTTTTTCCCAGAACACCTAATCATCTTACAATCAACTTAGTTTATCATAATTTCAGGAAAAATACATACACTGAGATGTATACATACATATTTATATAAGTATTTATATATACATATTCATATCTATGTGAATATATTTTTATATCTTTAACCTTGTGCAGTCAAAACTCTATAAACATTGATTGTGGAAGAAAAAATATATAAAAGAACACCAATGCAATAAATAATTTGGCTATAGAACTTCTCCCAAATGACAGCTCCAATTCTTCAAGTTATCTTTCTGTGAATCTCAACAGAAGTGAGTTTTCTGGAGCATTCGGAGACTGTAAAAATGTAGCCAACCATACGAGACACACTGCAGCCATGTCTGTGAAATCCTGTTAAAGCACAAGGCCATCTCCCTTATATGTTCCAATGCAAAAAGAGGGCCATGGCTGATGAAAACCCTGGTACCTTCTCCAGCTTTCAAATTATAGCCTCTCAGTAGAGTCCTGAAACTCCACCAGTTTTAAACTGGGAATTCAAGGGCCGGGGATTGCTAGGGCAGCAAATTCATCATGCTCAAGTGAGACAGACTGTATACATCAGGAAAGTTTTTAAGCTATGCTGAACTGAGCCATGGGTCCTTGACAATATTACCTTTTTTTTTTTAAAAAAAAAAAAGATGCCTTTCTAAATATTTACATAAGTATACTCTCAGTTCACAGCCAAATAAAGGTGGATTTGGAAAGTCCCAGGAAATGGTGGCCACTCTACAAAAATACTGCATGTGTACTATGTGTTTACTGGTATACCGGTGTGTATATACAGTATATAGATTCACCTAGACTAACCATGGGGTTATGTCCTAATAAAACCTTCATAAGTTGAAAATATCTTAAGTCAAAAATGTATTTAATACACCTTACTTCATAGGTTCACCTAGCCTACCTTAAACGTGCCTAGAACACAATATCCAAAAAACAAAACAAAAAAACAGCAACACAGTACACTGTAGAGTACTGGCTGTTAACCCTGTAGCTCACTGTTACTGCTCATCATCATGAGAAAGTATCACTACTCAGGAAAAGATCAAAATTCAAAATACAGTTTCTAATGAACACACATCACTTTCACACCATTGTAAAGTCAAAAATTCAGAGTCAAACCATCGCAAGTCAGGTACTTGAGAGACATACTTATGCTGTCTTTAGCCACCTAGCCATTTAGTGTCATATCTCTAATTAGCAGTGAAGCTGGATATAAGTCACATAGACCCACTAATGAACAAGCTATGGCACCATTATTAGTATGGCATTGAAATCAGTGTCATAATGTCAATCACTGAAAAGTCTTTGAGAAACCCCTAAGATTTGTTATGAAGAAAATAATCACTTGTTATCCACATAGATTAGAAACCTGTCAGGCCTGTGAAGCCTACAATATAAGAGAAAAGTTTGAACAGAACTTGGCAGAATGGCCAATTGGAAAAAGTAATCTGACTCTAGTATTTCTTGGTTTTTAACTATCATTTAGGGTTCTCCACATGCACTTTCAAATGTCAGGAGCATGCTTTAGTCTCCAGCTCTGCTGGGCAACAGAGAAATGTGAGCTGAATCCCACAAGGGCCCCAAATGTTCCTGGCTTAGGATCCCACTGTTCATCATATCTGGAAGATCCTGGTTAGTTCCTGCCTTCCACTTCCTACCCGCAAAAGATAGTTAAAATGATTTGACAATATTATAATGCCAAAGAGTCAGGAACAGGAATTAACGTAATTTATATAGGGAAGCACCTGTGGATCCCAAGGTTATTACTGCTGAGAAGAAAGTCCAGACAGGAAGTCATCTTCCTGAGGTTACTGGAAATGCATATAGACGTGCACAGACATGTGACAGTGCCCATGTTTGAGTGTCCCCGTCAAAGAGCTTGCAGGCATTTTTATAATGCTGGAGATGGAGAAATACTCTCCAGTTGTTTTTTCTGTTTTACAGATAGTTCTATTTTAACCAGTATGTTTAGCAATAAGATTCCACTTTTAGTCTGCGCTCCTCTAAAGAGCGAATTAACCATTTCTACTTGAACCCAAGGCACTTCCTAGTTGCTGTTTTAGTTGGAGTTTGGCTTAGAGTTCCTCTTTTTCAACAAATGGAGATCGATAAAGTGCTTGTTGCTTTGAAGACAAATTTGTGCGCTGGGCCATTTTCTCCCCCAGAAGCCATCATAGCTGAAATATATTTATTTGGTTATCTGTTGTCTAATTTGACCTATGGGAAATGCTCATGTCAAGCAGAAAGAAAAAATATTGGCCTAAAAACTACTTGAAGGCTACCCAGCATCTAATTGACACAATCAAGAAAGGTATCTAGTAATAATTCTACCGGCTGGTGGCATGCAGATACTGATAGTGGATGAAGAATAAGAAATTATAGAATTTGACTTTAAGCCATCTGAAAAGTTTCCATTCTAATAGTAACTGTATTCAACAAACATATCTAGTACTAAAATACATCTTTATCTCAAAATATCTTTATTCTTTTATGTGTGCCAAATATAATTATTATAAAAACTGTATACCAATAAGTAAATGATTTCATGTGATATTTTCACCAATTATGATAGGGAGGAATAAAAATCTAACAGAACATTCATTAGTAAACATAAATAGAATATGACTCCTAGGTAGAATACAGATTTCTACCAATTAAAACATCTGTAGGCATATAAGAATGTATAAATGTTTAATACACATGTGCCATATTTTGGTTCAAATTATATTAACTTCTCTTTTTCTTGACTGGACATTTGTCATAAAACTGGGATTCTTGTTTGAGTTTCTGTATCCATGAGGGGAAACAGTTTAGTTCAAACACCACCAAATCAGGATTTTTCAAAAACTCTAAACTCAGAAAGTATAAATACAGTACGTTGATCAGAGAATGAAAAATAGGCATTTGTTTGTTCAATATCAAACATTTTCAGAGTATCTGAACTATCACAGAGGTTGTTATAGGCATAGAGAGAGACAGTGAATAAAACAGACAAAAATCTATGCTTTATTAAAGGGAGAGAAAAACTATTCCTTCTCATTTGCTGTGGAGCAAACCAGACCTGGTGGCATCTGCCACTCCCAGGGGCTGCAGCAGCCTGAGTGAAAGGTCTCCACAGTGAGCCCAGACAGGACAGCCTTTGCTATACCCTCTCTTTCTGCATGGAGTCCAATCCATTTTGTACTAAAGTGAACTTTTTACCTTACAAACTGGAATATCACTTTTGGAAATAATATAAAATCTAATTTTGTGGATTACAGTTACCTTGAGCAGTTGCTCCTATAATGAAATATCAAGTGACTGCTCCCAAGAAATAGATTCTTTCTAAGATTAAACCCAATTAAACCCATGATATAGGTTTCAGATTCTCAGGGAAGTTTAAGGATCAAGATTCAGAAAAAGTCCCTTTTCTCTATCTCTTGCTATTTATTAAATTATTATTTTAATCACATAAATGAATGGTAACCAAGGACGGGATAATCAAAGAATGCATATACATATATGTATGACCCATGGATACAGGCAATAGTGTGGTAAAGGCCTGGGTGGAGTAGGGGTTGGTTGGAAGGGGGCAAATAGGGATAAAATGGAAGACATCTGTAATTCTATAAACAAAAAATAAATTTAAAAACTAATCAATAAAATTAAAAAAATAAGTATATAATATATGGTGTTATATGCTCATAATGATGCTAGGCAGAGTAGACTACAGTCAACAAAAGAGTTTGAAACCAAGCTGGAATTGGTAAACATGAAGTGATTCTAAACAATACAAAGGTAGCAGGTGATTAAGTGATGGTTGTTTGGTACCAACAGGAGGTCAGAAGAGGCTAGGTTTAACAAGTTTGGAAACTAGCCATGAATAGGGGTTGAATAGGTTAAAAAGGAGAGATTCCACATAAGGCTTGGCTGAGAAATTATACATGTGGAGGATAGGAGGTAACTGGACTAAGGCAGAGTTTGTGTTTTAGAGAAAAGTAGCATGTAATAATGGATGTGGGAAAGATTATAAAGAATTCAATGAATGGTAAGAATTCAGACTAGATAGAATTAGTGACAGGAAGCCAAGGAAAATTTGGTGAGGTTGAGTCAAATGATGAAAGAGTATTTATAGACATATAATCTGGTAGAAGTGGTCAAAGTCAACCATAATGTGACCAGACAGTCACAGAGAAAAATGGTGTGTCTCCATGGAAAACTAGGCATTTTCTAGATACTAGAAAAACAGCATTCTGAGTTATCAGATTCTGGTTTTATGGGAGGAACTTCAAAATTCTGTATATTGTAAGAAAGTGACAGCAATGCCTAATAATTCTTGTATATTGATGTGGAGATTCTGTCCTGTCCAGAAGTGGTTTGAGTTCCCATGCCCCCTTCCAACTCTGCCCAGCAAGGGAAATAATTCTGCTTCCATTTGTACATTCATCTCAATAGCCTTCATATAAAATTCCAGGGAACTCTAAATTAACCAGAAAAGGCATACTATACTGTGTACTGTATATAATTTTGAGTGATAGGGCACTTCTACTTATAGATACTGTTTCTTATTCTCAAATGAAATCTTAGTGGCTGTTCTCAGGAATGCTTTTCAAATCTCCTAGATCAAGATTAGCCCAAGAATATTGTAAAACTAAGAAAGCTACAGAGAAAGACCACCCTATGGGAAACTGTCACATTCATTGTCCCAACTAATATTCAAATCCTTTGCCATGAAGGTCCACAATATTGCTCCCTAATCAGCCACCAAGTTTTGGGTGATTTGTTATGCAGCCATATACTGAAATACTCTGTCTTTTGTTAAGCATACAACCTACCTGTCTTTGACCCCCAAACGTATCTTTTTGAAAAGAAATAATCATTTAGATGATTAATTGGCCTCCTTTTAAGAAAATGGACTCCACAATGCTAAATGTAACACATGAAAAAGGCCTTAGAATAATATAATATACATGAATCTTTTAAAAAATATATACTTTATTGATTTTTTACAGGGAAAGGAATAGAGAGGTAGAAACATTGATGAGAGAAACATCAATCAGCCACCTCCTGCACACCTCCTACTGGGGATGTGCCCGAAACCAAGGTACATGCCCATGACCAGAATCGAACCTGGGACCTTTCACTTCTCAGTCTGATGCTCTATCCACTGAGCCAATCTGATTAGGGCTACATAAATCTTCTTTTAAAAACTAAACATCTTTCCTTCACTGCAGCCCAGAATCAAATTAATTATTTTCATCTGATTTGCTTCTTTGTTTCCTCTTTTCTAGAAAAATCAACATGTTATCTGATAGTCACAACTTGTTCACATGCTTCTTGCTAAATCAATTTCCAGGGTAATAAATTGCATTGCTAGCATGATTAAAATGAATTCACATCAGTGTCCCTAGTGGTTCATCCTCTCATATACTCTGATATTAGAGACCCTTATTTCTGGGATGTTTAGCACCTGAAGGGAACAAAAAGGAGTGGTGGAATTGCCTGTTCCCTCTATGACAAAGGAGGAGCTGTTCCTCCCTTTGTAGGAAAAAGACAGCCAACTAAACTAAATACAGTATTTCTCCAAGATATTTTTCCCTAATAAAAAGTCATATACACAAGTTTAACCTCACAGAGATGATAATTTTTGCTGCCCACAAGCTGTGCTGAACACCGCTGTGGCAACACCAGAACCAGGCAAACATCAACAAGCCAGAGGAGCACACACGTTAATAAAAGCACTCATTTTTCATCTTTGGTTCTGTCTAGTGCCCCTTCCTCCTACAAACAAACTGCTGCTTTTTGCTTCATCTAAATAAAGCTAAATACTGAAAACAAAATTAAACCTGAATGAGAAAATGTCCAACACCATCACAGCTAAAATTATCTATGAAAAAAATCAGATTTTAGAAAGTAAAACACCTACATATTATATTTTAGAACGATCACACCAAAGAATGGACAGTCGGTTAAAATAATATTGTAGATTGGTCAGTTGGTGGAATTGGTCAGCCTATGGGCCTTGAATTGTCCAGAGGAAGGTTGCAAAGGCACTCACAGAATAATGACCTTCTCAAGATTATCACCGCACAGAGAAGGATCATAGCCTTTTCTAAGAGCTGGGTAGGAACAGAAGACATTTTAAATTAGTATTCAAAATGCATTAGAAGTAGGACAGTGATATTTTGCTGACCTAAATGTTTACAAAAGAATTAAAAGACAATTAGAAATTTAAAGCCATCCTCCCTTCTGAGGCAGATACAATTAGCAAGGTCAATTACCTCTTGGTAAGTGGCTATGTGTCCCCTTGGTAAAGTGTTGCCAGAATAAAAATTAATTCCCATGAACTCGCAAGAACTACTTCTTTGCATGGACACCTGAATACTGGAAAACCATTTCCCAAATCTCTCCATTACATCATCCCGGGATGAATGCACAATAGACTATTATTGAATGTCTTCTTAGGAAATCAACAAAACACTGTCAGCATCTTTGCCCACTGCCTTTAATGTGTTCTATTTCTCTAATGAAAACTACCACATTCTGAAAGGCAGAAAAATAAATGGGTTCACAGCAGAAACTCTCCAACGCTTAATCCTTCCTTTATCTGTTTTAGTTTCTGGCTGTGGCTGGTCATTTTCTAGTGGATAAGTAGTATCATTACTAATTACAGTTCAGGTGTATGCTAGTGTGATAAACTGGTTAAATGACTGCTCACATTTAGGAATGATATATCCTGGGATGAGGCCTATCCGGATAAACTCGGCTGCTAACATGCATTCCAGAACTTTTTAGGGGTTCCCTCCAGTGCCTATGTGAGAACTACAGTTCTCTGCTGGCCACTCTTCTTCTTCTAACCTTAAAGTCACTGCACTTTCAAAGATGCTTGGGAAAAAAATGCCAACTCAAAAGATGTGTCTTTCATCCTATTCATTAAGCTAATTAAATTAAAGAAAATTAAAAAAGAGGGAGGGGGAATTTAAAGGGCAGAAACTAACTGCCATTGATGGGATTGTGTCTATAAGACATATCTGCCCACCATGAAAAATGCTACAAACAAAAAACCTCTGTTAGCACTGCTTCAAAAATTTATGAAAAGTAATATAGTCAAAAACAAAAAATAACACAAAAAGTGTGATAATACTTTAAAATAGGAGAAAATACATGTGAAATTTCCTGTAGGGTAATAATGCTAATGTCCTTCTTCAATACTCAGTATAGTTTTTAAATATAAATTTGAGTTATTTTAAGCTTCATTAGCTCAAAACAAAAGAAACAAAGGTAACTTAGAACAAGATTATTCCTCTCCTTGAGGCTAAATTGAGAAGATACAAAGGGGAAATGGTAAGAAATGAGAAAATGAATAAGAAATAGAATAGAACTGATGGAAATGGTGGTTCTCTGTGTGTGTGGTTGTGTATGTTTGGTTAAGTTGGTTAAAGCTGTATTATTGGTTTTTAAATTAAAATGAGAACATTTAAGAGAGGATTGGTAAATTATGTCTCATAGTGATTTGAATGCATGTAATAAATATTCAAACACTTTGACCAACCGGAAATGCATTTCTTAGCTCTCACTCCTTATGATACATGAAACTAACATTTACTGAATACCCAGTTTGTTCTGGGCACCAGGTTAGGTGTTTTCACAATTGAGCACACATGCACATTTCAGGATCATTATCACCTTCATTTAACAAAGGAGAAAACTGAGTTTCAGAATTGTCAATTGATTTGCCCTGCCCACAGTCTAAGGTTGACCCAAGCATTTTTAATCTAATTTCAGTGTGCTTTAAACCCAACCATGCTATTTTACTTAAGAAATGAACACTAAATAAAATCAAATGGTCTTAGCTAACAAGTTTACTATATAAATGCCTCTTCACATGGGGATTCCAGCAAATATAATTCAATAACCCAACTGCAAAATTTGTTGAATGACATGCTAGTCTCACCTTGTAACATCCCCCAAAAGTGAAACTTCCATCATTTAACAGATATTTGCTTATAGTGAATACTAAGCACCAAGCATTTTCACAAGTGCTAGGATGCAGAGTGCCTCATATCAAGGAGCTTACAGCCCAGTGGATGATACAGACACATACATACACTTTCAATCGGTATGATAGGAGCTGTGCTCCAGGAAACACTGGGCTACACGGGGCTCGGGAAAAGGCTCCAAACCCAAACTGAGGGAATCAGAGATCATCCCAGAGTAAGAGATCAAAGGTGAGAACTACAGAACTGACAAAGGTAAGAGAACATGCTGAAGCAGAAAAAATCGGTATGCAAGTGACATGACAAGGTTTACACCTTGAATTTCAAGCAACCCTAGCCGTTTGGCTCAGTGGATAGAGCATCGACCTGCAGATGTAAGGGTCCCAGGTTCGATTCTGTTCAAGGGCATGCACTTTGGTTGTGGGCACATTACCAGTAGGGGACATGCAGGAGGCAACTGATTAATGTTTCTCTCTTATTGATGTTTCTAACTCTCTCTCTCCCTCTGCCTTCCTCTCTGTAAAAATTCAATTATATATATATATATATATATATATATATATATATATATATATATATTAAAAAGAGTTTCAAGCAGGCAAATAGCATTCAAAGTTCTTTTTATTTGAGAAGTATCCTTCTGATTGCAATGGGGTGAATGAATCCAGAGACTGGTGGCAGGCTGGAAAGGTAAGAGGCTATTGCAGTAGTGAAAGTAGAAGAGAGTGGTGATGAGAAGTAAGGAGGTGAAGATGAGAGCTGGTGGTAAGTAAAATCAAGCTGGCTAATGACTGACTGGATATTGTGGAAAATGGCAGTAATGACACAGGGTGAGATGTCTTTTAGGACACTTGACTAAATATGAGGCACTACCTCACAAAAGAAAGAACAACTTAAAAGGGGAAATAATGAATCCAGTTTTGGATAACCTGACTTCCTGTAACTAACAGACAGTATAAAGAGAGAACAGGGAGATGGTCTATGCTTCATATAAATGACTACAGGCCCGATGCATGAAAATTCGTGCAAGAGTAGGCCTTCCACCCCTGGCTACTGGCACCAATTTCCCTCTGGCACCTGGGACCAGGGCTGGCTTCCCTCTTGCCCCAGCTTGATCAGGAAGGACATCTGGAATGATGTCGTTTAATTAGCATATTACCCTTTTATTATTACAGATAATGCTTTTTGCCTGGCTCATGTGGCACAATGGTTGAACATCAATCTATGAAGCAAGAGGTCATGGTTTGGTTTCTGATCAGGGTATGTGCCCAGGTTGTGGGTTTGATCCCCAATAGGGGGCATGCAGGAGGCAGCCAATCAACAATTCTCTCTCATCATTGATGTTTATAACCTTCTCTTCCTCCCTCTTCTTCTCAGAAATCAATAAAAAAAATTAAATGATTATGCTTTTCAAGAAACTCTTTTGAATGACAGCAAGCATTGCACTTTCAACTTTCTGGAAACATGAGTAATCAACTGTCTCAGGATTAAATCTTTAAATCTGTAAATTCTACAATTTTTGACATAGAAAAGTTGCCTTTTAAAAGGGATAGGGGAGGGCAGGGTGAAGCTAATTTTTTGGTATTTTTAAACAGCTGCATTGCAACTTCCCACTATCTTTAACGGTT
Organism: Lasiurus cinereus; assembly: GCA_011751065.1. Classification (NCBI taxonomy): domain Eukaryota; kingdom Metazoa; phylum Chordata; class Mammalia; order Chiroptera; family Vespertilionidae; genus Lasiurus; species Lasiurus cinereus. The sequence goes on along the minus strand of JAAGEH010000079.1, from coordinate 1,775,360 downwards.
TAAAGTTATTTAGACTGTGGCCATGCTCTCTTTGATGAAGAGAAATTTTATTTATTTAATTTATTTTTTCTTTCTTTCAAGTTTATATATTTTTTAATTCTTTATGGTCGAAAGTATTACATATATCTCATTTTCCCCTTATTGACCTATCCCAGCCCGCATCTGTCCCCCAGCATTGGCATTCACCGCTCCCTCTTATTGTATGTGTCCATTGGTTACACTTATATGCATGCATACAAGTCCTTTGGTTGATCCCTTAAAGTCTACTTTACTTGGATGCTGATTGCAAAGAGAGCTCATAAAATAATGTAAAGCCAGAATCATGTAAAATGTGTAGGAGACCTGGGATGCATGGCAATTCCATGTAGTGAGCAGATGGTGACCATGGAAACTGTGAAAGGCAATGAGCCTAGCGTAGCCTTTTAAGTGAGCTGGGCTCTAGAGACCCATAACCACATGCCAATCACTGGTCCCTTACTGAGAGTTTGTTTTTTACTTTAACAGCTTGCATTGATGAACAGCACATTCCTCCTGTGCTCGGAAGGAGAGGCCTTGGCTGAGTGGTATGTACCTGGGACTTTCAGAAACTGTTTTCAATGAAAACTACTCATTTTAAGTGCCCTGAAGGGAGATCTTCTGACTGTCAGCAAGAATCCAGGATTCTAGAGTTCCCTTCCTGTGACAAATAATGTTAAGTTACATGACAAGTAATGTTGGTGACTATTTTTCTCACTTTTGTGACCAATTTAGATATTGTACAGAGACTCCCTAAAAATAAGAAATGGTTGGCGTTGTCATGAGCTGTTGGTATCTGCCATCATTATGCATATTACCTCTGTATATGTTACAATTTCTTAAATCTTTTCCCACTTTACACTTACATATACATGCAGTGCACACATACACAAACACACAGTGTAGCAATTTCTAAATTTAAAAAAATGAAAACCATAAGGAGACTTTTCCAAGGTTTATTGAGGTCGTAACATCCTCTTGAGAAATGATTCTTTTCATTATATTTATTTTTAAATGAAAATGGACCTTTTGTGTTTTAAAAAAGAAAAACACAGCGAAAGTTAGAAAAAAATATAGAATTGTGTGAAGGCATGAACCTGGATGTTAAATTCAGCAGCTGCCTTCTTGATCACTTCATAATCTCTTCCAACATGTTTCCAAGAATTCTACTCCTCTGATCACATGTATTCACCAGTGGTTGATGAAAATAATCTGTGTGCTGGACAGTAAGCTATTAATGCAAGTATAGGCCCCAATTAAAATATTTCATGAGTACAAAAACAGCATAATTTTCATTTTTTCATGTAACCCAAGAAATTCCACATGATTCACAAGCAAACTTACTATCTCTAACTCCATTGCAATGAAGAAAAACAAGTAGAGTAGTAGTACCTCGAGATACGAGTTTAATTTGTTCGGTAACCTTGAGGCGTGGGAAACTATGAGATACTCGAGTCGTGGTAAACTGGTGGGTCGTGTGCAGCCAGCTGATCCGCGTGATTACTCCTATCTCAAATGTTGCTCATATTTCAAAGCAAAAATCGTTCACTGACAGCTTGTATCTCAAAAATCTTGTATGTTAGGGCACTCGTATCTTGAGATACCACTGTATATAACACTGTTTTAAGCCACACACACACACACATAAAAAAAAAATCTATATATATAAAAGGCTAAGGTTCCATCCTTCCCTCTGACTGATAGCCATGATGCACACTGACCACCAGGGGGCAGACGCTCAATGCAGGACCTTTCATGAAGCTAACTGGTCATTTAAAAATAAATGACACCACAGACCTGGCACTGACAAACCAACACTTGGCTCCCTCCAAGTGAGACACAGGCCCCGCCACTACCCCAGAGCAATACTCCACCAAACCACAGGCAACACTGCCAAGACCCTATGGCGTAAAATGTAGTTAACAGCCCAGCCCAGCCTGAAAACAGTCACTGTGAGGCGCTGGGTAATGCCATCACGTAGCAACACCCGGCTTCCTCTCCCTAGTGACTAGCCTCCTTGGAGTTTCTTCAGCCCAGGAACCCCATTTACTATATAACCAAGTGCAAACATTTTACAATTTAACCAAATGTTTGTGAAGCATTTCCCCATGCCTCATCTCATTTGATCCTCACAGAAGTCTTGGAGTAGGTAGAAAGTAGAATCCTATTTTATTTTCCTTAGTCAGAAAACAGAGGTTTAGAAAGTTTAGAAACTAAATTAAAAAGAAGTAAGAAGTGGTAGAACTTGAAAATGACTTCAGGTTTTCTCACTGCACAGATTATAGTCAAACACTGCTACAATTAAATATTTTATCCTTTGTTCTCCCTGAGTGATCTACAATAATAATCTGCTTTGTGTTGATATTTATTGCTCTGTTGCTGACAATTACCTCAAAGAGAAGTTGGGGTGTTTCATTGGGCTAGAAAAAGTTTAGCTAAATCAGAAAGCAGGTCTAATTAATCAAGTTTATCTATATATATAAAAGGCTAAGTTGACTTGTGCATGCACGATACATATAAAGCTTTCACTGGTGCCAATTGCACATGTGTGTTTCTATCTGTCATTGTTGATCATGCATTTAGTTGACACTTCTATTATAGAGAAAACAGTGATATTAAAATATTTCTTCTAATTAATTTCCTTTTAATGTGCATGAATCTGTGCACCGGGACACTAGTAAATAAATAAATGCCCCACATTATCATAAGTAAATTATCAAAATGAGCACAATAGGAGTTGGCATATGGTAAAATCCAAGATCCTATTCATTCATTTATTCATCAAATGCCTGATTATATAAAGGCTAAGGTTCTATCCTTCCCTCTGACTGGTAGCTATGATGATCAAATCACAAAAATCAAACAATCCCTGCCTTTTAGAAGACCTTGTGATCTCTCAGGAAGAATGTTGAATTCTAATTCCACCTGCCATGTGTTGTGTGACAGCATAGAACTGTTTCTATGGGACTGGAGAAGTCAAAGGAACCCACTTGGAGCATGTAACACCTGAGTTGAAATTTGAAGGATACACAGAGGCTAACCAAGGATTTAGAACTGTCAGTTCTTGAAAACCATTCTTGATTTTACATATAGAAGAATGCTCTAACTCTGCCAGTGTGGTTCAGTTGGTTGGACAGTGGTACTACACCAAAAGGTGGCAGGTTTGATCCCCAGTTGGGGCATGTATGGGAGGCAACCTATTAATATTTCTCTTCTCTTCTCCTCTCTTCTCTTCTATTATATTCTCTTTTCTCCCCTCCCCTCTTCTCCCTCCCTGAACTTTCCCTCCTCTCCCTTCCACTCCCCTTCTCTGCCTCCCCTCCCCTCCCCTCTCCTCTATCTAAAATAAAAATAAAAATTTCTTAAATACTCTAAAACACTGGCAAAAATGGATGTGGCCTTGATATCCTTAAAGTCAGAGGCATTGTGTCCGCTTCATTGTCCTGAGTCCTTTTTACAAAGTATGATGAAACATGGGCTCAATTTGAACAGACCTAGAATTTCCTGCCCCTGATCTCCTAGTCCTTCAGAGACAAACAATTTGAAAAAGAATGAGTTTTCATTTGGGGGCTGCATGTATACTAAGGACTCATTCTTGAATATTAAATGATAATCCCTTCTCCACTAAGTCATCAACTGCCTAAATATTGAGTATGGTTTGCCTGATCCATCCGTATTAGATCCATTAATACCCACAAACCTCTCTATACGTGTTCCACTAATTCCATAGGAAAGTATTGTGAAGAATAAATGATGGCCCATTATAGGAAGCCTTGTTTTATTTTTAAACATCATTTCTCAATGAATAGGAACATTTCCTCTACCCTCCTCACAAAAGTAATCTAATTTCTCTAACAGCCACAATATTGAAAATTTCCATTTGATATTTTCAAATGGTCAGGATCATTCTTTATAGCTTTGAGTCTCCATGAATTATACACAAATATACACAAATAATGGTTACATTATTCTCTGACCTGCAGAATTTGCATTTTCAAAAGCACAATAAGGCTAAGTACATCAATACAACACTAGGAATGTCAGGAATCAAATGATGCAACTATTTCATTATGAATCAGGCATTTCTCAATACTTTTTAAAAATCTTTATTGTTGGAAGTATTACATATATCCCTATTTTCCTCCATTGACCTTTTCTAAACTGCATCCACCCCTGCCTCAGGCCTTCACTTCCCCATTGTCTGTGTCCATGGGTAATGGATATGTGCATACAATCGAAGGGTTGATCTCTTTCTACCCACCCACTTTCCCCCTCCTTTTTTCTGATGTTGGACAGTCTGTTCTCTGCTTCTGTGTCTCTGGATCTATTTTGTTCAACAGTTTATTTAGTTCATTAGATTCCACATATGAGTGAGAGCATGTGATACTTATCTTTCTCTGATTCAATACTTTATAAAAGTTCAAAAACAATAACTGGCTAAGAGAAAATAATGTATACATAGAAAGAGGAGTCTTAAAAGTCTTACAAGTTTTGTAAGCACTCCAATATCTTTTAGAAGCTTCTTATTTTCCCAGAAACAAATTATAAGTTTATTATCCGAATGTCTACTAACTTTGTACAAGCCCATAAATGTGGGCTCCAGTGTAGAGACAGACTTTCAGGTTCAATGCTGTCTCACTGGGGCTTCCTTTTAAAGTTGCTACATTGAAAACTCATATTCTTGTGCATTTGGAAGTTGGGCTTCTGTTGCTTCTAAGCTAATGCACTGGCCAAACTTAATGTCAGCTTTGCACACACCTCCAACCCGGAGACAGGAGTTAAGTCAGGTGGGAAAGATCATGACAGGGTGCAAAAAGATGTGCTGGGAAAATAGAAAGCTTTAAAAGGCATTGGAATATTTTTAAACCTGGAATCCAAGCTAAAAGCTCTCTCTGCCATCGCAGCACTATATTATGGGCAGCAGTGCTCAGCAGGGTACTTACACCAAATTATAGGGCCTATAGTGGGGTTATCATCACAGACTGGGTAATTGCTGCCATCTTTAAGCTCGTGTTTGACTAAGTAGTAACTATAGGCAGCTTAAAAAACAATTTACTACAAAAACTAAGTTTTACCTCAAAATGGGAGAATTAGATTGGGGTGTAGTGCACAGCCCTCCTCCACATTGCTGGGGTTTGGGGTAAGCATGTGTCCTCACATCACCACTGTTCTTCTGTCTTGAACAGAGCCACCACCATACCCTCATGGGAGGCAGAGAATGTGCCCTGTCCTAACAATATCCCATATGAAGTCCAGTCATCACAGGTACAAAAGAACCAGAATCCCACCTTTTAAAGAAATCAGCAAACACTAAGGCAGATCCAAACAAACCTCTGCTAGGTGTAAGCACAATTCAAGTTACCATTATTTGTCCCAAGTTGGTGACTAGATTTTTATCATTTAAGGCAATTTTTAAGGAAGCCAGGCATTTGTTCAAAAAAGGGGTCTACAGACCACCTACAATCCAGAGTCAAGAAGGATGCTTAGTTAAACATGAAAATTCAGAAGATCTGATTTTGGGTGGTGTGAACACAATGCAATACAGATGATGTATCATAGAACTGTACACTTGAAACATATATAATCTTATTAATCAATGCCACCCAATAAATTTAATTTAAATAAATAAATATTATAACAGAAAAAAAATATGGCTTCATTAACCCACAAAAACTTTGCTTTGTTAACCAACACCAGACCTCCTGAAGCAGAGTAAAATCCAGGAACCTGAATTTTTCATAAGCTTCCAAGATGAGTCTTCAGTAAATTTTGAGAAGCATTACTCTTTCCTTGGCACTTGATCCCATCTTAATGATCCCAGTTGTGGCTTCTGCTTCTGAAATTTTTTTGGATTGTCTCCCTGATCCTCAACCATTTCCCACTGTCAAATGCCACATCATCTTCCCATTCACACTCTTGGACCACTTTGTTGCCTACCGCAAAACTCTCTGTTTCTTGTTTTAACAGATGACACCATCCTCCTGTTACTTCCTACCTCTCAGAACCTTCTCTTTTGTTCTGCCTTTGATTTCAACTTTTCCTTCCACTGTGGGTGGTCTCTGTGGCTGCATCAGGCTTTTTCTTCACCCTCTTGCTCATTTTTCTTTATCACCTAAAACTTCTTTATCAAGGAATTCATCCTTTTATGACTTTTGAGACTTCCAAGTTGCCAACTCACAAATGCATATCTCCAATGCATACATACCTTTCCCTCAACTCTTGTCTTAGATCCCAAATGACCTATTTGACATTTACTGGCAGTGACTTATCTGCCATCTCCTCCTACTTTCTGTATGCAAAAATATATTGTCAATTTCTTCTTCCTTAATCCCATTTCTCCTCTGTTGTAATTGAGACATGTACATAGTCAACTCTGGGAAAATCTATTCTTGAATTTCTCAAAGCAGTATTCTTACATGCTGAGTGCAACCGGGTACCCAAAGAGGCTTAGATCTTGCTCTTGAAGATAATGTTAGATCAGGAGATGTAACATGTAACATAAAGACCATGTAGATAGTTTAAGACCAGAACAAACACAATGCTATGATTTTCAGAGGCAAAGTAGCTATAGATCCAAATAACCCAAGTCATATGGAATGATATGAAATATGGTAATACTAAACTTAAGTTTTTCCAGGGAGATAAAACTTAAAAATCTATCTTATTGGCTGGTTGCCAAATTAAATGTACATTGATATCAGGTCATAACAAATTATTACTCTTCTTCCCCAAGTTCTTTGCAAAGAAAAAAATCACTTTGCAGAAAAAAATTGGCAAAAATGCTGAGGTAAGTAGAGTTTAATAAAAATGCTTTTATAACATTGATTAAACAAGTGGTGCTAAGTTTCCAAGGTAAAATTGTTGGTAATATCAAGTACCTGTGGGGATATCTATTGAAAATATAAAAGGAATAAATTGAAAATAACAGGAGTTTATTTAATGGACCTAGTTCTATTATTCAAGTTTTTGTAAATCAGAAACCAAAAGAAAGTTATAAATCAAAGCCCAGTTGTAAGGGACAACAACACTGGCCCTATGATCTATTTCAGCCCCAGACAAGCATCTTGGGAACATTTTTTTGTCTGCCATGACTGCTATAAGGTTTGTTTTATTCAAAATATGTATTCATTGTCCCCATTTTCCCTTATTTAACACGACTATTTAAGGATTAAAGGATGCGAGTTTGTGTTTTTTTTCCAAAAAACATATCTTCAAAGAAACAAAAGATGGGGAAGCTCTAAAAAGGTTTCCTGCCAAAACCGGTTTGGCTCAGTGGATAGAGCGTTGGCCTGCAGACTGAAAGGTCCCAGGTTCGATTCTGGTCAAGGGCATGTATCCTGGTTGCAGGCACATCCCCAGTAGGGGGCGTGCAGGAGGCGGCTGATCAATGTCTCTCTAATCGATGTTTCTAACTCTCTATCCCTATCCCTTCCTCTCTATAAAAAATCAATAAAATATATAATATAAATAAATAAATAATAAAAAAATAAAAAGGTTTTTTGAAAGCATATCCTTTTAGTTGCCTTCCTTCCATCATTACCCGACCTCTGTCAAGTTATCTTCTTGGGTTCCATCTTGGTTTTTATCATTCGTTCACCAAGTTCTCTGTTCGAGCACAGGTACTTCAGGAGCACCTCTGAAACTCAGGTGTGTGTAGGAATGCTGAGTGCCATGTGGTTCCTGTCCTTCCCTGAAGTTCAATAACTGGACTGTTAGCATCTCAAGTTGTTTCATTTAAGGAAATGAGCAATGGAGTGGAAGGAAATAAGACTAGACAAATAGTTCTCTGTGTTCTTTCAAAAATCTATAGATCCTAAAGTTGAAAGAATAGTGCCCTGGATCACATGACTGAATCTCACACTCATTCTCCAAATGTACTATCAGGGAAGAAAAAAAGTACTTTTAAACAGAAACAGAACTGGATGCTCTGCCACAGAGCAAGTGAGGTTGAAGCCACAGGAAGCAAAGAGAAAGGAGGTGGATGAGGAGCAGTCAGCACAAAAGTTGTGAGGTGGGTCCAAGCGTGAGGCTTGTGGAGGACTCTGCAGGCCAGAGGGAATGAAGGAGCAGAGACCCAGATGGTTGTGTAGCCTGAGGACAGGCAAGAGCAAGACAGGACCAGTCATGCCAGGCCCGCATGACTCAGTGGTTAAGTGTTGACTTATGAATCAGAAAGTTAAAGTTTGATTCCTGATCAGGATACCTGCCCAGGTTGGGGGTGTGGTCCCCAGTGTGGGGTATGCAGGAAGCAGCCAATCAATGATCCTCTCTCATCATTGACATTTCTATCTGTCTCTCTCTCCCTTCCTCTCTGAAATCAAATATATATATATACACATACATACACACACATACAGTCTGGGATCTTTGGGGGATGCCCACCTGCTGGCTTAGGCCTGCTCCCCAAGAATAGATGATCTAAAAGAAATAATCATATCCTTGGGTAAGGATTTTTTTTAAGGTAATGTTCGCATGAAAATTCACTGCCAGCAGGGCTGAGGGGACTGGATGCCATCATTTTGTGGCTGTGGACTACACCATCTTGTGAGGGTGTGATGATTAATTAGCATATCCCCTCTTTCTTGTATAGTATATATGACCAAATTCTTGTCTTCCCATGGCTTATGTGAAAGAATACAAAAAAGAAAGATGGCTCATTGTACTTCCTGAAATCTCTTTCGTGGCTGCTCACTGTCTACTAGGCCAAGCTCAAAGCCTTGGAGGCATTTTATAATCCTGCTTCTGCCTATTCTTGCAGCTTTATCTTCACCCTGGCTCTCAGGCCCTAACACAGTATGAACATTACCTTGATCCCACCACACATTTACACACATTGTGTATTCTCATTCTGATTTTCCCACTTTCCATCCTACCTTTGTGCCTCACTCTGTGGATGCCCTCTCATCCTGACACCTCCTTCAAGCTGTTTGCCCAGCCTTCCCCAAACCCACCAGGTGCAATCAGGTGCTTTGAGCTCTGTGTGCATAACTCACACATGCAGAATTACCTAATTCGTGTCATTTTCCAGCACCCGGGATCGTCTCAAGGCCAAAATCATATTGTATTCATTTTGCATCTTCCAGCCATGAACATGGTCAGGAACATAGCAGGGACTCAATATTTACTAAATGAACTTTTAATGGTTACATTCAGGTAAGTTTACCAATGTTTTATGAGTGTTTTCTCCTGGAAGACCTATACAAACCCCAAAGCTATCAAAAGAGGCAAGACCTGGTTACTATGCTTGAGAAGCTTTAGGTCTTGCAGGGAAGAACAAATATGCAAAGGCAGAATAATGATGCAACATAATATGTACAATGCTAACATATATAACAGATTCAGAATAGTACATGAGAGAAAATGTTGAGACATAACCTGACTATAGCAGAAGCTTTAATCTAGGAAACAGGGAGAAGTGAATTTGGCCAGGAGGCTTTGTGCTGATTTAGCAGCCAGCAGAGAGGCCCCAAAGAGCCTGGGAGGGGAACAGCACGCTGATGCAAATAGGATTTTAGCAAGAACCATTTGGCAGCAGCAGGAGGAAACCACTGGAGCAGGGAGAAGGTGCAATGTGAGATCCCCTAAGCTTCTTTGTCCTGAATTACAAAATAAAACTTTCTACTTTGTGAAGCCACCTCGGTTCCTGCTACTAAAGGTGTTTCTGTCATCAAGGACAGGCATGCTGCAGGAGGTTCAATGCTGGACAGACAAAAGGTTGGTGGTGTCAGAAGAAGGTGGTACATGTCAGCTAAAAGCAGAAGGACTTGCCAATAGCTCAGGAAAAATGCCTTGGGTTCTCAAAGCCAGAAGAGACAGGTGAGAGCAAAGTTCCTCAGAAGCCCTTTCAGTCTGCAGTTTCATCTGGCTTTTTGGAGACACTGTATAATCTCAGCAGTACTCAAGGCAAAGGAAGAAAAGACAAAATTAGAAGCTTAGCCTAACAGAAAATGTGTGTGAAACCTCAGTATTCGTTAAGGCATTGCAAAATTTTATTTTCAAAAGTATATTTCTGCCATGGAGTCAAGAACAAGAGTTCCTGAAATGTCAGTATGGATCCCTGAGTAACTTCTCATGTCTGTATTTCAGATTCTCTTTTGGACTATGCAAACAAAGGCCACGAAGCTGAAATGTGGACTGTTATAGCAAAGGGTAGGAGATAATTCACATCACTGTGAGTTAAAAGAAAAACCTTCGATGCACAGTTAATCTGATATTTACTGTCCTTCGTCTCCTGTAATAAGCAAAATTCTAACTCAGAGATGGACCCCCTGACCTCATTTCCTGTTTCAACTCTAATGATTATGCCACATTACAGGAAAAAAGGAATTTTTCCAGTGTCATTAAGGTTACTTATCAGTTGATCTTAAAAAAAGGAAAATTCTCCAGGTGGGTCTAATCACATAAGAGATTAGAGAATAGAGAATTTTCTCCCACTGTGGAAGAGCAAATAGAGAGCTTTGAAGCATGAAAAGAATTCCAATGTTGTTGCTGGTTTGAAGACAGGGGGATGTTAAGTAGTCTCCAGGAGCTGAGGGTGGCCCCTGGTTGATAGCCAGAGAGGAAACAAAGACCACAATCCTACAACCCAAAGAAAATGAACTCTGGGGACATTTGTTGCTGTCTTCATCACTGACTGGTCTACAGGCTTTCTGCGCTGCTGAATTGCCAAGATGTCTTTTTCTAACAAGCTGACTCTGGACAAGCTGGACGTGAAGGGCAAATGGGTCATCATGAGAGTGGACTTCAATGTTCCTATGAAGAACAACCAGATAACAATCAGAGAATCAAGGCTGCCATCCCAAGTATATAAAATTCTGCTTGGACAATGGAGCCAAGTCACTTGTTCTTATGAGCCACCTGGGTCAGCCTGATGGTGTCCCCATGCCTGACAAGTACTCTTTGGAGCCAGTTGCTGTAGAACTCAAATCTCTGCTGGCAAATATGTTTTATTCTTGAAGGATTGTGTGGGGCCCAAAGTGAAGAAAGTTTGTGCTGCCCCAGCAATTGGGTCTGTCATCCTGCTGGAGAACCTTCAGTTTCATGTGGAAGAAGAAGGGAAGGGAAAAGATGCTTCTGGGAACAAGGTTAAAGCGGAGCCAGCTAAAGTAGAAGCCTTCCAAGCTTCACTTTCCCAGCTAGGGGATGTCTATGTCAATGATGCTTTTGGCACTGCTCATCGAGCTCACAGCTCTATGGTTGGTGTCAATCTGCCACATAAAGCTGGAGGTTTTTTTTTATGAAGAAGGAGCTGAACTACTTTGCCAAGGCACTGGAAAGCCCAGAGCGACCCTTCCTGGCCATCCTGGGCAGAGCTAAAGTTGCAGACAAAATCCAACTGATTAATAATATGCTGGACAAAGTCAATGAGATGATTATCAGTGGTGAAATGGCTTTTACCTTCCTTAAGGTGCTCAAGAACATGGAGATTGGCACTTCTTTGTTTGATGAAGAGGGAGCCAAGATTGTCAAAGACCTGATGTCCAAAGCTGAGAATGGTGTGAAGATTACCTTGCCAGTTGACTTTATCACTGCTGATAAGTTTGATGAGAATGCTAAGACTGGCCAAGCTACTGTGGCTTCTGGCATACCTGTTGGCTGGATGGGCTTGGACTGTGGTCCTGAGAGCAGCAAGAAGTACACAGAGGCTGTCACTAGGGCTAAGCAGATTGTGTGGAATGGACCTGTGGGCGTATTTGAATGGGAAGCTTTTGTCCAAGGGACCAAAGCCCTCATGGATGAGGTGGTGAAAGCCACTTCCAGGGGCTGCATCACCATCATAGGTGATGGAAACACTGCCACTTGCTGTGCCAAATGGAACACAAAGGATTAAATCAGCCATGTGAGCACTGGAGGTGGTGCCAATTTAGAGCTCCTGGAAGGTAAAGTCCTTTCTGGGGTGGGTGCTCTCAGCAATGTTTAATATTTTTTCCTGCCTTTTGGTTCCTGTGCACATCCCCTTAGTTAGTGAACTTAGTGCTTTCCACATCTCTTCTTCATATTAGCTAAAATCTTCCCCCGTGTCAAGATTCATCTAATGGCCAAGAAATGCAGCCCAGGAACACTTAAACAGTTGCACAGCATCTCAGCTCAACTTTACTGCACCATGTACATGCTTCCATTCTTCAGGATCCCATTTGAATTTCTTAGTGACTAAACCATTATGCATTCTACAGTGCGTATATTTATATATTTTTTTCTGTTAAAAAAGTAAGCTGTTAGCTTAATTCTCTTCTTGGAGTAGCTTATGCTAATGATCTTTGTCATCGTTTCACTACTCGCATGAAAACCAGGTGAAATTTCAGTTGTAGGGAGAGAGGGAGACAAAGTTGGTCATCTGTTAAATAAATAAAATATTCATTAAAAAAAAGAAGAAGAAAGGAAGAAAATGAACTCTGCCAAAACTTGAATGATCCTAAAGTGGATTCTTCTTCAAATCTTCCAGGTGAGAATCTAGCTCAGCTGCTATCTTGATTTCAGATTTGTAAACCTAAGGCACAGGGCCAGCCAAGTCCACCAGAACTTCTAACCTATTGAACTATGAGATACTTAATGGGTGCTGTGTTAAGCAACAAAGTTTGTGTTTATTTGTTGTAGTAGGAATAGAAAACTAATAGGCCCTCCAAAAATATTATTAAATTGGCACATATTAATAGATGTGCCTAAAGGTCTTTTAACTGAACAAATACATTATCCTAATGAGATTTCATAAAGCAGGTGAATAGTACAGAAAACAAAAACCATGAGGTAAGAAAAGAAAAGTGCATTGAGGATAGCAAATTTGGGAAAAGCACACAGGAGGAAATGTAGTCCCAAAGGCATAATCTTTGCCCTGCTATTCAGACAACCCATTCTTTTCCATAGTCCCCATTTAATTCCTTATTTTCTGATAATATAGGCCCCATCCATCCCATCATTAACTCATGCAACATGCATTTGAGTGACTACTTTATACCACGCAATGCTATGATCATACCCACACCAAGAGTGCAAGGTCATGGAAGCCTACTTTGCTAAGCTGCAATTCATCACTGTTCATGCTGGGGAAAGAAAAATGAAATTCAATGTGACCAGCAAATAGAACATTAAATCAGATAAAGAAAAGGAGTTTCCGAGTCTTCCCAAAGACTGAATCAATGTTGGCATAAACACCAGCATGAAAGCAGAGAACTTGAGGCAATCAAAATTAAAATGAAGGGTAAATGTTTATTATTTAAAATCAGTCAAAATATGTAGGTGTTGTGTCATCCCTTGGTGACTGTCAGAAATGATTCTGCTACAAAAAGATCTCTTGGTCCAACGAAAAGTGGAACTGCCCCAGGGAGGATATTGGGATCCAAAGATTATCTGGTCAGAGCCAACATGGTTCTTCCAAGCAGAATCACTGCCTATTAAGCCCAAGCAAGCTGTCAAAGATTTTTCAGATTGCGACACCCTCTGTCATGTGCATTAGCTCAAAAAAGCCAGCACCACATGGGACCTGACACAGGGGCAACCCTTATGGCAAAACGATGTAAAGGGTTGGCTGGATATTGAAAAAGAAGTTCAACGGCTGCCAGATTTCTACATTCTTCATGTTATTCTAGCCAGGGAGTAAAGTTCAGTAACCTACCACATGCTGTCTCTATAATAGGAAACATTTACTTCAGTGAATGATTATAAACAGAAGGCTCTTGAAACAGCTCACTGCCAATCGGACCCTTTAAATATTTACATTCTGCTGACTGACACAGACCCAGTGTTTATTACTGTGGTTGCTCCAAGCAAGCTCCAGGCTAGGCCTACACACAAAGAGGGCATTTGGTCATGCCACTGGCAATCTTAGGATTGAGAGGGCACAGTCAGAATGAAAGCCAAAGAGTACCCATCTTCCTGCTATTGGTCACTTCTTGTGTTATTTATCATAATTATCTATATATATAAAAGGTTAATATGCTAGGTCTCCAACTCTCCGACCTGTTGCTATGATGCTCACTGACCATCGGGGGGAAAATGCTCAATGCAGGGGCTGTTGAGCTGCAGTGACTTGGCAATGGTGGTTATCAGCTGATGCATCCCAAAACCAGAGAGGAGGGAGCCTGATTCCTTGCAGGGCCACACGATTCCACCTTCAGCCATGGTTTATGTTGTTGCTGGGGCACTGTCAACCCCCAATCTGGTTTACTGCACACTTGCATTTGCATTCCACACCCTGTTCGACAGCAACTTTGAAGAGTGCCCTCCGCATGCCGGACACCTTAGGGGGTGTCAGAGAGCTGGTTTCAGCCCCATCTATGCAAACCAGGTTCAGGGACCCCACCTGCCAGAGGGACCTGGCTCACTCCACAGACACTGGGAGTGTCCAGGGTATATCTAGCCCTTCTTGCCAAGTCCTGCCCCACCAGCCACCTTCTAATAAATTTCTTTTCAATATGCACAAATTTGTGCACCAGGTCACTAGTTATTTATTAAATGTCCAGATGGCCATGATTGCATACAAAGTGAAAATGTTCTCTTAGCATATCTGTATGGGACATTTTCACTGTTCATCATGCTAATAAGTGTGCGTGTGTGTGTGTGTGTGTGTGTGTGTGTAAATATCTTCTTTCTAACTGATAATGGTGTTGACAGTTCTCTCTTTTACCTCCAGGTTAACCTGAAATGATGGAGTTGGCAATAATGATTTCACTCAGCTGGTAGGTTAAAGTCATATGAATTGAGACTGTCTCATCCTTGATAAATGATTTCTTTTCCTTGCTCCAAATATAATTATGTTCCTGATTAATAGCAAATGTGGAGATGCCGACTCTGAAGCAAGGCTAAGGCAGCTAATTCTCAACCACCACATCTGTTTTATAACCATTTAAAAAAAAAAGGGTTCTCCTAACTCAGAGCAGAGATGGCAAATCTTTCAACAACGAAGGGTAATATGGGAACCCAGCAGCAAACTCTGACGTGACATAATGTAACGTTGTGTGTTAGATGAAATGCAAAGCATTAAGTCTCAAGCTGCCTTGAGAAAAACACATATACTCTCTCTGGTGCATTAATGCTGCATAATTCACAGCTAGCAAGCAGTTCATCGTCTCTTAGGATGCAGCCCAAGAAAAATATTGCTGTATTTTTCTTAGTAGTTCAAAGGAGATGTTTCATGCCAGTAGGAAATCAAGTCACCTCTTTCTAAAAAGATGTTTTCTTCTTCCCCTTTCCTCATTGTTTCTGGATTCTGAACATGTCTCTCCTTTAAAGAATTTAAGACAAAGCTCTAACTAGTAAAATGAATTAAAATAATGCATCATATTTTCTCTGTAAATAAACTATGATAATTTCATCTATTTTATGTTAACAATATAGATGGCTTAAAAGACAATGCAATAAGCCTATTGCATACATAACTCTCTCATGCTCACCCTATATATCTTTGTGAGAAACAAAGAATGAGTATTGCCTTCATGAACTAAGAAGTCTTGGTCTTTCAGGAAGTTCAGGAAAGATCTTATGAATTGAGTCTAGATTTCTCTGATCTCCAATGAAGCATAAATGTTTATAGTTAGGAAAGCTGTCATTCATCTCTGCATTTGTGCCATTAAGCCTGTGCCTTGTACTTTTTAGAAGTACTCAATTGAAGTTTATTAGATTGAATTAAACCAAGAGAGAGCTGATGGGCCAACCAATTATGGCATTCAAATTCTGAAACATTTAGAAGTTTTGGGATCATGTGACTGACTATTGTGAAAACATCAGCCAAATGGTAGTTAGAAGTTTCCATGAACAACCATTGCTTAAAATATGTCTATGATGTCTTGATCTCACATGGCCTGTGACATAAGTGAAAAAGCAAATTTCATCAATAAACATGCTCCTGTGTCCTTCAGTGAGTCTAGACACATTATTCATTGGACCACAAAATTCCTTCCACATAATTCAGTTGATCTGAATTATATCAAATTGTAGTAATACATATGATACTATCAATTAAGAATACTTAAAATTACTAGGGGCATGCAGAGGCCTTCAAAGAAAAGTGATTATAGCTTCTGAAAAAATGAATGAAAGGTAAAATTGCCCGTTATTTCTAATATATACAATTATATTAAGATCAACAACATCCTATATAATAAAAGGCTAATATGCAAATAGACCAAATGGCGGAATGATCGGTTGCTATGATGCACACTGACCACTAAGGGGCAGATGCTTAATGCAGGAACTGCCCCCTGGTGATCATTGCACTCCCACAGAGGGAGTGCTGCTCAGCCAGAAGTCCTGAGCTAGGCTCACAGCTGGTGAGCACAGCAGCAGTGGCAGACATCCCCCAAGGGCTCCCCAACTGCAAGAGGGCACAAGCCAGGCTGAGGGACAGTCCCCCCCCCACCATGCATGAATTCATGCACCAGGCCTCTAGTGTAAAATAAGAGCTAATGTTCTATAGCCTCTATAATTCGTATATCTTTTGAGCTGCTTCGTTATATTTAAATTCAGGACATATTTAAAAAATACAGTGGATGTGAAACAAACAATGCATCTTTTTTAGAAAGATAATTAATTTAGATTATTTCTCATTTGTATTTTCTCTTAACTTTTGTTTCTATTATTTTTAAAGTTTTTGTAAAAGTAAAACAGAGAATTTAAATGACAGAAACTTCTATTTCACTTACGTTAAACAACTGAACTGAAACTTTACTGGGAGTGAGATGTCTCTACTAAGATTTTAGTTGTATCAACCTTGAATAGACTGGGCTCCTTTGGAAAGAAAGGGCAATAATCAAACCATTGGAATAACCTTGATCTCTGGACTTGCATTTCCCTCAAATGAGCGATGCTTACCATCACATTAATTAAGTAAAAACATAAAGTCTTCCCTAATGCTTTACACTAGGGAATTCTTCTTGAAGATTTTATTTTATGAAATCTTTAAAGTGCTAGGGGGATATTGATTAACAGCAGCAATGCTAAATATACATGGAATACATAATTAATTACCAAATAGGATGCACTTAATACTTGAAATACTAAAAAGCCAATTCTCCATAATTTGTCTAGGAAAGGAGCATTTGCTTCTGAAGAAAGGCAATATAAATTGAAGTCTGCACTGGTGATTTCTGTCTTGCCAACTGGAAAATGTCAGTTACAGCAACTAAAAGGTAAATTTCTGTGTGGGTTGCAGTGAAACACTCCATGGCGAATAAATAGGGGCAGAGGGTTAAAAAAAAGGAAAATAAATGAGAGAGATAGAGACTGAAATTGAGATTGATTGTGGCCTGTGGTACTCTAAGTAAGTAAAATGCCATTTGGTAGAAACAATTTTGCACCCCAAATATGTAACATGCGTGAGTAATTCCCACAGCTATTTCCTGGTCAGGGGTCATTATTTAATTTATCCCAGTTAAATCTGATTTTGGCTGTAATTATCATGCAAAGCTCAAACTCAATCCAGATCCTTCAGTTCAAATCTCTCTACAATGAAGACAATGACCCCAAATAATATTCTTATGCAGTTCCCACTCAGAACACCTGAATGTTAGCCTACTTTTAATGTGTTCTTCATTGTTATTCACTTCCAGTCACATAAGTTGACTAACTGAGAAATAAAAGCACAGGATCTGTAATAAATGCTCAAGACAAACCTGAAGTCTATGGAATACAACCTAATTTAATTACATTAATTTTAATCAATTTTTATTGAATATTTGAATACATTCAAAGCACTGATGAGGCTCGAATTAGGTCCTATCACTCCCTGTCCTCTCATGACATCTGGAAGGGTGGTAGAGATCACTGTCCAGCTGTTTTTGACCAGATGTCCTTATCTTCACCTGATGGGAGGAGGGTGGTTTTAAGGGGCAATTATAGTGTCCATGGCTTGCCGCTTCCTCCTTCCTTGATCAATGTTCTTTAACTCAAGAGTACAAGTAGCCTCCCAAATCCTATATCTCCAGCCATTCCAGAAGTTTTCAAGTACCCAATTTGCTGCATTAAATCATTTTCCAAAAAAAAAACAGAGAAAGACTCATAGATAGAGAGCAGGCAGACAGCTCTGGGGTTGGCGGTGGTGAAGGAATTGAGCAAAAAAGAAAAAAAGGAGAGAGAACTTGTGGACATGGACAACAGTGTGGTGATTGTGGGGGAGGGTATAGAGCAGTGGAAGAAGGCATAGGGGAGAAAAATGGACATGGAAAAAATAAAATAGAAAACAAATAGTCACTGAGGGAAAAATCCTTTTCCACTTAAAATACTTAATGCTTTTTTCTCTGCAATTAATTCTAATTAATACATTAGTGCTGTATTTCAGTAAACTAGGGTTGAAATGCAAGCCAGGTAAGAAATGAGAGCAAAAAGTCAGTTGATGTTTTGTCCTCATTCATTTACTCATGCATACATTTATTCCATGATTCATCCATGCAAATATGTATCAAGCATGTACTATGTGCCAAGCACTGTGTTACTGCCAAATAGCCTTTGTTTGCGTTTTTTTCTTTTTTATTGTATTACATGTGTACATGTCTCCCCATTGCCCTCCCTCCTTCCCAGGTATACCCCAAGCCCCCAGTGTCTATGCTCATTGGTCATGCTTATATGCATGCATACAAGTCCTTTGATTGATCTCTTATCTACCCCACCTCTCCTTAATCTTCCTGCTATAATTTCACAGTCTGTTTGATGCTTTACTGC
Source organism: Lasiurus cinereus (assembly GCA_011751065.1). Lineage (NCBI taxonomy): Eukaryota > Metazoa > Chordata > Mammalia > Chiroptera > Vespertilionidae > Lasiurus > Lasiurus cinereus. The sequence goes on along the minus strand of JAAGEH010000079.1, from coordinate 1,756,697 downwards.
CTCTGTATCTATCCTTTTGTTCATCTGTTTACAATGTTCTTTATTATCCACAAATGAGCGAGATTATGTGGTACTTCTCCTTCATTGACTGGCTTATTTCACTAAGCGTAAGGCTCTCCAGTTCCATCCAGGTTGCTGCAAATGGTAAGAGTTCCTTCTTTTTAATGGCAGCATAGAATTCCATTGTGTAGATGTACCATAGTTTTCTGATCCACTCATCTGCTGACGGGCACCTAGGCTGTTTCCAAATTGTTGCTAATAGCTTTTGATGTTTTAAGAAACCAGGATGGTGATGAGAGTAAAAAAGAATTTGAGTATCCACTCATGTTAAGGCCTCTCTGTTGGGTACCAGGTCTGAAAACTGGTAACTGGTTGGTGTATCTTCATCTCTGTATCTGTTATCTATTCTCTTGGTAACCTACTCCAGTTTCTCCTGTGCAACACTTTACACAAAAGAAAACCCTTTGTAGGACTTTCAAAGAGATTTTTTTTTCTTCTACACTGATTATCCATAAATAATTCCTTATACTGCATATCAAACTACACAAAATAAACATACCCATTTAGACACAATTAACATTAGGGATATAACAGACTCTTCATTCTAGAAAATAATTAAGCTATTTTCTAAAAACAAATATGTAAATTCACATAATGATTACTAGCAAGAAGGACATGCAATTTCTTTAAAAAAACAGCAAGGTATTTTGGCTGACATGAATAACTAAGAGAATCTATTCAAAATAAGAATCACAAAACTCCCTTGGTAAAAAAGCTGATGCACCCCAGCCAGTTTGGCTGAGTAGAGAGAGCATCAGCCTGAAGAATAAGGGGTTCCAGGTTTGGTTCCAGTCAGGGGCACATGCCTGGGTTGCGGGCTTGGTTCCTAGTGTGGGGCAGGGCATGTGGGAGGCAGTCAATGGGTGATTCCCTCTCATCATTGATGTTTTTATCTCTCCTTCTCTCTCCCCTCATTTCTGAAATCAATAACGATATATAATTTTTTAAAAAACCTTATGTGCTATTACATTTTCAGAAAATATCAACAAGCTCTACATAATTTATTTGAGAGTCACATTAATCAGACAACTTGAACATCAGCCTTGATATTTACAGTGAGTGGCAATGAACCCATTTGAATTTGTCATTGACACCTGTGAGTAGCAAGCATCTGCTGCCCCGGAATTACCCTTATCCTACTACTTACTCTGCTCTTCATGAATCTTTAACTCCCAGTACAAATACTAAAGATACATAATTTTATATTGCATGTGCACCTAACCTTGAAAATCCTATGCCCATCAAACCTCTTCTTGAAACTATTTCCAACTGCTTGGGGCCATACTGAACTCTTGTTGTTGTGAATGCCTATTACATTTACAGGCAGATCTAACATGTTCTTTCCTACTTTTTTCAGATATGGGTTTATTGTCCTCAAACTAATATATTAATATTTAAGCACTTATTTAGTGCTTAGACACCTAAGGGCCTCCATTGCAAGCCAATGGTCCAGGAAGGGAAGGTGATAACACGGCTAAAAAGGTGTGCAGTCTAGTAAGGGAGTCAAATAGCCCAACTCAGGCTATCTGTCCAAAACAAGTGGAAAATAAGGATGAGAGGGGCTTAGGCAATTCAATTCGCCACCTAATCCTTATGTTTTCATATTGCTAAACTAAAAAATATTAATGAGGTGAAACTAGTTAAAAAGAGAGCCATGGCTTCTCTCTCTACTTTCTGTGAACCCATGGCACACTCCCAGTGGTCCAAAGTGGGACGACACAAGAGCACTGTTCATTGAGTAACATTTCAGCCTTTTTCTTTTCTCCCAGTGCCAAATGGAACTCCTGAGCTCACAGGCACTTTTAGCTCATGCTTCTGGAACTAATGTGGCCCCCAACAGTGCTCTTGGAGATTGCTCAGACTCATGTCTAAGTATGTCCTTAAAAAAATAAAAATCGAAGGCACTGCTCATGACACCATTTAATTTTAAGTAACAGTAGTGTCTATATATCTTTCTGAAACCTTTGCTTCCTTGTTCAAACTCTGGGTAAGAACAGTTAATAAGTCCTGTTTAAACTTTTTGCACTCTCTTATAACCTTGTTTTTGCTCCAATCTCAGTACCCAACTCCATATCAAGATTAAAAATTATGCCCAGGGAACTGCAGGTCCTCTCCTCATAACATCCCCTTTTCTCACAGTTTGCAATATTTTTTCTTCCCTAATCCTCCTTTCTAAATCCTGTTTCTCCTTCTGCTTTTCTGGCCTCCCTTCTCCTTCCTTCCCTGAATTAGCTTGTTTTTGTCATGTAATACAAATATCAGATGCACAGTAAATTATAACAAGAAACATTTCTTACCCATCTGCTCATTGAGGTTCAGTAGGATCAATTAATCTCAATTGAACTCAGTCTCATGTAATCATGTATCTCTACATTCACACACACACACACACACACACACACACACACTCAAAAAGAGATTTTCCTAAGTTTAAAAGTGATTATTGGCTATTCCTTTGGCCATTATGATCACTGGTCTGGGAATGGTCCCAGAATCCACATCTCTCAGAGCTAATCCAGCTCTCATCTGGCCAATACCACTAATTGGCTCCTCAAGTCTATCAGAAATTAAATTGATTCTAATTGAATTGATCTCCAACTCAAGTCTGTGATCCTGGTTTTCCTGTTTCTATGATTGGGACTATCATTGCCCTAGACACCTCAGCATAGCCAAAGGAAAGCATGTGAGTTTGGAATAATGGGTCCTAGGTATAGCTAAGTATCTACAGTTACTAGCTGTGTGTCTAATAGCAAGACTTTCAGCCGCATTTGCTTTATCTGTAACATTTCCTCTCTCAAGGTTGACATAAGCATTACATGAATTGAAATGTATGAAATTCAGTAAATATTAGTTCCTTCCCAGATATAAACTTGGGCTTATCTTTGGTCCAATTAATTATCAACCTTGAAAAAAATCAAGAGCCTTCACTCTTGAAGTCTTCTCATTTTCACATTACACCACATTCCGAGCAATCACTATACCTTAAAAGAACCACTTGCTCTGATAAACTTGGGGTTATTTAATTGTATCTGCTCCATATGATTGCTGTGATAGAAAATAAAATGGCATAAGAGTAAAGATCCTGGTATGAAGTAAATACTCAATAAATATGAGCTTCTATTCTGTTTTACTCACATTATTATCATTTGTTGGTATTATGCATAAAAAGGCACTTATAAAGTTACTTTTGCCTCAAACTTTTTCAAGTATTATCCTTTGAAGATTTTATTTGGGTCACTATTGACTACAGACCAGGTGCTACATCATACATTATGTTACATGTGTTATCTGATAAAAATACTAGACATGCTGATGGAAGACAGCATCCTACAGATGAAGTCAGTAACAACTGAGGAATTAAGTAACAAGGCAAAGCCACAAGGCTAGTTAGTCAGCTTCCCTTCCCTATGCTGTTTCAAAGAACAGGGAAACTACTTCCTGACCTTCCTTAATCCCTAAACTATCTAACACAGGAGACCCTGGCTTCTCCTCTTAGAGGCTCATAAATAAAACACATTTAGGAAGATTGAGGAGTTGAAGATTTGGTATATTACCACTATTTTGTATTTTTTGCATCCCAAGGCCATGGTGAGAGAAAAATGGTTGACACAAAGAGATGATGATTACATATCATGGTAGCTAAGTCTCCCTCAAATTATAACATTTAGGGAAAATTGCCCATTTTGCAATTTGGTACAAAGATTTCATGTCTTCATTTTTATTTTTATTGCACAAATTTGGAGGGATTTCCCATTAATAAGATTCTTTTAAATTCATGTTCCTTCAGAAATCCAATTATAGTGCCATTATTGTGAAGTGAGTTAGCAAGTGAAAAGAATCTTGCATAAAATTAACATACCGTGGTTTTACTTGCATTGATAAGCAAATTTCTTTTCATATCAGAAACCATTCATTCAGAGATGCTCATTATAGACATTAGAATCTGTCAGTACATCACACACTGCACACACAGGGTGCACCCAGCATTTTCCCAATTCCAGATAGACTCATCAGTCTTTCACCAAAGGCTCCAGACTAAAAAACACTTCTGATTATAAGCATAGTCATAAAACGTCTTTGATTTATCATCATAAAGTTACCACTCACCTTTAAATATGTGATAATCACAGGCTCTTTCTGATCTACTTGTGTCTACTGGATTTGATTTTCAAGTTTTAAAGTTGAAAAGAATAAGACATCTTGCATTGGTACAATGTGAGAGAAAGTAAATTATAATAGCTTCATATTATATCTGATTTTTAACAAGAGATATTGGGAAGCATGTCAAATGATGTGGAGAATATATAAGTAATAGACAAAGATATGTCTGTAAGCAAAGTCTACTATTTTCTTTATAAGCTAATGTGTCTAATTATCTATAAGCAAAATGGTCATATCAGTACTAGAATGTGTCTTACAAGTCTAAGAAGATATTCACTTATAGGCTGGATCAAAGGGAATATTGTGCATTTACTTTTTTGCTGTAAAAAAACTGAAGATCTGTATTCAATAAGCTAAAACTTTGTAGCAAGTTAGATGGAAAGCAAGGTTTCTCTGAATTGTTCTGAAATGAGAGCTGGAATTCTATTAATTAGAAAAGGAAATCACAATGTCAGGATTGGCTAATATATTCTTTTATGTTCTCATTTTATTAAGTAAAGGGGTATGGCATTTTTTGGACATGTCAGCAATAGTCTACATAATGTGTTTGAGAGGCAATATCCCTGCTAAATGAAGTGAAGATAAAAAGGCTCTTAACTCAGCAATAGTCCCTTACCATATCATCAGTAAGACATCTCAACCCATGCCACTTAGGCTCATGTCATGGGGCAATTTCATTAAAAGTTGACCACATGACATAAAGGAAGGAGCTTTGCAGTTACACATCTGATTCACAACTGCATTATAGTTCTTGACTTAAGCTTTGGAATTCTTTATCTTTCTCTCCTAGTGGTTCAGCAAGGAGATAAGGATGCATGAGAGGCTCTCTAAAGAGCATCAAATGGGTGATATCAAAAGCACTGAAATCCTTTGTACTCAAAGCTTTCAGAAATTCAAGTTTAGGTTATATCTCCTTGGGAGGAAAATATCATGCATACGTTTGGTCAGAAAAGAAAATAATTTCTGAACCGTGTCTCTTAACCCCTCACTAAGGATCCCTGTAACAAGCCCTTGTACTAATATCCCCACAGTTGGATCTCAAGAAGAGGGTCCTACTTACAAGAAAACATTCAGATGTGCTGTGAAAAATAAACATGTCAAGAATGGAGAACTAAGTAAGAACATATGAAACACACCATAAATCTCCAGCACTGGCGACTCAGCTGTGAAAATAGCTTTGTTCTAATTGTCCTGTGTTTGATTAAAAAATAAAACAACTCTACAAAAACAGCCATGTTTGAAGTCCACCACTGCTACAAGATTAAATGAACATTGTAAGGAACTTTTAAGAGAGAAATACATGAAGTATTTATGAAAACAAAGTCCTATTGACCATATGTGTGAAATCTCCCTGGATGTTAGACTTACTGGGGAGATCACTTGGTAAATTATATAAATTTCTAACCACTATGCTATAAACATAAAACTAATATAAAATAATACCTAATGTCAACCGTAACTGACAAATTAAAAAATGTTTAATTAAAGTTTTTTAAAAGTGCCTTATTGAAGATCTCAAGTTGAAGAACTTTGACTTCTGGAGAACACCAAAGAAGTAACAAGAGCCCCTATCTTATGTATCACCCAAAGTTCTGTTACAAATGAGAATACTGGGCTTTGAATTCATTGAAGAAAGTCAGACTGGACATAAATTAGGATCTAAAATATTTTGACTAACAATGCTAACATAGCTATCTCGGTTGCCTTTTCAATTATGGGAGAAATATATGCTGTTAATTAGAAGTTGCTAAGTTTTTTTTTCTTTCCCAATTACCTTCACCTAGAACATGAGAATCAGATACTGTATGAACACTGCAATGTTTCTGCCTAAAAGAATTCACTTAGTTAACAATGTCAAATACAGTTCTGAAAAAATCAAATAGCATCTTAAAGTGGAAAGCATCATTAGGGATGGTTTCCAAGGAATCATTAGAGTGACTTGGGCTATATCAAGTCAACCTAGAAAAGCACCTTCTAATTAATATTTCCTCCTATTAGTAGTATGTGTAAATTCTTCTTTCCTTTTTTAACCTAACAAGCTTATAGCTTTCCTCTTTATTCTTACTTAACAAGTAATGAATGGAATTTGCAATGAAACCATAATGGTTTGATTATACAAAAAAAAAAAAGAAAAAAAAGAAGAAGCAGCAGCAATGGGAAGACCTCAGAAGATCTGTATTCAATAAGCTAAAACTTTGCAGCAAGTTAGATGGAAAGCAAGGTTTCTCTGAATTGTTCTGAAATGAGAGCTGGAATTCTATGAAGTCAAGCTCTTGTCATTCTGCCAGGGCTTCTTGGGTCTCTTAAAACAGTCATGAGTTTTGGGTCCAACAGAAGTTTTGCTCAGTGCAAAACCATCCTTCTGGGTCCCTGAAGCATGAACCCATGTTGTATGACATTCAAAGATTGCTCCTGTTGGGGCTGGGACTCAGCTCACTCTCACAGGCCAATAGCTAACAATGGCTGGGCTTGGTACAAAACACTGGGATTTGAATTTCAGCTCAGTCCTTCAGAATGAGGAATAGTGGACAATATTCTCTTCTGGCCCATCCTTTCAGTTAAAAAATGATAGGCATAGACAGCATTGCTATTCAATTTGTTTCACCAACCAGTGCCTCTGTAAAACGTAAAAAATAAAAAGAGGGTATCACGGGTAAATTAATTTGAAAACTGTTGTAAAGGAGAACTGTTTTTTCATGACAAGACGTCTCAGCCCCCTGAAGTAAAAATCTCTGTCCAATGTTCTCAAATATAAACCATAGTAAAGCATTCTTCAGTACTTTCCACATGTTTACGTTTTTAAGTGCCTACTGTGCGCCACAAATATTCTATTTTTTTTCATACAACACATCTCCCTTGTGGTTAAACATGTAGTAAATATTCTTTCCTGAAAATGGTGGGAAATAAATTGGGATAATACTATATCCTGAGTAAAATATAATATCCAAGAGTGAAGCTTTGTCTCCATTCACTGTCAGCCACCTTGATCTCATAACTCTTCTTCTTCTGAGATCAAGTTCACTTGCCCTTTCCAAAGCTCCTCTCCTTCATTCTGCATGAGACAGCTGCTCTCCCACAATCTGAACCACAGGTCTCTTATTCAAAGCAAGTCAGGAGTTAACAGACTATTTTCTTTGGCAGCCTGGGGCAATTTGCTCTCACCGAGCTCATGCTTTTTTCCAGTTTTCTTTCTTCCTTTCCCCCAATTGAATCTCATCATCATATTTTGGCTTTCTGCTCCACTGCATTTCTCTAAGGCTAAAGGGATGCTGAGGACCTTCTCTCCTTCTGCCAGAACAAACAGCTAGAGGACCAGGTCCTGCCCAGCACACGGTGTTGCTCTGTGGAAGCGGGCGCACATCCAACACCTTTCAGCAACCAGAACTCTTTCCCAACAATGTTTGCATCGTTCAACCTTGGACACAATTTAAAAGATCAACCTCTCCCACCCTCACCCACACGCCAAATCTTGCACTATATAATCAGTAAGTTAGAACCAGCTGAGGAATTCTTAGAATATGTGTCTACAAGAGAAAAATATTTTAATTTTAATTCAAAGAGAAGGAAAGGACCAGGTGAGGAGGAGGAGGTGAGGATAGAAAGAGAATGCACTCCCACTTTATTCTCTGGTTTCATAAGTATTAGGCAGCAGATGCGGTCTCCATTAACCACCTTACATGGGCAGGTTTGCACCCACTGGCTTTGATACAGACCATTGTGAGGCAGGAAATCACTACCAGAAGGCAGGGTACAAAAAACTTAACTTACTGCAGGATCCTAGGAATGTGGAGGTGAATATGTACAAATAAAGAGACCCAGAAGTGGGAGAGCTCACTTGGTTAGAAACTTGGAAGAAGCACATTAATGTTAACATGCAATCGCCTATTAGAATGTAACTCTCCTAGAACATGACTATCTGACGTGAGCTAAAATCCAGCCTGAGAGCAAGCAGCGTGGAGAGGCAGACCATTTGACCAGAACTTGACATTTTGCATTCCATTCTAGAAGGAATTCAAGAAATCCTTTCATTGCCTACAAGATCAAATTGAAAGAAGTAAAAAAATGGTTGGAGGAAAGACTTCATTTATCTCATTCACATTTTTAAGTATATAATGAGCCCCTTTCTTCTCTATAAAAGTTTTTCTTCTTATACTGCAAAACTAGAACATCATACCCTCTTATTTATTTTATACTCTAAACTCAACTTCAATGGCATTGTAATAGTAAGATCATCTATGTTAACAGTTTAATGAAATGCTGATATGTGCTGGTTTACAATTTAAAACAGGTTCTGTTTAAAACATTGAATAATATTTTGAGTAAAGGGAATTAGGAAATGATGACTCCCTAATGATCCAGCACATTTTTTCAGAGGATAAAAACCAGGCTTCTCCATATAACAACAATGCAACTCAGATTAAACTTCTAACTTCTGATATAGGCAACAATTTAATAATACACCACACACACACACACACACACACAGAGAGAGAGAGAGATTCTCTCTTCTATCAAGTACTTCTATAGAACTGAGAGAACTCACTCTCCATTGCCCATTCATAAAGAGATAGATCCAAGATCCCCTAACTCCCCAAGATGGTTAATCCACTAAAAGCCTTCAGACTTAGGTAAAATCTACCCCAGACTTGCTTTGGCAATAGGCAACTATGAAAATTAGAGGCACAATTGGGGCCCCTCTTTCAGAAGTGATCAGTAACAAAAGGTTCCAAGTCAGAAACCCTCCCCCACTCTTACCTGCTCATTGGCTATCCAGATGCTCAGGGAAGCCTGAAGTCATAGAATAAGGTCTGGCAGCTAGACAGCCCTTCTTTCTATTAAATAGACCCACTGCACTAACTATAATCCTCATAGAGTATAGCTGTCTGTTCCTGCTGAATAAATTCCTCAAGTACTCTGTTACCCAAGAGACAGTCTTATTTTGCACAATCCAACCAGTTGGTGAAATTGGCTAACAAAGGCTTCCTTCTCACATAGAATCTTGGAAGGATGGAGAAAAGATCTCCACTTTGCTGTGAACATAGGATATTGTATCTGTGATAAAAACCATCATTGTGCAGTATCAGCACAGGGTAGCAAATAGAGATTTCCTATTTCTAAAAGGACTTTCAGGCTTCAAAACAACAAGAACAACAACAACAACTTTGCCTCCACCCAGAGAATGTAAAAAGCCAATGTAGGCATGTGTACTAACTGAGCTCTGCAGGACACAGCCATGCCCTGGGTGACCAACAACAATAATTCAACAATAGACCAACAATAACAATTATTAACAGCTAATATATTAGATCTAACTATGGCCCCAAAACCATGAAAAAATGTTTTCTTGTATTTTCCCATTTAAAACCAGGATGACAGTATGAGGGCAGTCCTATAATCATGTCCATTTTATAATTCAAAGAACAGAGTCCTAGGGAAGCTAGAGTTTGCCTACGGTCACAAAGATAGTACGTATTTCACAAAGGTAAGAAACTCAGGCCCTGCGATGTCAGATCACCTGCTTCAATTGCCTTTTCTTAGTCTTAAACTGGGTTCACCCAGTGTTTGTAGAGCCTGTGGTAGGCAGAATAATGGTCTCCCAACAGATATTCGCATCCTACTCTCTGGGACCTTTAACACACCTCTACCATGTAATGTGACATATTCACAGCTTCTGGGTTCACAGGTTGCTAATCATGCAACCCTGAAACAGGAAAATTTTTCTGGGTTATCCAGGTGGGCCAGAGGTAACCATAAGGATCCTTTAGTATGTAAGAGGAAGACAGAAAAGTTGAGTGTCAGAATGATGTTTTCTGAGAAGGACCTGATGGAACATTGTTGGCTTTAAAGACCAAGGAAGGGGCCACACACCAAGGGGTGCAGGTGCCTGCACAAGCTGGAAAAGGCGAGGAAGTGGGTTTTCACCTAGATCTTCCAGAAATGGACACAACCACGCTGACACCTCCATTTCAGCTCACTGAGAACCATTCAGAACTATAGATCTCTACTATAAAAATGTGTTATTTTAAGCCATTAAGTTTTTAGTTAATTTGGCACAGTGGCAGTAGGGAACTAATATAGAGCCTAAGACTCAGAGACTCAGTAATTGGGGTCTTAAAGCAAGAAGCTAATCAAGTGGAAGTACCACGTGGGCCTACAGGTAAGGAAGAAGGTAAAATCTTAATGGAGACAGTTCCTCCCACTCTAGCTCAAAGCTTGCACGTTTCTGCAGGGAAGAAAAACTGGAAATACACGTGAAAAGCTGCTCTGTGTTGTTTCCAGTGCTGACTGTAACCAGGCAGACTGAAGACTCAGACATTCTCATCATCAAACCCCTCTGCCATCCAAATGGAATCCACAGGAAAAGAGCCTGCTGGGTATTGTTATATATATAGCAGCTGTCCTGGGAGGCCCCTACTGGACAATCAGAGTCAAAACCAAGGCTCAGAGTGGGCAAAACTGGGTACAGAGAACTCTGGGACTGGGGCCAGCAAAACTGACTTCCATCTGCCAGGAAGCATGTGATACAGAACGGCTTTCATGCAGCCTTCAATACTGGAAAGGAGAAATGTTATCTCTCAGGGACTGGAGCCTCAGGGTTCCTCATTGTTTTATCAGAGATTTTATTCAGTCTCCCAGGACCAAGGAACCCGAGAAAGAGGAAGTAACCCAGGTGTTCAAACTTAAGTTCTGACAGCTAGGTGGAATAAACCTTGTTCATCAGACATCTGATATTAACAGAGCTTAATCCTTAAAATTCCTCACATTAAAGTAGCATGTGCCCCAAGAGATGCTATATTTTGATATGATAACAACTTAAGGTGTGGAAGAGACTTCTAGTGTCTATCAACATCTGATCCCCGCTTGGATCTGTGCATTTTGCTGGATGACAGTTACTAGGAATCAGTAGCAAGGTGAGGTCATGTGACTGGCACTTGCCAATGGAATGAGGGCAGAGCTGATGCAGGTCACCTTGAGAATGAGGTACATGGCCCATACTTATTCTTCCTTTGGCTGAGGGCCAGATTCATAGGATGCAGGGGAAGAAGCCAAGGACCCAGGGCAGGGTGAGTAGAATAACCAGATGGCAAGAGCTAAGATTCTGAATCTTGGAGAAGAGCCCTTCATTCAATGAAAGTCCACACTGGACTTTGGTGAGTGCAAAAAAAAAAAAAAAACAAGGTTCAGTATGTTAAACAACTGCTGTTTCAAGGCCACTCATTACAGAAATAGTCTGGACTTACATGCTAGATTTTACAAACCAAGGAACTTCTCCAAGATTGATGGTACAGCCATTGCTGAAAGCCTTTCCTGCTCTTGGCTGATCAAAGAAAGCAATCTGGTCTCCTGTGTGAGACGGATGTTTCTTAGCAGGCTTTTTATCTCTGTGTTCAAGGAACTCTACCTTAACTGATCTATTTATCTTTTCTACAAGGCTCTGAGTTTCTGGAGGCAGCTACCTAACTTATCCCTTCACTTCTTCCTCTGAAGCAATGTTACCAAATGAGTTGGATTCAATCAATGACAAATGAATTAATGAATTCGTATCTCCTGCCACAGTTTCTTGTTTATTTGGTGCAGCCTGTATTATAGGCAACCTTTCAATGAAATTGCCTCTGAATGGTCCCTGCACATAAAAGCTATTAAGTAGACTGACAAAGCAACACTATAAATGTAAGTGTTTGCAAGAAATGTTTCATGTGAGTGGATAGAATGAAGACTTGACATCCTGGTAGAAAATGTAGAGGGTTGTGAAGCTGTGAATAGCCAACTCCATGTTTTAGCTGATGTTTTAAAATAAATTAGATTTCAAATTAATCCAAATTTATATGGTTATATTGATGGTGTCATTCACTAGGGATTAATCATATACTATCTTATGGCAGCTCTCCTGTTTTTTTGGACCCATAGTAAATTGTTAATCACCACAGTGAGGTTCTGACTTACAGACACCCAATATAGGCAGTGCTCACTCAGAAATGTCCTGCTGAGGTTCTCAGGTTCTCCTTTTGTCACTATTGCTTCTAGATAGGAACCCTGGGAGAAGTGACTTCCCCTTCTGAGTTGAATGTCTTACCTCTAAAATGGGTATCATATTAGTACTTAACACATAGGTATGGAATAAAATGAGATAATCCACTTGAAGAATTTCATATCACTCTAGGCACAAATAATAACTATGAGGGAGGGTATGTGGTTTTAATTGAATTCCCAACTCTGAATTTCCTCACCTCGGAAAATAAAGCAAGACAGACACCAATATCCCTCTGGCATCACAGACCCACCACCCTCACAAAGTCCTCTAAGAGTAAACGGAATGTGTGGTAACACAATCAGGTGGTCCTCACCACCATAGGATGGTCATGTCCTGGGGGCATTTTGTAAAGCAAAGACTTTTTTTTTTAATTGGCCAATGAGCCTTTGAAACATCTTCATGCAAGAAAGCCCAGATGTAACATGTTATTATTTTACTTACCTCCGTTTTAGAATAATAGGAAGCAATTTCCATAAGCTCTGTACCCTGAACTCCTATCTGAGCTGAGCCAGTTCACTCCAACAGCAACACCATGTGGGGAGGCAGCAATCCTCCCTGCCTCCAGGGAAAAGGTTCAACCAGCAACACAGGGAAATAGACAGTTCAGCCACACTAAACCTTATCTCTCCCCTCAGGACAGAAGGAAAGATGAAGAAGTCCATTTGAAGAAGGATTAGGTCAAATCTCCTTTAACATAATATACGGGAAGGAAAAGAGTCCCTAGGTAAATGTGTGGGAGAGGAGTGCCGAGGACTGTGGGCTCTGAGGAAGTGTGTGCTCACCAGCTATTGGAAGTGTTCTTGCACTAGAGATTTAAAGTGGTACTGCTGGTTCCCCAAGTTACCCAGGACCACACACATGTATGTTGCCCAGCATTAATGCCTGAAAAGGACGCCAGACCCTGAGCTAAATACATTATGTCCATCATTTAAATCCATCCTCGCAAAAGCCCAGTCATACACATAACAAGGGCTGACCCTCCAGCCACTGAGCCAAACCTTGGGCTATTTTTACTTTTAACGAAGCTATTAAAGAATATAAAATTACCGAAGTGGTTCATATTATATTTCTATAGAATGGAGCTGCCTTAGTAATGATAAGTCTGTGCTTACCATTTCAGATGCATTTCCCTATTTAACCATCTCTAAAACATGGAGACTCTAAATAGCCCCATTTGTCAGATAAAATAACTGAAGCACATAGCCATAGCACTGGTGAGAAGTGGAGCCAAAATTTGCTCCAGGCAGACAAAGCCCAACTTGTCCTTAAACGCCACACTGTACAATGTGTTATCTCTTTCTTGTGCAATGGGATTTGTGTATGTTGGATAAGGAAGTACCTAAAGCAATAAATGGCTGTGCCTTATTTTACTAAATTATCTACTACCGATTCATAAATTCAAGTTAATATGTTACAACCAAATAATTTGAAAACTGAAAGTAGCACCTTTTCCTTGATGATGGTGTATTTCAATAGGAGCAAATCTGGCATAAGATACATACTTTCATCTTTCAAGGCAGCGATTTAGCATGATTTGACTTTGGTTTCGCTCTCACCAGTGGATCGACTTCCTATTCCTTGTGGTGGACACAGTTAAAGAGTCTTGGAATTCACTCTATGCAATGATACTGATTTCTGGAAATTTTGGTTTCAACTGATTCCAGATCCCAAGATGAAGCCTAAAATAAGAGCTAACTCCTGTGGTTCGGTGCATGAAGACACAGTGAACCACCCTAGAAGGCACTGAGGTGCCCTCCATGAATCTTCCAGCAGCCACTTATTAATTCATTTGTTATCCAGCCATTGCTTCATAAGATAAGACCAAATTCCCTACCTATCTAATGGCAAATAGCTGAACAATTCATTTCCATCTTCAGGAGACTTTAAAGAAAAGGTACAATTAATAATTTATTTCACACCCACCACCTTGCTCCTGTAAAAGCAGATAGCCGAAGAGATGGGTGCTGAAATACGAAATTCACTGGATGCAAGGGGAAATACATCATGTTGTGTACAATCTGCTGACACTGAAAATCTGTACATAAGTGGAATTTTTGATCAACTGAATGATCTTTTTCAACTGCCTTAGAAATACTTTACCTTCCCATCAATCAGTGTTGACTGCTAAATTCTTATTATCTAAATAATGAATGAACCACAAATCAAGACTTACAGGCATTCATAATCCAGATTCATGAAAAATGCCTTTGTACTTTCTGGAATGAGATGGAGTAAAAATAATGGAATAGATCAATCGAGAACAGGGTAGACAGCTAGGGAGCTTGGTCAGTTGGTATCAGAAAGGGAGGAGAAAATGGGAACAAAGAGGTTAGTTCAGAGGTAGAAAAATAAATTATTAAAAAGGAGAAATGAGTAATAAATAAACAGGGGTTAATTATCTAAAAGAAAACTTAAAAAATGAAGGAATCAATCTGTAATATTCAATAACAGATACCTTAGTCACAAGGATTAAGTAGAAACTTTGTAAAAATCCTTTGCAGAGGCTTTGTCACATAAAAATCGAATACCTGTTCACTGCTGTTTCTCTGATTATCACTGAAGTGACTTAGAGGGCTGACCAGGCACCTTCCTAATCCTCTAAAACACAGGAGCAAAGCACCCCCCACTCTGTTCTGCACAGAGTAATGTTTGCATGATTTATTCTCTTGCATCAAATTCGATATCTTGGGCCCACAATGAATTCAAGAATTAGAATGCAATTGATTAAAGAGTATCTTTCCTGCTCCAAAAAAATAAAAAAATAAAATATGTCCTAACCCCAACCCTCAGTACCTGTGAATGTGATCTGATTTGGAAATAAGGTCTTTGTAGATGTAATTAAGGATCTAGGGATAAAAGCACCCTGGACTTTGGGTGTGTCCTAAGTCCAGTGACAGGTGACTTTATGAGAGACATGACTGGGAGAAGCAAGACACAGAGGCACACCGGGAGGAAGGCCATGTGAGGACAGAGGTAGAGACTGAAGTGATACTGCCACAAGCCAAGAAATTCAGGAGCCACCAGAAGCTAGAAGAGGCAAAGAAGGATTCTCCCTGAAGACTTGGAGGGAGCGTGGCCTCATGGCCCAACTGATTTTCCACTCTGACTTCCACAACTGAGAAAGATAGATTTTTTTTTTAAAGCCACCACGTTTGCAATACTTTGTTGTGACCACTCTAAGAAACTAATGCATAGAGGTTTTCAGGGCCCAGTAGGAGAAGCTTCCTAATCTTACGATACAAGGATATTCTCCTACAAGGGTATTCTCATCCTGGGAATAGGAGGCAATGAATTGGTTTGGAAAATGCCACAAAATAACCAGACTCTTTTAGGGAAGTTTTACTCGGGAGAATGGTGAGATGTGCCTCCTTCTGATCTAAACCGGACCTCCAGGAAAAGGAGCTGAAAGTAATTCGGGTATCTCACATGTTGCCTGTGAAAATGAGCTTGCTGAGATTCCCAAACACCCTGCAGAAGCCGGACAGACAATAATAATATGAGTTTTGCTCAGCTTTCCTATAATCAATTCATCTGTGGTGCTTTTTGATTCAAGCATTTTGAAACAGAAGGAAGTAATTTTTCTGCAAAGGTCTCAATGGATGTAAATACTGACACCCTATCTGAACGCTACTGCTTTAACTGTGGTCCATGGACTGGCCGCATCGCTGTTACTGGCAGCTTACTAGAAATGAACAATCCCAGATCCCTTGCCAGACCTAGTGAGTCTGAATCTGGATCCTTCAAAGGGGCCCAGGTGTCTGGTTGACACATTAACATTTGAGATGCTCTCCTCCAGAGTATTTACTTGACAACTCTTTCAGTGGCCATGAAATCATGTCGTCTTCAAACAAGAGTGACAAGGAATTCATGAAACATGTGCAGGCACACACACAAGTGCTCTACCCTCTCAGCTTTGTGACTTTGGCAAGAACTGTACAGTCTTGAAACTAAACAAATAAAAGCAAGAAAAAGAAAAGAGAAAAGGAATATTTTTACATATGCCACTATATTTATTGAGTGCAATATTTTCTAACTGGGTTAGACTCGTAGAAAAGGGCGAGACCCCCAAATCCAAGGGATCAGAGGCTGTCCATTTTTAATTATCTTTTCAGCTGGGGTTTTGATCTATTATTAACTCAGAAGAGCGCAGGGCTCCCACAACAGCTCAGCTGGTGTTCACCCTCTCAAGACACCCCTAAGGAGCACAGTGCACAGGGTGACAGATGATACCCACATTGATGAGCAAGTGGTGACTTCACCCTGTACAAAGCAGAGGCAAGAGGGACACAGATTATTTTAGCACAAGGAGGAAGTGCTATAGAGAGAGGCTCTGGATACAAATAGAGACCATGGGGGTGGGGGAAGCAGGGACCACTTCCTGAAGGCAATACTGTCTATGCAGAGTCTTAAAGAATGAGCCAGAGGAGTCCTGGCAAAGGTAGGGAAAGGCAGTCTAGAGAAAGGGAACAGCAAAGGCACCAAGGCATGGAAGAATTTGGGGTTCTGGAACTGTGGAGCACACAGTAGAAGTCAGAGAGTGATGGAAATGAATATGGAGGGGCAGGTAGAAGCCAATCCCTGGAGAGAGCTGTGTGGTCTACGCTAAGGAGCCAGAACACTGCTATATGACTAACAGCAGCTCATCTTCCTGCTACTGATGGTGGGAAATAAAAAGCTTGAATCTGCCTTTCTGGAGAATCTCACAAAGCAAGCTTACTAGTGGAGTAATAAAATTGTATTATTAATATAATATTAGCAAAAATTGGGACACTTCTAAAAGGAACACCTCTTAAATTAAATGTTATGATAAAATATAAGACAGAAAATGTTTAGGTCCTATCACGTGGTTAATTCAGTGAACTAATAATAATAATAATTCCTGGAAATGACAGGAATCTCACTAATGCCAAGACTTGTAGATCTTGGAGACTATGTAGGAATAAAAGCAGGAAATGGATTTCAATCCTTAAAATCATTTTCTGCTAAAAAATCAAGACAGTCATTGTGGTAATTCAGCAGTCAGATTACCTATTTGCAGAGATTCTTTGAACCTTTTTAAAATAAGCCACTGGAGAGGCCTTTGGGGACATGCACAAATTCAGTTTCTTCAGGCTACAAAGCCCCCTGAGTTCTAACCCAATATGCATGTGGATGTCCATGGTGAGGAGTCAGAAAAACACTCTGGAATTTTCCAGGCTATTAGGAAAGTAGACAAGCCTGTGTGTCAACCACACACTAGTTGGCATGTGAATGCATGGAAGGCTGTGGTGCCACATGGCCTATCCACAAACAGACTGCAGCACTTATCTCCCCCCCACCCGACCCGCTGCCTAGCAAGTGCTGCCCCCCATCACAGAAGGCATTGGGCAAGAGACAATGGCTGACTTAGGATCTCCTTCTCTCCACTGATACACACACACACACACACACACACACACACACACACACACACACTGTCAAAACCAACATGATTGCCCAGATTACTGCAAAAATTTCTTAACAGGTCTCTCATTTGCCTTTCTCCATCTTTCCTTTCTCTGCAGCCAACGTGTTGACACCCCCATCTGTCAGAGCTTTTAAATAACTTCCCATTATTCTACAGTAGAGGTCAAAACCTTCTATATCATTATCACAGCTCTTCCAAGACTGAGACCAAATATAGTCAGTGGCTCTTACCTGCTTAAACCCACTTGTTCCCTTCTACTTGCTCTCGCACTTCAAAACTCTATTTCAAATATACAAAGATTATTCCTACCTCAGGACCTTTCTTCATACTCATCTTTGCTTGTACTAGCCCTGCCATTCCTGGCCCCCAGCCTCTACCACCTACCACACTCCTACTCAGATGTCTAGTCCTAGATATAGGGACACTCCTTCAGGAAACTTCACTGAACTCCCAATGCTCAGTTGAGATACCCTGTCAGAGGGCTCATGGTATCCTGTACTTGCCTGGCAAGCATTTGCCTTCATTGTAATCATAGATAATGAGTGATTCATGTTGCACTGGCAAGCTGCCTCTGTAGGTAGAATGGAAGTAAGTTGTATGAGGCTGGGACAGTTGCTATTTTCTTTACCCCTGTATCTTCAGTGACTCAAACATAGGGTAGCACATAGTAAGCACTCAAAAATGCTTCATTGAGTAAGTCAAGAATGGATGCATCAATGAGAAGGAAATCTGATTTGCTCAATTTCTCTTTCTGTTTTCTTTTATATTCAAACCATCCTTTTCATTCTCCCAATGCAGATACCAGTTAATGAAAGGAAAAAGAAAAGTGGTGGAAAGTCTCCCCCATTTAGAATTTGTGATAATAAAAAATATTATTTTAGAGGAGTATTAGAATATTAATCTGCATTTCTCCAGACCTAAAGGACTTGCTGTTTCTACTTATTCACATGTCTGTGTGTCAGAAGAATGATGAGAAGATGTCATTATTATAACAGGAAAGAAAAAAATCCTAGCTCTGTTACTAAGTAGCTCTGAGACTAAGGGTAAATCAGTTAATAACTCTATGTCCCAATATTTATTCTGTGAAAGGAGAAGACAATCTTTTTGATCCCATAATTTGAGATGCTATTATTACATTGCTTTACAATGACAAAGAACAAGGTACAGAAACCACCAGCCACCCTGTGCAAGTGAGAAAGGAGTCAAAAGCCACATATGTGTCTGCTGGCCCTATTCAAACAACATTAACAAGTTGTTTGTTTGGGGGAAAGTAATACACATAAAAGGATTATAACTAAAATAAGTCTAGAAGGCAAAATATATTAATCCCACTGAGAAAAGCAGGATCTCTGCCTATGAAATGCTGTCTTTTTAAGTCAGTAAAATTCCAAGATTTAATCAGTGTAACTTTGAAAAGAAAGTATATCTCAGGGGCAAGAATCTTGAACAACAGTATTTAGCCAATTTTACGAAAATATACTTATCTGCTAAAAAAAAAATGCAATTGGAGCAGACTACTTCTAAGTTGCATTCTAACTTATTACCCATAATTCATTCTCTTTACCTGAATTGCCTTTTTCACTCCAAAGGGAATATCATTTTCAGAGTTTCAGTAGTAAGAAATGTCCTTGGACAGGAAGCTTGGAGAATTGATGCATTCATTTTCTAAAGAACTGAAACTACCAGAAAAATGTGTGCTGTGGTGATGGTGACATTATTTGCATGTAGCCTTCTATACCAAAGCACTTTCATCTATTTTTCTTCATTTATTTTCACTATCCTGTAAAGTAAGCATTATTTTTTCCCATTTTCCAATCAAAACACCTATGGCTTAGAGAAGACAATTTCTCTAAAATTATATTGTTAGAACATGTCAAGGCCAAGATCCCCACCAAAGTCTGTGTATTTTGCATTGTACTATTCATCTCTATAGGAGTAACCTATTATTTTTTCAGGATAGTGGCTGAAGAATTTGGCATCTTAAAATAGCACCCTAAAATAGTAGAGTTCAGTGGGTGAAAATAATTCAAATGCTTAACTTTATGTTATCTATTTCTTATTTAAAACTATCAGTGATGGAAGCCACTCTTGCTTCCTAAAGCAATGATATAATTTCTCCATTGGTTTAGCAAAATATAGAGAGAGGCCACTTGGGGACAAGATGATGTGGCAAAGAAAAGGCAATGAGCTTAAACTAATTGGGAAGAAGTAGGAATATATAGTCTCCTCCCCCTACATTTCCAAGTAACCGAGATGGGGTCTCAGCCAATTATGTTTTTAATATATTTTATTGATTTTTTATAGAGAAGAAGGGAGAGGGATAGAGAGGCAGAAACATTGATGAGAGAAGAACATCTATCAGCCACTTCCTGCACACTTCCTGCTGGGGATGTGCCCACAACCAAGGTATATGCCCTTAACAGGAATCGAACCTGGGACCTTTCAGTCCACAGGCCAAGAGCCAAACCGGTTAGGGCTCAGTTGATTATTTTTCTATCTCAAAGGCACAAGATTCCCCACTACATCTGGGTTATAACTACTGTATAATGCAATTTTCATCACTTCAGAAAGAAACCCCCTACCCACTACCCACTACCCACCCACTCTACCCAGCCTCAGGCAAACATTAATCTCCACAGATTTGCCCATTCCAAAACATTCTTATAAATGGAATCATATGATATATGGTCTTTGTGACTGGCTATTTCTCATCAGTTGATGGATAGTTGGGTTGTTGGCTTTTTTTCTTCTTTTTTTCTATTATGAATAATGCCACTATAAACATCTGTGTATGGTCTTTGAGTGAAATTTTTAAATTTCTTTTGGGATTCTTTCTCTTGTGTATATATTGCCAAGAGTGGAATTGCGTGGTGACATGATAACTCTAGTTTAACTTTCTAAAGAACTGCCAGAGTGTTTTTCCAAAGTGGCTGTACCATTTTACATCCTCACCACAGTGTATGAGAGATTCACTATCTCCAAATTCTCACCAGCACTTGCTATTATCTGTCTTTTTGGTTCTAGACATTCTATTGGTAATGGAGTGGCTATCTTATGTGAGTTTTGATTTGTATGTCTCTGCAATTGACTTTGAGCATCATTTCATGTGTGTTGACCATTTGTATATTTTCTTGGTATAAATGTCTATTTCAATTATTTGCCCATTTTTTTAAAATTGAGTGTTTGTCTTTTTTTATTATTGAGTTATAAGGTTTAATTCTATTTTCTAAACACAAACTCCTTGCCAACTATGTAATTTGCACAAAGCAGACCAGTGCCAGGTAATGAACTTCTCCTAGGGAATGCTACCTTGATAGGTCAATTGCTGTCAGGCTCTGCTATATGTTAAATAAAGCACAGCCAGACTTGATGGTAGCTTGAGAGATTTTCTCTGTGTGAGTTTGATAAATTAAAACCTGGGGCAAAGACAAAGTAAAACTGAAATGTTTGCTATTCATTCATCATGCTGAGTTAATTTTATTATTTTCCTTTTGACCTAATTAGTAGTTTGAAAAGAAAAGTTTGGAGTTTTGTTTTTTGTTTGTGGCAGCATTAGATAGATATTAGGTAATTAATTTCCATAATTATCATCTATCCTTCTACCCTGGCCTTCCCCAACCTTGAACAGCTCCATTTTACTGCTGTGCTATTCCTTTTGACTTCTCTCAAGCAACTGGCACTTTGCTTTTTGGGAGTTAAAAAAACACACACTTCTTTACAATTTGTAACAAAATAGTGATTTTTTAAGTATAAAAGATTATCTTAATGCCTTACACAGTTACAAACAAGAAAGAACTGAGATTATGTCTGCGGCAGTAAATTCTGATCACATCGCCTTTAATTCCCTATGCTTACATGTTTGAAGTCTTTTTCTCATGATTCATATTTGCCTGTAATCTGTTCAACAGGCCTTGAAAATCTGATTGAGTGAAAATGTCTCACATCTGTGGATATATTTCTCATTGAGATTTGACCTGCTGTTTAAAACGAAAATCAAAATTTAGGGTTGCCCTAGCCTGTTTGGCTTAGTGGATAGAGCACTGGCTTGTGGACCAGAGGATCCTAGGTTTGATTCCGGTCAAGGGCACATGCCCAAGGTTGCAGGCTCAGTCCCCAGTGGGGGGAGGGGGGGAGGTGCATGAAGCAGCCAATCAATCCAATCAATGATTCACTCTCACCATTGATGTTTCTTTCTCTCTCATTCTCTCTTCCTCTCTGAAATCAATAAAAAAATATTTTTATTTTTCAGTTCAGAAATTATATTGTGCTGCTTCATAACTGAGTATAAAGTAGAGGGGTGGCCTCCAAAAACAAAATATCTTTCCACGCCTGTTGGCTAAATCAGGGGAAGGGTGTAATTTTTTGTGTGTTTCCTACTCTGAGCAACATTTCCAAAACTGCCCATAATAAGACTCCATTTTCTCTTGGGTGCCAACTTCATAATTGGGTTTAGGGTTAAATGTCTATATATGTGTGTGTCTGTTAGGGTGGGACATTAAGTAAATATTACTACTATTTTCTAATATCTAATTTCTATATTGGTATTCAGAATAATCACACTTTTCTCTCTTTTTGAAATCATATTTAGTTATACTAAGAAGCCTTACTCTCACCAAAAAAAATTCAGCAAAAGGTTATGTGTCTCCTTTTTGCTGAAGCACTGAAGAGCCATGTGTGGTTCTCAGAGTAAAGATCACACAAATCACAGCCCTTCTTTCGTGGGTATGTAATGTAAATAAGAAGTAGCCTGCATTGTTTTTTATTACTGACACTTGGGGAACGTTTGTTACCGCAGCCTAACATTCCATCCTGACTAATATAGGCTGCAAAAATGACTGCTTCCATTTTCAGTCTAGTTCTTCACACACTTAAAAAAAAAATCTCTATTGATTATTAAGGCAACTTGCAATCCGAATAAAACTTGATCTGACCATGCCTTTTGTAACATGAAGAAAACACGGAGAAAAAGCAGCCTAGAAGATAGGTTCTGCTATACTAAAGTGCCTCAGTGGCTCTCCCTTTTCTTTACCTCCTATGCCTTAAAACTATATATTGAAGCCTCGTACTTAGGAAAATAAAGTAAAACATGAAAATAGATAATTTTCATGAAAATCATCCCATTCCTTAAATATTTAAATATGAAACATCAATGATTTACCATAATTAATATGCACACTCCATGCACTTTTCTCCAAATGCATCATTTATGCCTGTGGGAGGCTGGTGTTCACATAGGCAGCTGATATACCATTGGAGGATTTCTCCATCAAAGTATTCAAAGCATATTGAGCAAAATTTAAACTTAGTTTCTTGGCAACCAAGCTCCTGCTAGGTTTGGAAATGGCCATGAATAGCACATTCTTCAGGTGCTATTTAGGGAGCAAGAGAGGATAATCTACCTGTAATGTGTTTACCAGGTCAATTTCCTGCATCATTACAAAGCCTAATTTCTCCTTACAGTCATTCCCCAAAGATTTTTAAATGTGACTCTATCACGAGTTTGAAAGCCACACCACCCGCCAGAGGCAATGGCAAATGTCTCTAAAAAGAAAAAAACAACAACAAAACTACAGTAGAGAGTTTTCTTTAAAAGAGGCTCCTGCCCAAAGTTTCCATGAAATAATAATGAAGCAACCCCAAAGGAGGTAGGATTTTGGAGAGAGAAAAAGAAAAGAGAAACATATTTGGAGCGAAAGTGCAGAGATTTTTCCCATTGTGTTACATGAAAGAGATGGATCTGGAGACAATTTAACAAGTTTAAATTACAAGTTGGAGAGTAATAAACTTTGGCTCCTGAGATGTGCAACCAACTGGGAATGGTCTGGCAAAAGAAACTGTGTATTTCACATTTCTCTGCTAAATCCCAGACTCACATGCAACATTTAGCGTTTAAGAACATGCTAATTTATTTATTTTCATGCTAGATTTAGGAACTTAAAATCACTAAAATGACTGTCTAAAATAGAAATAATCTTTATCCTATAGTGTAAATATACTGATAAAGGGCTTTTAATGAATACTGTGACTTCAAAACACGATTTAAATGACAGTATATACAAATATGAACATCAACTTATAAAGAAGCATCATTAATTTTCTACTGTTGTACATATCTGGCTGAGGTGAATTTCTCCATTTAGCCCCAGACAAATGGCCACAAGCCAAGTGTCCCCTCGTGTTTACACTTGTCTACTTCATTGTTTTATTAGTCAGAGCAGGTTAACAACTTCTGTAACTAATATTCAACATTTTAGTGGCTTACCAAAATAAAGGTGTGTTTTTTGTTTATGCAACACTCCAAGGCTAAGCTTCCTCATCAGACAGGGGTCCTCCAGGCAGTAGGTCAAACATCAAGGTTCCCTGGGCTGTGGTTCCACCATCCTCTCAGGACTTGGAACCTTCCCCATTTGGATGGCAGCAGGAGAAGGAGAAAAGATCATCTGCACATCTGATGGGCCACGGGTGGAGAGGACTATATCAATTCTTCCCACAGGTCAGAGGTCAGGACTCAGTCATATGGGACACCTACCTGCCAAGGACACTGGGAAATAAAACCTAGCTCTGTGTCCAAGAGAAAAAGAGAAAAGACTGACTCCTTTATTCTCTTGCTTGCTAAGATATAACCTATGTGTTTTCTGTTCCATAATATGGGCATAGAAATTCTACCTACTTGTTATTATCTTACATTTATTTATTTACTTACTTATTTAGCTACTTACTTCTTTATTTTTCTACTTGTTTAAGGGTCCAAAGCTGAACAGACTTAAGAATGATTTGAATTTTAAGAGACTTATAAGTGAGTAATATTGTCAGTTTATTTTTATGGGAGGCCAGAACTCATCAGTCACAAACTAGGACACCCCTGTTACAGACTGAATTTTGTATCCCCCAAAATTTATATATTGAAATTCCCAATGTGATTATATGAGGGGATGAGGCCTTGGGGAGGTAATTAGATCATGAGGATGGAGCCCTCGTGAATGGGATTAGTGCCCTTATAAAAAGAAACTAGAGAGGGAGTTAGCTCTTTCTACCAAGTGCAGACACAGCAAGAAGGTAGCCTCCTACAACCAGAAAGAGAGCTCTCATCAGACACCAAAATGATCTTAGGTTTCTCAGCCTCCAAAACAGTAAGAAATAATTATCTGTTGTTGATAAGCCACCCTTCAGTTCATGATATTTTCTTATAGCAGTCCAAGCAACTTATGGCAACCTCTTTCTTGAGTTGAGGTGCAAAAAACAAAACAAACAACAACAAAAACGGCCATCAGAAGGTGACATTCTGAGCAGGAGTAAGAGAAAAAGGACATGTGCTAGTCTTAAAGTGTGCTTTCTGTGTAGACCATGTGACCAGGATTTCTCAACCTTGGCACTAGTGATATTATATTGCACAGTTCTTTGTTGTATGCCTATCCCATGCATTGAGGATGTTTAACAACTCTGGTCTCTACCCACTAGATGCCATTAACACTTCCCCAGTCCTAAAGACCAAAAATGTCTCCAGACATTGCCAAAGTATGCTCTCATTTTTAAAAATATATGTTTTATTGATTTTTTACAGAGAGGAAGGGAGAGGGATAGTTAGAAACATCAATGAGAGAGAGACATT
The DNA here is from genome assembly GCA_011751065.1 of Lasiurus cinereus. NCBI lineage: Eukaryota > Metazoa > Chordata > Mammalia > Chiroptera > Vespertilionidae > Lasiurus > Lasiurus cinereus. The sequence continues at coordinate 1,731,389 of JAAGEH010000079.1, read as the reverse complement.
GGTCAGATGCCTCCTCTACTGGGGATGTGCCGGCAACCAAGATACATGCCCTTGACTGGAATTAAACCTGGGACCTTTCAGTCCGCAGGCTGATGTTCTATCCACTGAGCCAAACCAGTTTCAGCATACTTCTCAGTTTTGAGAATCTGAAAAAAGTTCTAGATCCTGAAAAGCATAATAAACGAACATAATCAACTATGTGTTAGAGACAATGCCTGTCTGATTGTCTGTCTGTGTGTCTCTGTCTCTTGGGCAGACTGGGAAAATACTGCCATATACCATACATCTGCTCTATGGTGTCCCTTTGTCTAGCCCCAAGGAAATTCATCCTCCTCTGAGGACACATGCTTCCTTCAGAAGTGTTGGTGCCATTGATGAGGCCACAAGTCCTTCCTATACAATGAGAACTGTCAGGAACTTTGTCTGTGTCCCAAGTCCCTCAGGACCTGTGTACACATTCTGTTAGGTGAGAGATTACTATGCAAACTTCTAACCAAAGGTGAATGGGTTGGAACTTTTACACCAGAGTCCCACAATCTTCATGTATTCTCAACAGCTAAAGCGGTTTCTGGGAAGGCAGTTAATAGATGTGACATTTGCTTTCTCAACATGGGCACTTAAGAAAATGCATTCCCTTTAAATTCCCTCTAAACACTCAAACAGAAAACTATTTGAAAATCCTGGTCTGAAAAGCAGCCCTTCATATTCTCCCTTTAACTAGCTATTATATGGCAGCCATTAGGGAAAGGTTCTCTGATATTGGTGCAACTGTACAAAGTTCCAAGGTAACAGGTATGCTGCGTTCCCCTGAAGTTTTCCTCAACTGGGTAACACATTAAGTCATGCATAAGTAAACTAAATCCAGCGAGGTAGATAGTATCTATTCATTCCTATCTTGGAATAGGAGCTTATGCAAGTAGAATTACTAAGAAGCACATTTCTAACAACGATCTGATTTGATTTTATCGCCCAAGTCGGTCATGGTTTCTTCCCCAAAGTATGAGCAGAGGAACAGAATGAAAGGGAATGCTTCTCTTCCCCCTGTGACCCCGTGCAGGGACTGCGTGAGCTAATGAGGGAGGTGGCTCTGCGGCACCCATGGCTCGGCTGTGGTGTTCACACTAATTACAATTAAAATCTGTCCAGCTGCCCAGTGGGCTCAAGTAACCATGGCAACCTTCCAGCAACATCACTCACACAAATGACAGCAAAGGAGCAATGGCTGGCTCCGCCCAGAGACTAAAGCCCTCACACAAAGAAGGAGGTATTTCTCAAGGACACTTTGCTTTGAAGTCACCACTGGCACTCCTGCATCTGTTTAGCTTTATCCCCAAAATAAATGTCCCTTCACTTTAGCCGATAGAGTTTAAAGTTGTTAAACATAATACACTTGAACCTTAGTTACAAGGGGAACGTGAATGAAGCTCTAAGTAACGATGTCATGAGGGCAGGAATACTTGTCTCTGAGCTAGATTGCCCTCAGCCCATCTGGAAGTGCAGACATACATGTACCCTCGTGTCCCACAGTGGGAAGAACTTTCACTACTAAGTGTGCAAGTCTCAGCAACATGTCCTGGGGTGAGAAGCTGGCAATCACACAAAAGGCAGTAAAATGATACCTATATGATGTTGACAACAAGAAAGGAAAACTCAATCCCTTTGGAAAATGTCTGTTTTCTATCCTTAAAGAAAATCACATAGAAGTCTTTAAAAGAATCATCATTTGGCCCTAGCTTGTTTAACTCAATGAATAGAGCATCAGCCTGCAGAGTGAAGGTCCCAGGTTCGATTCCAGTCAAGGCCACATGCCCGGGTTGCAGGCTTGATTCCCAGTAGGGGGCAGGCAGGAGGCAGCCGATCAATGATTCTCTCTTATCATTGATGTTTCTATCTCTCTCTCCCCTCTCCTTTCATCTCTGAAATTAATAAAAATATATTTTTAAGAAAGAATCATCATTTAAGAAATATCACATGGGAGGTGGTAGAAAGGCATTTGTTGAGTGCACATGAGGATAGTGATGATTTGAATAGTCCCTGTAGAATGTGGTCAAGTTAATTAGAAAACCAGTAGGCCTCTTAGGTAATTTCATGGTTCTATTTACAGTTGGCGACTATGAACTTAGAGGGACTTCAAACTTCCCAACCCATTTTTGCCACGTCTCCCATGAGATGGGGTTCCTGGAAGGCTAGGTTGTGTCATTGGCACCTAGCTCAGCTCCTGGCATCGGTACACTCTCCTAAATGTCAGCGGAACTTAACCAGCAATGGCAAAGTTCGTAATGTCTGATGCATTTGCTTCCTGGAGCTGCCATTTGAAATACCACAAACTGAGTAGCTTCAACAGTAAAAGTTTATCATCCCACGGTTGAGGAGCCAGAAGTCTGTGATCAAGGTGTCCACAGGGCCAGGCTAGGGAGGGATTTGCTCCAGGTTTCTCTCCCAGATGCTGGAGTTCCCCCTGGCTTGTGGCAGAATAACTCTAACAGTTGCAAGGCACTCTCTCTGTGTCTATGCCCAAATTTCCTATTTTTGTAAGGAGACCAATCTAATTTAATTGGAGCTTCTCCTTACACCAACATAACCTCACCTTAACCTAACTAAGTACACTTATAACAACCCTATTCCAAATGAGGTCATATTCTGAGGTACTGGAGGTAAGCACTTTAACACATTAATTTTGGGGAAGGTTATGAATCAACCCATAGCACATGGGCATAAATAAACTTAAAATAAATGCTAGATTGTTCCATGCAAAAAATGTATGTGAGTGTGTGAGTGTGTGTGAGTGTGTGTGTGTGTGTGTGTGTGAGAGAGAGAGAGAGAGAGAGAGAGAGAGAGAGAGAAAGAGAAAAGACTAAAGAAATCCCATTCACACACAAAAATGACCATGACAGCCAGACTTTAGGAGTGATTTATTTCCTCTGAAACTATAGGTCAGGCCAAATGTCCATTTTCTCAAAAGGTACCAGGAAATACTCATGCCAGGAATTTCACTAATTAATCCCACTTTGCAATTAAAAGCCAAGGCCTCAGGTGTCAGCATTGTTCTAAATAAACCACAAGGGCAATCAAGAAAAAGTCAGTTCTTTTGGGAACTCAACGTTTTATGAAATAGGCCACAAGATAGTCTCAGTTGAAAGAAGCACTGAGTATTTATCTATCTCAATAATAAATCACTGTCACACTACTTCTATGAAAGTCGGGGGAAGGTCGGGAGCAAACCCTCTCTGGACAGGTATGGAGCACTCCTGGAATGAACAATTTGGACACTGGCATCTGTATTGTCCTTGCATTCAATCCTTGAGTATTAACTTCTGTGTTTCCCAGAAGTCCACATGGTGCACTATTTTTCATTTACTTAATGGCACCAAGTGTACTCGTTTATGGAAGGTACACAGACTGCTGTTCACTTCTGAGAGAAGAAAGGCTTACAATTGGCTGCAGGAAAGGAAATTCTGATATGCTTATCCCAAAGAAGAAAAGATTAGAAGGTGAATATGGCCCTTTCCCATCTTCTCCAAGTCCCGTCTTTAATAATCTTCTGAGGACCATAACATCCCATACTTCCAAGTATGATGACATGTTTACTCCTGTCTCCTACTGGCATGTATGGCATTTAAAATATACAAATATGGAACAAAAATGCTAGAAATCCTTAGTGTCTCTTTGATACATACCATTTGAGTGTTGTATGAATGAGCTTTTAGATTCCGAGGTTACACATTAATGTAAGCTCATTTGGAATTAAACGTTTGATTAAGAGTAAGAATTAACATATTGCACAGAGATATATAATTTTATGAGACAAACTATTTAATCTCAAGAAAGATATTCACTATAACAAATTATATGATCCATCTAACTCAAAATGTAGCTCAAAAAGATTTTTTGAGTTATCTAAAAGTGCACTCATTATTAAATAGAAATATTAATATTATCTACTGAACTGTAGAAAAAATTTAACTATTAGGTAAAAATGGGGAATTTTTAAATGTACATTTAAAATATACAAAGAGTAAAGATCAAAGCTGAAATTTTGAAAAAAATTAAATGCTGATAATTTTTGTGATGTGCTCTAGTTTCTATTTTTACAAAACCTGGTGACATTTGGAAATGGTGCATTTAATGCATTTTTATAATAAATTTTGTTTTATTATTATTTTTTATTTTTAAATATATATATATATTATTGTGTTACATGTATGCATATCTCCCCATTGCCCCCCCTCCCTCCCAGGCATAGCCCAACCCCCCAGTGTCTATGTTCATTGGTTATGCTTATCTGCATGCATACAAGTCCTTTGATTTCCTGGTTACCTTGGTAAAATGGGACTGGCTGGTAGCATTCAAACTGGAGACATTTGTTTTAACTACCTGATACAATCTCTGTGAATCCATCCAAGGCCTTCAAGTACAATTAAGTTTGCTACTTCAAGACCTGGATGGCATGCAATGCTCACAGCTGTTTCTAATTACACCTGGATCCAATAATAACTAAATATTGCTTTAAGTACTAGCGGTACCTGCTTAAGAAAATGCGCAAGATCAGTCATTAAGAGGAGCATTTCCAGGCATACCCCTGCACATGTTAGAACCTGGAGAAAACACAAACAGTTCAGTAGGTGGCACTATTCCCTCATTCAGAGCTCTCTTGTCATCATGCGTGATTGGAATACTCTCTGTGGTGATTACCTGTCTTCATTTCTTCCATGGAATTCTGTGACCTAAATGAGTAGCAACATCCTAACCTCAAATAGATCGCCTGGCATCTTCTCTTTCAGATACACAGTCCAGATTAAAAAAAACAAAACAAACAAACAAAAAAACATCATGCAGATGGCAGGTATAAGAATAGAAAATCAATCTGATTCACCTCAAGTCCTCAGATAATTAGGTCATTGCTGTGTTATTTGCAAATAAATTAATTCTTGATACCTATGAGAAAAACAACCCAGGTGGTTTGCCTTGTTCCATTGATATTATCCAATGAGCTAATTTAAAATATTTAAATTGGCCAATAAGTAGGTTTCTCAGCCTGGGTACTACTGACATTTGGCCTAGATAATTCTTCACTGCTGATGAGGAGGGAGCACCCTATGCAATTTGAACATGTAGTAACATTCCCAGTTTTTCCCCTCTAGATGCCGGCAACACCCCCAGGTGTGGCAGCCAAAAAATGTCTCCAGACATTGTCAAGTATCTTCTGGGGACACAACAAAATCATCCCCTTTGAGAGCCCTCAGTCAAAGAGTGTTCTTTGGTTATCCTAAAGACAGACTTCTGGCTTCATAGCCAAGGATGGTAAGCTAGCCCATTAGCATACTGTCAAATAACAAAATCTATTATCCTTTTTATCTGATTCCAAAGGTTGTTGTATGTGCACTTCTGAGAATTTTGAAGCTAAAGAAAGCACAAAGAAGGAAACTGAAAGCCACTAGTAATTGTCCTGTATTATGAGAGTACTATAATTTTAAACATATCACCTTATTTTTTCTGCATAAAGATGCACGTGGGGTATATGTAATAATTACTTCAGCTATTAAAATTGGAAAAGCATATAATAGTATTATTTTATAAAAAGGTCTTTTCATCTCTAAATATATACTCTGTCATGAAAGATAAAATTAAGTGTTATTTTTCATGGCTATCTAGTATTCTTTCCAAGAGATATATCATCTTTTAAAACCAATTTCTTACACTAGACTTTTTATGTGACCCCAAAGGTTAATATAAATTACTTTTTCTATATCCTTGAGATAAATCCCCAGAAAGAAATTTAGAGTACTAATCTATTATAGCTCGGCCTTTACACAAAGAGAACAGAAGAAGGAATAAAGAAACAAAAAAGGAAAAATAAAGAGGGTGGAAGAGTAAAGAATAGAAATAAGGAAGAGAAAGAAGGGGGAACTATGAAGGGATAAGAGAAAGGGAGACAAGAAGGCGCAAGAGAGGAGAGGGGGACAATGGGTGGAAGAACTTGGCAGGGGCAAGGAAAGGGAAGTAGTTTCAGTAGAAGCTGATATAGAAATAAATTTGCTGGCATCTTTCCCACTTTTATTTTCACTCCATCCTTGTAAGGCTCATGTGGTTTGTCCTCTTACAAAGATGACACTACTCATGCCCACCATTCACCTTGCCAAGTGAATATTGTTCCAACTTTACAGATGATGTAAGATAGACTCAGACCCTACCCAGTTTGGCTCAGTAGATAGAGCATCGGCCTGTGGAACAAAGGGTCCCAGGTTTGATTCCAGTCAAGGGCAGGTACCTTGGTTACAGGGTCTTCTCCAGCCCAGACCCTCTCAGGGCTCATGCAGAAAGCAACCAATTGATGTGTTTCTCTCGCATCAATGTTTCTCCCTGTCTTTCCCTCTCTCTTCCACTCTCCCTAAAAATGAATAGAAAAATATCCTCAGGTGAGGATTAACAAAATGAGAGAGAGAGAGAGAGAGAGAGATGGCCCCAGAAGATTGTTAATCATAGATAACTACCTAATTAGAATTTGCTTCTGACTCCAAAATCCTATGGCCAGGAAATGAGTCCAGATTAACTAAATGGGCTTATACATGCATTAGCCTAGAGAGAGGACTAGTCACAGATCATCCACATAACCATTTCAGAAAGGAGGGAAGTCCTCACACTATCTGCCTGTTTGAAATTTCTCATCTCAAATAAGGCACTATTTCTCAGCAGAAAAAAAATGAGATACAGAAACAAAACATACTATTCTAAACCCTTCATTCACAACAATCTCATAAGTGCAGTAAAGCTTAATCTCTCACTTGTGACATATGAGACATAATCAACCAAATTAACTAGCTACTTCATTGGGGCTGGAAGTGCACATCATGAAAAAAAGTGTTTTGTGCATATATGACTGACTTCAGAAACCATATTTTCTCTTTTCATCTCTCCAACTTTATTGCTATATAATTGACACATAGCATTGTGCTGGTTTCATGTATAAGTGTATTGTGTGTTATGATTTGATAAACATACATATTGCAAAATGTTTACCACACTAAGCTTGGTTAGCACATCCTTCCCCTCATGTAATTATCATTTTGTTATTGCTATTGTTATGGTGAGAGCATTTAAGATATAATTTCATTGCAACTTTCAAGTTTACGCTATAACATTAACTAGTCACCATGCAATACATTATATCTCCAAAACATTCATTTTATAAGTGGAAAGTTTGTACCCTCTGACCAACATCTCCCTGTTTCTTCCACACCCGTCCAGGCAATCTATTTGAGGTTAGGATGTTGCTGCTCTGTTTCTATGCTTTTTTTTAATTCCACATATAAGTGACATCATACAGTATCTGTCTTTTCCATCTGACTTATTTCACTTAGCGTAATATCCTCAAGGTATATTCACATTGACACAAATGGCAGTATTTCCTTTTTATGGCTGAAGAATATTGCATTGCATATAGGTATATACTACATGTTTACCCATTCATCTATCAATGGGAACTTAAGATGTTTCTATGTCATGGTTATTGTGAATAATGTTGCAGTGAAACAGGAGTGCAGGTATCTTTTCATGATAGAGAAGAAATCATATTTTCTCATGACATTCATAGCCAAATGGCAAACAGACAGGAATGTTTGATGAACCAACACACCTCACAAAACTTAACATTTCATGAATACTTCATTAGCTCACAATGGATCAACCAACACCTTGGGCAACTTTCTATTTTCTCTCTGTGTAACACAGAAAAAAAAATCTAGCCAATGCATCTATCATTGATTAGCTAGTTATCTACGTATCATGATTTGAACAGGGCTCTCCAATGTGGTTCCTGTTGAGTTTAGGCAATCATTGCTTCCACTGTGCTATCTTCTAACCTTGATGGAAATTATGGGAGCTCCAAGTATAGAAAAACCATAGTACATCATAGCTTCAAAATGTGAGCCTGAAATTTATACCCAAATACATAGTTTTATGAAAGGGTATCATATTTCCTGGTAGGATTTGATGCAAATGTACTCTACAAAGATAATTATAATTACAATAAAACCTCATGCTATATAGAAAGACTAGTCTCCAGGATGTCTAGCTATTCAAAACAACACTGAATTAGAGTAGGGGTGAGGGTGGAAGGATGTGCAGAGCATAAAAGCATTTCACTGAATCCAAAGGTAACCTCAGAGCAGCAAGGAAGACCTGATGCTAAGGATAGGCATGACTAAAGGAGAAAGGACAATCATATGAAATGCAGAACTCATATTATTAGACTGTGAGCATTATGCTTTGAAATGAGGTCTGAAAAAGTGCTCAGCAAATATTGAACTCAGTTTCTAAGATAGCCTCAACTATCCTCACCTCCTAGTATTCATGTCCTTGTATAATCCTCACCCTTTGAGTGTGGGCTGGACCTTGTTATGACTGGCTTCTGAGACATCACTTCCAAATTTAACTTACAAAAAGACCCAATTTTCTATATTCTTCATCCTTTCTTGCTCTCTTCTGTACTTGTACTCAGGAAAGCAAACTGCCATGTGGAGCGGCTCTTGCAGCAAGGAATTGAGAAGGTCTCTTGCAGATAGTCAGCAAGCCCTCACTCAGTCCAACCAGCAGAAAGGAACTGAATGAGCTTGGAAGTAAAACCTCCCTTGGTTGAGCTTTCAGATGAGAATGCAGCCCTAGCCAAAGGCTTGATGGCAGCCACAGGAAAGACCCTGAGGCAGAGGCAGCCAGCTAAGTTACCATCAGCAACTGTGAGATATAAATGTTTGTTCCATTAAGACACTAATTTGGGGGTCATGTTTATGGAGCAAAAGATAACTAGTACAATGGAGTTCTCTGATGTTTTACTAGCGAATAAAAAGAATCATTTCAGAAATGTAATATTCCTTCCTCTTGGACTTAGCCATATTTTAATGACTCCAAACAAGTTTCCTATATATGAAAATACCTCCTTCTATCTCTTTGTGTGAATTACACATAATGGACTATTTGTCCGCTACTAAAAAATAAATTAAGGATTAACAATTTCTCTCCTTCATTTAAATCTATCAGCTGACTATCCTGAACTTCAGGGTCATAAATGGACCAAGGGAACTATTAGTACTATTTGACCTCCTGAGAAAAACAGACAAATATTTCTTCAAAATTGTCAGCCCTGCCTTAACCTGAAATTATACCCTGCAATAATAGGGAACACTGCAGTGATGAAAAACATGGGGTAGCAGGTGCACATGTCCTGATTCAGAACTCATCAGAGATCTTTATGGTAAACATGTTTTTCTGAGAGAAATGAGCCGTAAACTAAAGTCTATGCAGCAGAAAAATTCTACTCCCTCAAGGCAAATGGCCATTTCCTACTCCCTAAGTTTGCTTATGTCATGAAGACAAATGCAAAGAAGATGAGGGACTTCTTTTTTTTTTTTTTACATTTAAGAGCTTTAATTGATTAATGTCATGATCTTTTTTTTTAAATCACAAACTTTGCATATGTTATCAATTTCAAGTAAATTAAACTGCACAAGGGAAAATTCCCTTTTCTGATTCTTCATTAAAAAAATAAAAAGTTGCTCTCTTTAATACTTGAGGAAGTTCCAGGAACAAAAGAGCAGAGAGAATAGAATGAATTTTGTTCAATTAGATTACGCATATCTGTATGAGTAAGTAGCTTAAAAGTGATGTATGCATTTTAATGAAAAGAACTAGAGGCCCTGAGTGCAGGGAAGAGAAAGCATCGTCATTTCTCCTTTTACCATTCTTTACCATAAAATATATGTAAGTTAATTTCTAACAGAAAAGATGACATTTATCTCTTATGAGAGATCTAAATTTCAAATCAAGGACATTAAATTCAGTGTAATGTTTCCAATTGGGTATTGATGTTTTAAATATAATATTCCTGAATCAAGGCAGAGGCATGAACAAAGGCTTGAACTCAATACACTCTAAAATAAACCAATATTTGAGGACTGAAAGACAATAATAAACAAAATAACAATAAAGACAAGCACACATCTCCATGCAGGAAAGGATGGGATTGATGGATTTATGCCCAATGTAGTGGCCTCAATTAGGCAGGTAACTGAGGCTTCACAAATGAGCACAAAGACTTATGCTTTCAATAAACGAAGCGCTTTGCTTAGCTAATTTATAAATAGATACACATCAAGGCCATTGAAAGCTGCACTGGATGGGCTTCCTATTTCTATTTGAGAAAGTAGAATAAAGGAAGGAAGAGACTTTGCTGGGGCACAAGTAAACGTATTGGCTGTGCACTACTTGGAGCAGACAAAGCTTTTCCTTTGTGCAAAGACCTCAGACAAAGGAGGAGATGCAGATCTTCCTCATGCTACATTCCACAGAATTCATTGGACCTGAGACCAGCAGAACTAAGAAACCATGTGCCTGGAGAAAGGCAAACAAGTTCTCAGAATTCTGGGTGACAACTGACAGTAAATGGCCTATTGCCTCCATTGTCATATCAGTGCAGAAAGCAGCTTCTGTTCTCTGTCCTGGATTCTCAGAGGGAGGAAGGAAACCATGTGATGTTCATGTTAGCAGGTGCAAAGGCCAGAGGAACCGGTGTATAAATGTCTTCTAAAACACCTCAGCACTTATAAAAATGTTATCAAACTATGACTGAGCTTTACTGAAGTTTACTTGACAAATAAAAATTATATATACTTAAGGCCTACAATTTGATGCTTTGAAATGATATAGATATAGATGATATAGATATAGATATAGATATAGATATAGATATAGATATAGATAT
>JAAGEH010000079.1:1697526-1720626 GCA_011751065.1 Lasiurus cinereus | reverse complement strand
GATATAGATATAGATATAGATATAGATATAGATATAGATATAGATATAGATAGATAGTGAAATGAACACCACAATGATATTAATTAACATACCCATCACTTCGCATAGGTTATCTTTTTGTATATGTTCTGAGAAGACTTAAAACCTTCCTTTGTAGCCAATGTCAGGGTTCAATACAGTCCTGTAAGATACAGTCACCATGCTGTATAGCTCACCTCCAGAACTTACTCACTTTGCATAAATGAAACTTTGTACTCTTGACTAAAATCGCCTCATTTTCTCACCCCCAGGCCTTAGTGACCACCATGGCACTCTGCTTCAATGATTCTGACTATGTTAGATTCCACTCGTAAATGAGAACATGCAGTATTTGTCTTTTTGTGTCTGCCTGGTTTCACTTAGCATATTGTCTGCCAGGTTCATCCCTGTTGTTGCAAATTTCTCAGGCTTTCTCATGCAGCTTTTCCCCTGTTATCTGTCTCTCACCAAAACCCAACAGAAGTCTCTACTCTTTAAAAAGCATCCCAAGAGCCTCTTATAAAGTTCCTTGCATATCATCTCCACATTCACTAAATACCCACTTGACTACTGGATGATCTTTTAACCAACACTGGAGAGGAAATGAGTTACCCTGCAGACTAAAATTTAATGTTCTACATTGTAATCTCACAGGATATAATTGTGTAAAGGATTTCCTCCTCAGCAAAACAAAGATGTTATTTACTGTAGACATTTTCTTGTTGTTCTGCAGTGTTCATTTCCCCCCTCTACAAAATTATTTGTTTAGGCTGAGCAGATAAGCTTTGCCTAACCAAGCAGAGGAACTTTATGCTTTTGCTGGACAGATGAGATCCAGGGTATAAAATAGGAAAGGAAGCAGGAAGTAGAGAAAAAAAGATATAAAGAGCAATAACTAGAAGTGAGAAGAATGAGAAAGTATATAAAAGAGTTGGAAGGAAAGAGTAAAATAAAAAGAGAGAAAAAAGAAAAGGACAAGAAAATAAGCAGGGAGGGGAATACAGCTTCCCTATAGCAAACTCCTTCAGAATACACAGTTGTTGTCTTTTAAATTTTATTTATTAATTTTTAGAGAGAGAAGAAGGGAGAGAAAGAGAGAAAGAAATATCAATTTGTTTTTCCACTTATTTATGCATCCTTTGGTTGATTCTTGTATTTGCCCTGACTGGGGATCAAACACACAACCTTGGTGTATTGGTCCAACACACTAACCAACTAAGCTACTTGGCCAGGGCAGAATGCACATATTATTCTTGCTTCAGCATCATTGTTAAGGCACTTAGTCTATCTTTAGTCACACTTAAAAGGAAGAAAAAAATGGTATAGTGTCCCCAACACCACCTAATTCACAGGGACAACATAATCATTAGATAATGAGTCAAGTGTTAAAGCCTAAAGACAAACCACTATGGATTAATGAGCTAGGTGAAGAATCAATTTATTCTGAAAATTCAATGAAAATAACATTCTGCTCCTCTCCTAGACTGGAATTTTCCATATTTCAGATAATCCTGATCTGAACATCTTCCTCTTGTAGAAACATGTGTTGTGACCTATTGAATAAGAATTTAAAAAACTAAAAAAGAAAATTAAAAACATAAAACACTTAAGTTTAAATATCCCAGCATTGAGAAAGTTTCTTGTTCTTCCTAAAAAGAAAATATTTTTTTTAAAAAAATACGTTTTACTGATTTTAGAGGAAGAGGGAGAGGGAGATAAAAACATTGATGAGAGAGAAATTTCTATTGATCAGTTATCTCCTGCACACTCCCTATTGGGGATTGAACCCATAATGTGGGCATGTACCTGACCAGGAATCAAACGGGGAACCTCTTGGTGCATGTGATGACATTCAAACAACTGAGCCACCTCAGCCTGGCTTGTAACAAAATTTTGATCTATAAATGTGGAGGTTGCCCTGGCTAATGAACCGTCTTGGCTGTAATAACTGGCTGCTGGTTGTTTATAAATCTCAGTCCTTGGCCAAAGTTGGTGAGCTGCATCTCAGTTTGATGTCTTTAACATCCACAGGAGTGATCAGAATTTCTTCCCTTTTCTCTTCCAGAAGCAGTGTCACTGGAGGCTTGGTCCAGAAATGAAGAAAGCCCAATGGTAACTCGGATTTTCCATCCATTTGTTAAGAATATCACTCTGCCTAATGGGTCTAGGTTTTCTTGCCTACCTCCTAAAATTCAAGAGAGAAATGTGGTCTAGATCTAAACGTCTGACACCAGCCCATCACTTTATCCTCTTGAAACAATAGCACACATCAATGAATGACCCTGGCATGCTTGTCTGCAAAGCCAAGCAGCCTCAATGTCTTTATCACGGTTCTCTGGGTCCTTTGTCTGCAAAGTACACTATATACACACCAGGGGGTATGCAAGAGAATCCCCCAGGTTAAGGATAAATGCATTAGAGTTTTTTATTTACAGTTACTTTATCTTCAAATAAACTCAGCATTACTTATGCTTAATGTACAGACAGACACAGACACCCTCAGCCAGACCATATGTCCACTGATTAGTATCACATCCAGAACTAGAAGTTTCCTAAGAATGGTGAAAAAGAAGTTGACAGGGGCACCTGGTTCATGTGATTGCTCAGAGCATGACAGTTCATGTTTGCCCATCTGCATGGACTTATGGGTTATATATTCTGGTTTCAAAAAAACCCAGCTCAGATTCTTGCAAATAAATGACAGATCTAATATAATAAAAAGATTGTCACACAAACAGACAACAAGGAATGGTAGAAATAGTAAATCTTTTTCTCCTGGCATATGATCCTTTCTATCCCATTCTGAGGTGAAAATTAACAGTCCAATTGGATCTGAGAGGATCAATAAACAATATTGAAATTATCAAAGCCACTTAAAATTTGGCTTTAAATTCACTTTTTATTAAAAAGCCTTGCTTACACTATTCTAATATGAAGCTCATTCTTTTAACATTTCCATTTTATATATTTAAAATATGTATATATGTCAGTGTCCAGTACATAGATTTAAACTTTATATTAATAAATTTATAGTTATTGGAAATGTTTATTTTGTTTAAAAGAATGTGTAATTTAAAAAGAAAATACATATGATGTCACTAGTAGAGGATTTTAGTGACCATGAATGAACCAACTAATTTTTTCTTTGTTCTAATGGGTCTCCAAATTCCCTTCTTTGGCTCTATTTCTCAGGAGAAGTTTAGAGTACAAATGGCAAGATGAGTTACCACCCTCCCTGCTCTTTCCTCTTTTCTGAGAGGTGAACTTTGTTAAGAAGAAATGAAATTAAGATTCTGTTGCACAAACCAGGTTTTTGCTACAGGAAGGATTCCATTGTACTATCAGAAGAAAGATTTGTTTGTCATATAAATTAACACAGACGGCCTAAAGCCCTCTCCCGCTTCCCCTGCCCTGAGAGGCCAAGACGCGTGTTGGATGGGATTCAAGGTGGAGCCAATGAGGGAAAGGACTTCAGGCAACTTCTGGAAGGAGAATGAGGAAGACAAAATAGAGAGGAGGGATTTTTATACACAAGCCTGGTGGGCTCTGAACAAACTAGAGAGTTAGTTCTCTGATGAGAAAAGTAAACACCTGTCTTGCACCATCCCATGAACAGACTAACAGTAAAATGTCTTTACAGTAATGGACAGCACCTCTGGGCCCTAACAAATAGCAACAGACCTAGCTAGATAATAAATAACATAGGAGAATTCTACCACTATTCATAAATGTCACAAAAACAGGTTTTAAAGAGAACAAATTAATCTTTCAATGTGGGGTGAGGGGGATAATTTCAGTAGGATCTTTAGCTACAAGGTAGCTTTCCTGTTTCCCATGATAAAATCCATTTGTCCCCATTATTTCCTGAATAAATTATTTTACGATTCCTGGATTGGCTGGTAAAAACGGTTAGCGACTCAAACATGCCAATCTTACTAATGTCTTATTTAGAGAACTCTACGCACAGAAACCCCAACATCATTTTTCTTGCCAAGAAATGAATGTATAATATTTTCAATAAAAATAAAGTGAACAATTAGCACATAAAGGCATACATCTGCACCTATTGTCACAGTGATTTTTTATAATTTCATACTGGGTTGTCAGGAGTTAAAATTCTCAGAGATGTAATAAGAATAGCTATTTATATTTAAGAAAAATGTTTTTGGCCTTTCCATGATCTGAGTTATTTAATGCCACTTAAACATCCATTCCTCATTTGCTACCATTTTGTCTATAGTTCATTGACCTTTCCATTTAGACTAAGGGGAGCTATATCTGAATAACAACAGTGTTTTACTTATACAGCTCTAATCTTGTGAAAAGTTCAAAGTATCCTATAAATATCTCTCTATACTTGAGGGTAAGTTAAGGATCACTGTTCCCATCTTGGATAAAGATTTAAAACAATGAAAATTCAAACAGCTAAAATTAGAAATTTACAGAGGGTTAAACAATTCAGAGATGATTTCTGGATAAAGATTATTAAATATTATCTCTTCTCCAAACCCCACTTAACTGATCATAATGGTCATTTTTTAATCCACATCCAAGAACATGTTTTTCATTAATTTTAGAGAAAAGAGAGAGAGAGAAAGAGAGAGATCGAGGGAGCTATTCTTATTACATCTCCAAGAAGGGGCCGTAACAGTATTTTTATTTATTTTTTTATTAATTTTTTATACAGATCTCCCCATTGCCCCCTCTCCCTCCCAGGCATAACTCAATCCCCCAGTGTCTATGTTCATTGGTTATGCTTATATGCATGCATACAAGTCCTTTGATTGATCTCTTATCTACCTCACCTAACTTTAATCTTCCTGCTATAATTTCACAGTCTGTTTGAAGCTTTACTGTCTCTGTATCTATCTTTTTGTTCATCTGTTTATAATGTTCTTTATTATCCACAAATGAGTGAGATCATGTGATGCTTCCCCTTCATTGACTGGCTTATTTCACTAAGCATAAAGCTCTCCAGTTCCAACCAGGTTGCTGCAAATGGTAAGAATTCTTTCTTTTTAATGGCAGCATAAAATTCCATTGTGTAGATGTACCACAGTTTTCTGACCCACTCATCTGCTGACAGGCACCTAGGCTGTTTCCAAATTGTAGCTATTGTAAATTGTGCTGCTATGAACATAAGGGTGCATAAATCCTTTCTGATTGGTGTTTGTGATTTCTTAGGATAAATTCCTTAGAGTGGGATTACAGGGTCAAATGGGAGATCCATTCTTAGTTTTTTGAGGAAACTCCATACTGTTCTCCACAGTGGCTGCACCAGTCTGCATTCCCACCAACAGTGCACAAGGGTTCCTTTTTCTCCGCATCCTCGCCAACACTTGTCGTTTGTTGATTTGTTGATGATTGCCATTCTGACCGGTGTAAGATGGTATCGCATTATCGCGTAACAGTAATTTTTAAGTCATAAGCACAAAAGAACAAATTAATGGAAGCTAAAACATTAACAAAGATTTGAAACTTTAGAAAACCCAGTAAGTCCACACATCTAAGCCAATTTTATAGTTTTATAAACTGATTATTTTCATCTGATCTATCTGAGTCACATTTCTCGTTTCTCAAATGGTTTCAAAATTGGGGAGAATGTGGGAATTTTACTTAAGATTTCCTAAAACACCAAGAAATATGAGTCCCCAAACTGAAAAGATCTACCCTGTTCCAGATGGATAGATTCAGGGGAAAATTCACAAGGCACAGAAGTCAATGGGCAGTGCCTTTATGGCTTTAAGTTGAAATTACTCCCAATCTATCTTTCTATACCAGGCCAAACTTACCAAAAAAATGAGGGTAGAATTAAGAAATTTTATACATACAAAGACCACAATTTTTACTTCTTGAACATGTACTCCAGCCAAACAAAATATTTTCTGAAATGTTCCATTTAGAATAGAGTTTCTTAGAGATATCTTTCCAGGCAAACTCTTATCCAAAGGAAATATTTTTCTTTAATAATTACTTTTAAAAAGTAATTACAAAAGTAGTGTTTGTTCATTGATGACAATTTAGGAAATGCAAAAAAATAAGAAAACCAAAAGTTTTACCCATAATCTCACTATCTATACATCACTTCTGTTCAGATTTTAGTGTGAGCCTTATGAATATTTGCATATATTTTAGTAATATTTTATTTTTTTAAAAATAGGATTCTAATAATATTTTTTCAACCTGCTATTTATTCATTTAATACATTATGAACATTTTCCATACTGGTATAATATCTACAGCAGAATTTTTAATGACCACACGTTTTCTGTAGTGTTGTGGAGCAAAAATATTAGATCTCTTTTAGACATTTAGATTGTTTTCCAATTTTTCACTAACAAATCTTTGCTTCTCTCCTGGGTTTTTAAAGGGAAAAGTAGGCAGTGACATCACAAATTTGGAAATACAGGAAGACTGTCTTTGACAGTATTCCAAAGTTAGGCTTCAATGCCAAATCTGGTTCCCCAAAGGAAAATGATCATTTTTAGCTGCAGCCTTCACGCTATGTGGGGCACTAAGAAATACGTAGTTTGAAGGATTCGGGGATCCCCAGTTAATTCCTCAAAGGGAAAAACAGCTCCACTACCCATCAATTAGGGGAAAGAGTGACTCTTTAAAGAAGTTGGCACTCTTACTCAACTCAGGGAGAATAATAATCTACATTCTCAATGCTTTTGTCAGATGAAATAAAGACATGCCCAGTATTTAAAGATTTTTAGTCATCAAATAACAAAAGTGAGCTCACAAAGGATAAAGATTGTCACTGAAGCCTAAGCCCCCATGGCTCTCAATGGGAAGACGAAAGCATAGAATTCAAAGCCATGAAGAAGGACTCATGACCAAGAAGTGTACATTATAAGCCCAAATAAAATACCCTTCCCTGCAGTAGCATAAGTAGTCTTGTGTCTCAAACATAAATACTAAGACCAATCCTAAAACCTTAATGCTGGGGCTTCATCTGTCCCTGGAGTAATATTCTTTTTCTCTGCTTGACTAGCTGGGTGACTAGAACAGGGTGGTCAGGAGAGTGAACGCTATGAGCAGGATGAAGGGAGAGGGATGGGTTGAGGACAGTGTCAGTGCCTGGTGGGGAGGAAGAACTTCTTGTTTTCATAATCCTCTATTTGCAGGGATTCTTCCTTCTCTTATCAGTTCTTAACATGAGTGCAGAGGGTGCTCATGAGAGTTGGGTGCCAACTTCTTTATATGTAAGTGTGTGTGTGTGTGTGTGTGTGTGTGTGTGTGTGTGTGTGTGTTTGTGTGTGTGTGTCTCACTCTTTCCTCTGCTCACAGCCCATTCCAGACATCTCCAAGGTCACACAGCAAAGGTGCCCATGGGTTGTTGCCCACTGGTGCACCCACAGACACCTCAAAGTTTGTAAGCATGAACTCAATACTGATTCTGAAAGCATGCTTTTCTTTTTCTGTCCTCACCTTTAACAATGGACTGGAATGAAAAGCCTGAAAAGTGGGCTCTGGATTTCTCCAGTGCATGAGAGTACCCTCCGCACCCTAAATGTGGCACCGGTTTTTACTCATGACTGCCTGCACAGGGACTCTAGAGAGAGCAGCCTGTCCTCAAACTAAGGCTCATCTCAATGAGGCAATAAAACCCTCCACAACATCAGGGGAGTGGGCTGGGGCTCCAACACTGCAGGAAAGGGTACCCTTTGCTCAGCATCCTGAGGGCACTCTGCCTTTTCCCTCCTGCCACTGCTCTTCCTACAGGATGGACTTGTCTCCCACCAGGTCATGAAGCTGAGCTTTTCTGTAGTGGACACTCCTTTGTTGTCTCCCTAGCAGCTCTTTCCCTCTGGATTTGCAGATTTGAAAGCAAATACATTTCAATGATTTAAGTCCGTTCAACTTAGGTTTTCTGTTATTTCAACCCAAAGCATCCAAACCCATTATGTGTGTGTCCCTGTCAACACCTGAACATCCTGAGGGTGTACAATATACTCTTGTGGGTGAAGAGAGACATAAAAAAAGAAAATTAGTAACAGAAGAGGGAATGAAGTGGGATGGAGAATGTCAGCAAATTTATAAATGGACAAACGAAAAACTGCAGAAAAATAAAAGCTTATCTCTTAAACAACAGACGGTAGCTCATCTCAACTTTTACCTTCCTAAATTTGTGAGACACGCAGAGGTAATGTGCTTTGACGTTTACAAAGAAGTCTGAGACAGAATGAAGAGAAAATAAATGAGAAGTAAGTGCCATCCACTCTGAGTTTAGAGGGAAACAACCAATAAATGCCATGGTCCTTTATATATTATATAAATATATAACACGTATTCTGCCTTGACATCAAAATCAGAAACTTATTTTGCTGAGAAAAAGTATGTACAATAGGCATAATTGATTCATGCAATGCCCAAAGGACCTACACCAAGATAGGGCTGCAAAAATGCATTTGAAAAGCATAACAACATGACATAATTAATGTTTCTTCCTTCTGTTAATGGGTAAAAACCTGAGGCTTTGGCTAAAATTAGAAAATGTAATTGTATTTCTAATTAAATACATCCCTGACCAAATAAACACAAAAATATTAGTATAAACAATAGATACAAGATATGCTAATGCTCAACATATTTGAATTCAAATCAGGAGCTCTTATTAAAAGTGGGATTTCTGGAATTCACTTCTAAGCTGGCTGTTTAACACATGCATGCAATGGTAGGGTCTGAGGGTTGCCTGGCAAACCTTCAGCTCAGAAACTTCTCTCGTCCCATGAAACCGTAAACGAACCACATCCTCTCTGAAAGCTAAGGGACTCCTACTGTCACTCCTGATTGCAAAGAATCTCAAAAAGAGTAATATAAAGATTGGTATGCTTCAACAATCATGAAGTTCTTCTTGGAAATTAGACTGTTTTATGGTTTCTGCCCTTACAAATGGGAAGAGGACAGCAGGGCCCAAGTCACATGCCTCACTCAGGAGGATGTGAGGTTTGGGAACCAGAGCATCATCCCAGGTGAGATCATGTCCGAAGGCCCTTGCTTTGACAGCCCTCTGAGCAGCTGTGTAGCAAACCCATTCGAACCCTACAAGTGCCCGCTAGCCCCCACACACCATTCCCCACCCCAGCTCCCACCTAACAGGATGTGTACACATTTACGTCACTTACACTGCTCTCATCACCCACCATCTTGTGCTTCAAGTCCCCATGGTCACAGTAGGGTCCAGGCACCACTTCATGTAAATTCATGGTCAGTTTTTAAGCGCAAGCTCTATTCCCATCACTAAGTGGAGTGCCTGATCAAAATCTCCGTAAAGAAGGTCCAGAAATCTGCCCCAGGGGTTTCTGATACACACGAGAGTCAGAATCCCTGTCCATCTGGGGAGGCACACTCACCTTATTGCTCTTACTTGGCTATAAGTTGCATGACCCACAACACCTACTTTGATTCCTTTCTCCACAATCCTATGTACACAGTAGGTTTTCAATGACCATTAATTAAATGAGTATTTGCTAAGAAGCTGAAGCTGACTAGGATTGCATTGCGCTGGGCAGGAGAAGGCAGGAATGACAAGCCATTGGTGCTGCAAAATCAGACACAACATCTCCGATAGTGCGAAGGGGTCTTGCGAGGGTTCTGGTGGGAGTGTCTTAATGGGATGCAGTGAGCTGTGCAGTTAAAGAACTCCATCGCACGAGGGGAAAAAAAGAGTGGCAGCAATAGAGAAAACACACAAAGCCCCAGCTGCCCGCAACATGAATGGCCTGGCCAGGCAATGCCATCAGGACCCACAGAGAATACAGATCAGGGGAGATGGGTAAGCAGAGAGGAGCCAGGACCTGGCCAGGGCTCACCATAACCCATTTTCAACTTCCCTTTTCTTTGCTTCTTCCTGCCTCTCTCCCTTCCCCAAACCTCAAGGTATGCAAGCAGGGCTTGAGGGACTGTGGGCAAAAAGAGAGACCTCGCACTGCATGAGGATGGAAGGTGCCGGCCCTGTACACTGGCCCTGCAGCTGGCCTGGGCTGCACCAAGCTCATTATTCCTGGCAGGCAGGAGCCCAAGAGAGAGGTCCTTGTGCAGCTGGCATTTCATGAGCTAAGTTATTCGCAAGAACCATAGAGGAAACACTGCACTTTGTTCCAAGGGATGGTCAGAAAACTGGGGGAGGTCTGAGAGATGCAAAGAGAAATATCACAAAAAAAAAAGAAAGTCCAAAATCTAACCTTTTTGTGTGTGTTTTGTTTTTTAACAAAAGAACAGGACTCTGAACACAAATGTGACACTGACCTTGAGAGTTAAAAGCTGTAGTTCGAATAGGTTTACAGTCCATTTACATGTAGAAAGCGTATTATAGTACACAATTTGGACAATGATACATTGGAGGTTTACTCCCTTCAAATAAAATCATAAAGCTGGAAAGCAATTCAATAGGTGTTGGCCCAGATCTCTGATTTCAGGTTGATAATTCTCTACGCCTAGATGCCCCTTCTCAAGGTTCCTAGGGATGGAGAACTTATTATTTTCTCTAGCCCATGAGGATGTGTTTTTCACCTTGAAGACCTAAGTTTTTTGTGTGTGTCTGGCTGAAATCATTGCCATTTCTCTTTCTCTACCAGCCTCACAGCTATGCCAGAGCAACCTTGCCTCCCTGTGGCCTGTCTTCTGATCTATTGTTTTCAACATCCTTTTAGAGGCGAAATAAATGAGCATGACCTGAGGCAGTAACAGAAAATAAAATGACACCATGCAGCTTGAACCCTATACTTCTTTTCAGAAAAATAATGGCTTTTATTCTTCTACCAAATTTCTCTCTCTCTCTCAGATAGTGTGTATATTTGTGTGTGTATATGTTTGTGTTTACACACACAGACACACCTCTTTCATATCTGGATTGGACTGTTAAATCTCCTTTTAATAAGACCTCTTGATTTGAATTCAAATATCCATTTTTCCCTCCCATTTAAATATACCCTATAGACCTTATCAAACTAAACTCTTTTCCTTACACTCATCCCTACCGACTTCATCGTGCTTTAGAAGGACTATTTTCCCCAACTGGAATAGGATATAAAATGACTTAAGGAAATCTCTAAAGGATGTAAAACCCAATTTGATCTCATTGCTTTTAACTTTAGTGAGTATTGTTACAATTCCTTTATATCATCAAGTCACCAACAGCATTGGATCCAACGTGACCTGCTGCCAGTGCCGGAGATCCACTCTCTCCAGCTGAAAGGGAGTCTCTGGAAATTGCTCTGGGGAAACCGGAAGTTCACCTGAGCACAGTTACCATCTAAAGTCCCTCTTTCACCCAGAAGTGAAATAAGCAGTCCATTTTTATCTCTTTTTGAGGACTCTCCATACTGTTTTCCATAGTGGCTGCACTAATCTGCATTCCCACCAACAATGCATGATAAGAAAATGGTAGGAATATTAGTTGTCCATAAAAAGAATGAAATATTACCATTTGTGAGAGTACTGGATGGACCTAGAGGGCATTATGTTCAGTGAAATAATTCAGTCAGAGAAAGACAAATACCATATGATTTTACATAAGTTTATGTGTGGACTCTAAAGAACAAAATAAATGAATAAACAAAATTCAAACAGACTTACAGATGCAGAGGACAGACTGACAGCTGCCAGAAGGAGGGGGGGGTGGGTGAAAAAGGTGAAAGGATTGAGAACCATAGATTGGTAGTAACAAAATAGTCACAAGGATGTAAAGTACAGTATAATATTATAATACTAGAGCCTCAGTGCAGGTATTTGTGCACTGGGTGAGGTCCAGCCAGCCTGCCTGATGAGGGCCATTGGGGGCAAGCCAACTGGGGCAGGGGGCTGTGGGTGGTTTGCCAACCCATCCTGCCTCTGATTGGGGGCGGGGATGCTCAGGGGTGGGGCCAGCCAGAGCAAGGGGCCAAGGGAGTTCTGGTCATTCTGTCATTTGGTCAGTTTGCATATTACTCTTTTATTATACAGGATTATAACAACTATGTATGGTGTCAGGTGAGTACTGGAAATATCAGGGGGAACACATTGTAAAATATATGATTATCTAACCACGATGCTGTACACCTGAAACTAATGTAAAATAATGGACTGGAAAGTAACTGTAAAATAAAATTTAACAAAAAAATAAAATTGCTTTTTTAAATGGATTCTTATTACTCACCTGCCTAAATCCCTCTGCTGGTTCTTGGTAGTAATTAAAACAAAAACTCCTTCATAAGGAGGCTCTTCATAATCGAACCCCCACCAAACCCCAGCACTCGCCACAAAGTTCTCATCTTCCCAGCCACTCGGTCCCCTTGCTCTCCATTCTAAAGCACGCAAGTCCACTTCTTGAGAATCAGCACGCCCTGATTGAGGGACTGTGGGCAAAAAGAGAGACCTCGCCCTGCATGAGGATGGAAGGTGCCCGCCCTGTACACTGGCCCTGCAGCTGGGAGATCCAGCTCTGTTTTAATCCTAGCCAGGAAGTTCCTCCTGCCTCAAAGATTCCTCCACAAATCCTTCAGGCTGGCTGTGATGGTCCTTTACCCGTATTTCCTCCTCCCTGCTCTTCTCATGAGCAGTTCAGCTCTATGAAAATGCTGTTGGGTGCTGGGCACTCCGCCCCCAGTATCAGGCAGACGATGAGCACCCACTGGGTCCTCGTGGAGTGAATGGACATGTGTGAGGTTTTGAGCACATCACCATCACTCAAGATTGCGGGGGGGCTCCAATGTGATCCCTGCTGCAAGAACTGGGGAGGGGACGGGAAACTCCGACAGGAACAGTCAGTGGATCTTTGCTTCCCTGACGGGGAAAGCAGTAAGGAGCGTGTCTCCAAGGTGATAAAAGAAATCCAAGTGCAAACAAGCATTTCCTGCCCCCTCCCCAAAGTCAGAACAAATTTCTGATGACAAAATATGAGTAAGATATTTTCTTTGTTACCTCTATACTGACTTCTATACTCATCAAAGTTACATATGTAATTTCCAGGGTATTTTTTTCCCATGTTGGTATTATAGTTTACATAAACAAAACATGTTTTCAGTGCATTCTCAGGCACGAATATTAGTATAAATTTTGAGAGCCGAAGCACAACAAAAATGCAAAATCACCCCCACGGGACTCATAGAGTACAAATGTTGAGAAACTTGTTTTGGTTTTCACTTGTTAAAATATCTATTATTCAGACAGAAGATACAAAGGGAGGAACTATCGTACAGACAGAGCTTTCTTGTGAAGTACCTCAGGGCTATAAACAATATAGCAAGAAACTACTTTTTTTCACCTGTCCTTAATGTTAGGTCTTTAATATTACCCTCAAACTATGAAGAGTGCTATATCCTTAAGAAAAAGAAAGCAGAGACTGTGAAATTGCAGCAGGAAGATTAAAGTTAGGTGAGGTAGATAAGAGATCAATCAAAGGACTTGTATGCATGCATATAAGCATAACCAATGAACATAGACACTGGGGGGTTGGGGTATGCCTGGGAGGGAGGGGGGGCAATGGGGAGATATGTATAAAAAATTAATTTAAAAATTTTTAAAAAAAGAAAGCAGGATAGAAATTCATATGACCATCACTCCATCAGCTTATTTTGTTAGTCGTTTAACATGTTCATCCTTCAAAACTGTTACCATGGCGAAACAAGAATCTTAAAGCCACATGTCCCTTCATCTGCCCCACAGAAGGGCCTCGAGGGCCACAGGCCACATACCTTGCAGCCGCTATGAGTCCTGCTCTTCATCAGAGGTGTGGTGGTGCACAGCTCGATGGCCTCGGGCTCATGGAAGATGACAGCTGGGAGAGGCTCCTTCTTCAGTGTTAGGACATTCAGTTTAGACTTCAGCATGGTCTGAAAGTGCTGGGAAGCAAAAAGGAAAAAAGGAAGCCAGGTACAGGTAAATCACGTGGAATTGTACGTGGTGCCACTGCCTATAAAACCCAGTAGCAAAATCTTTGTTTCATTCTCTCCGTCTTAACAGAGGCGGCCAAGAGATGCTAGTAAAAGGGAGGGGACACCGCTGATGTGAAACTGTGGGAGACAGCCAGCCCTTAGGCAGACAGGAAGAGAAGGTGCAGTGGTGGGAGTCACCCAGGGCCTTGCTCTGAGAGAGTCTTCCAAGATGACATAGACAAAGGAAATTCTGGGGATGTAACCCAGGCTGAATTGACTAAAAGAAGGGAAGAGGCTCCAAACGGGATGCTAGAGGAGCAATTTGGGGGAAAGTTTAAAGACAATGGAAAAGAAAAAAAAAGTAAAACTGGTGAAAAGAACACAAGATTGCTGCTTTCTGCCTCTGTTCTGCTCTGCCTGGGCTGTGGAACTCTGGGAAATTCACTACTTCTCCATGAACCACTTTATCTGCTGTCTCAGGCCAGGACTCTCAGGAAATATCCATTCTGTGTGCAACTCCTGTTGGCACTAGTTCTGAAATATGCACAGAATCCAAGCATATTTCCTCACTACTCTCCATACACCCAGTCCAGGACCCATCTTTGTTTGGTCTAGCAGCTTCCAAACTGGCCCCACCACTTCCAGCCTTGCCTCTGGGCAGAGTAGAGCCACACAATAGCCAGAGGGATCCTTCTAAAACCCGCACCTAGGGGACAGTGTCCGAAGCATCGCATTACTTCATCGTCTGAGTCACCCTCTCCTTTTTCTCCTTCATCAGCAAACCAACCTCACTCTCATTCTCAATGACTCATGTTTCTCTCCTAGACCACTTTGAAACCCCCAAACCCTACTCCCTCCATTGGACTGAAATCAATTAAGAACAAAGACAGAAACATCCAGATTAATATGAATGGTCGAAGTACATGTTTAAAAAATACAAATCAATGCTCACTGGGAAACAAGGGCAAATCTCTCTGCTATTTAAAAACATGCCAGGCCTGGCAACTTTGTATCTTAAAAGGTGGCTGTATCAGTCAGGGTTAAGTCAGAGAGATACTAGTAGGAGATAAGCATTGAGATTTGGGCAAGGAATTGGTTCATGCAATTGTAGGGGCTGGGTAGGCAAATGTCAGATCCTTAGGGGATGCTGTCAGGAAGGGTGGGCTGAACTTGCAGGCATGGATCAAAGCTGCCGTCCAAGGGTAGCATTTCTTCTTCAGGGAAACCTCAGCTGACCTGTTAAGGTATTTCAATTGATTGAATCAAACCCACCCAGTTTATCTTGGAAGCCTCTCTTCCTTCAAATGATTATGGACTTTAATTATATCTGCAAAATGTCTTCCCTGAGACGCCAAGATTGGTGTTTGATTGGATAACTAAGCATAGTAGCCTAGCCAAGTTGACACATAAAACTGACAATTAGCATGGCAAGTGTGTGTTCCAGTAGATATCATGTGGACTTGTAAACTGCTGTAAGGCCGTGGGATAGTTCATTGAACAAAACAGTGTAAGCTCCTATGGCATTCATATTCTAGTGGAAGATCACAGACAATAAATAAAGTGCATACATCATCCTAAGACTAATATATCAGGAGAAGGGAGTAGAAAGTGATTGGTAAATACACATAGTTTGCAGGGCCCTGTGCAATATGAAAATTTAGTGTTACTTCTGTCCTTTCACAGTGGGCAAAAAGGACAAAACCACTAAAGAAAAAAATATATTTTTAATAAAGGAATCATTTTCTCTACGTATTTCCCTTTTAAATATTATCTTACTTTCTTGGCTTAGCTTTTCTAACAAAATTGTCACAAGCACTTGCAGTTGTCATTTGGTTTCACAGGCTCCACCTACTGCTTTACTTCTGATCCAGCTGTGCCTACCCAGTGTCGGGCTGAAAGCAGGTGCTCAGTAAAGGTGTGTGGAGTGAATTGGCGCGCAAAGGCAAGGCACACACACCTGCCTGGCTGGGGGTGCCAAGGCTTAGAAGAGGGAGGTAACTGAGGTTTCACAACTGATTTTGTTGAAGTTGGAATTTGAACTCTATTATCTTCCTATCCCCAATTCAGGGTTTTTAAAAGGCTTGTTTATTTCTTTTACCTGGGTCTCCAGCCAAGTAACCAAGGGGGCCATGTGAATGCCAGTCTGGAACTTTCAGTCTCTCTGTGTGCTGAGTGACTGAACCAATAAGACATGGGGTCCCATGAGAGGGACAGGAAAATGGTCTCAGAACTTCTGGGCAGGGTGGTTGGCCAGCCCTTTGAGAAGAGAGTCACTTCTAGTGCCGTCTTCAGTAACTTCCTGTGTAGAGGAGATGCAATTCAAACAGGCTGAGTCTTAACGATAAAGCACCAAATCATAATCTACAGGAAGTATTAGAGTCCCCAGGTTATTCATGTCTGTGATAAAGCCCTGAGCTATTGCCAAATGACATAAATTCCACGTCTCCAGGGCTAGCCACAGAGTGACCCTGCAATGACATCCAATTTGGTGGCAAGCTCTCCAGCAGGGTGACAAAGACCCAGAGCTATGACCTGCTGCCCGAACTGCATGGCCTTGTGTTTCCTGGGCCTCAGTCCCTTCATCTTTAAAATGCTGTGTTATGTCTCTTTTGCATGGATACATAAGGGCAATATGGACAATGCAACTTCAGATACCACAGTCCAGTGGAATTATATATATATTTTAAAAAAAAAAGGTCATAAATGAGGAACCGAATAGAGGAGCTTGAAAAGCTACTGCTCCCCAATGAAAGATGCAGAGTTCCATAAAAAAGATGTGTTATTCATTCTTAAGGAAGGGAAGTGAATAGTGTTATAGAAAATTAGGGCACTGCCCCAGACAAATTAAACAAAGCTCGGCTTTCTGCATTTGGTGCTGTATGTGTGATCTTAAAATAGAGCCTCTAAATCAAGCTCCATTATGAGGATGGAGTAATCGTCTTGCCCTGTAAAATTTTACAGTTGGGGCTTCCTGCTCCTACTCAGACATTAATCTCTGACACGTTAGTAGGCAAAGATTTACATATTTTACCAATTCAAATCTGGTGGATCTCACCTTTGTATATTGATTGTGTATCCAATACATAAAGCATCTTTGGAAGGCAAATGCTGCGTCCTCTTTCCCTAAAATAACTGGGCCACTCTCCTCACTCAAATTAAAGTGAAGACATTAAGGTTTTCATCCCTGGTTGCATTTTGAAGACTAGCTACAATGGTCAGTTTTAACTTGCAAATTACTGAGTCAGTAATGCCCTAATGACACTGCAGCAATACTGCAAATGTTCTCCTTAGGAAAACAAGGAACAAGTGGGCGATCAAATTAATGAAGAAGTTGAGTTCCCCACAGAACTGCTAATTTGTACAAGTGAATAAAAACCAATAGGACTTACACATTTGTTCATAATCAAATTTCACTTTATTACTTTGAGGGGTATGTAGGAAGTCACTCAGTCGTACTTTCATAGCATTTTATAGCACCTACATTTTAAATAAAGATATGCATGCCTCTCACATGAGGAAATTAATAATTGTGATATTCTCCTGTGACCTTTAGTAAGATCTTTCACTTATGATTTTTTAATATAAATTCTTGGATTTCTTCTTTTAAATAGCTTTTTCTCTCTCTCTCTCTCTCACACACACAAAACATAAAAGTACAAAGTGTATTTTTCTGTTAAATAATAGTTCACAAGGGGAACTGCCTAAAATCTAGCTGAACTTAATCCTATCACTAAGGATATAAAGAAGAAGCCACATCAAGATTGGTAGGAGGAGTGGAGACTCAATGGAATATTACTCAGCCATAAAATAGGAATGAAATCTTTACATTTGTAACATGATAGACCTACAGGGTATCATTCTAAGTGAAATAAGTCAGAGCAAGACAAATACCATATGATTTCTTTTATATAGGAATCTAAAAAAGAACACAAACAAACAAAACAGAACAAACTCATAGATATAGAGAACATTTTGATGTTTGCCAGATGGGAGAGGAGATGGAGGGATGGGTAAAAAAATGAAAAGTGACTAAGATGTACACATTTCCAACTATAAAGATAGTCACAGGATGTAGAGTACAGCATAGGGAATATAGTCAATAATATTGTAATAACCATGTACATTGTACACTAGCTTTATCAGGGTGATCACTTCTAAAATTATATAAACGTCTAATCACTATGTTGTGGACCTGAAACTAATACAATATTGTATGTCAACTGTAATTGAAAAATAAGAAATTATTTTTAAAGAGTGAATAAAAGAAAATTTACTTAATTAAGATCAACTTTTATTTAAATATACTTTCTCTTTTTTCTTTTTTTTTAAATCTTCACTGTTGAAAGAATTACAGATCTCTCTTTTTTCCCCTATTGTCCCTTTCAAGCCTGCACTCACCCACTTCCCCACACTATTGTCTATGTCCATGGTTTATGCATATATGCATACAAGTTCTTTGGTTAATCTCTTCCCACCCACCCAGTCACCCTCCTCCTTTCCCTCCCACCCCCGCCTTCCTTCTGAGATTCAACAGTCTGTTCCATTCTTCTATGTCTCTGGATCTATTTTGTTCATCTGTTCATTTTATTCATTGGATTCCACATATGAATGAGATCATAGGATACTTGTCTTTCTTGATTGGCTTATTTCACTTAGCATAATACGCTCCAGGTCTCTCCATGCTGCCTCAAAGAATTTTTTGTTTGTTTGCTTTTGTCCTTTATAGAAAGTGGAACAAACAAGATTGAACAGTCTCCCTAAATTAGCAGGCATATACAAAATTGCATATTTGATTTCTAGGATTAATTTTTTAATTGCTCTGGTATTCCAAGAAAAGAAAGACCTATACCAATTTGGCATTTGCCTTATGGCTGCAGATTATCCTAGTAACTGCCTTATTCAAAAAGTTCCAGCTTGATTGCAAAAGCCTAAATCCAGACACTTATAATTTAAGACTCCTATCTATTAAAGTGATAGCTATTATTAAACTAACTGAAAATACTCATGTTCACACACTCATACTTATTCATGGTTTTAATTATGGAAGAATTTCTTTTGAATATCACAGATTCTCTCAAGAGATTATGTGGAAGAGGCACAAAATAACTCCATACCCACAGAGTATGCAAAAAGTCCCCAACGCTTGTGAGAGGCTCCCTCTGGGAAGTGTGTGTTGGGGGAGAGGGGAAGGGGTGTGGGTGTGTCTATTCATTTTTGTTGTTGTTGCTGTTACTGATCTGAAACACACACACACTTGCTGTATTCCTAGTTTAATTTTTTGGCATCTTCCAATCTTCCAAACAATTTTCTATATAACAGTTAAACTATTGTAAAAGACAGATTGTAAGCCCTCAACTCAAAGGCACATTTGGCTTAAAATGATTTATATGATTAGCAGAGTGCTTAAATTTGAAGAGTATTTAAATATTGGGATATATAGGATTAAAATTTGCATTTCCACTTCTCTTGATAGGTCAAAAGATCTGCAAAAGCAACCTGCACTCATGGCAACAATTAGATCCAGCTGGTCAAGCAATTATCCTTATTTACTTAGACATTTTCCTCTGCAATTCATCAGGGTGCCACTCTCCTCTACTACCACCACGCTTTTCTATACTAAATACAAGTCACTATTTTTATAGTCATTTCATGCGATACCAACTTCAGTTCTATACACTACTTGTTTTATCCTTATAGGTATTTGAATTGTAGCCCTGATGTAAAATGACAAATGCTAAGAGATTAGAACAAAAATTTCACCCACTCATGGAAAAAAAGAAAAGTAATGTACACTTGAATTTATTCCTGTCAATATTTATTTATTTTTATTGAATTTATTGGGGTGACTGGTTAATAAAACCAAACGGATTTCAAGTTTACAACTCTATAACACATCATCTGCATTCTCATTACGCATTCACCACCCAAATGCACACCAATATTCAAATTACGAAAATTCAACTAAAAGAGTGTGAGTGAATGGGTAACAAAAAGAAGTAATCCAACATGTATGTCTGTCTGTCATTCCACACAATTAGAATGGACCAGAAATTAGTAATTTATTCTTCTCAGTATAATGTCTTCCCACAATGATATATCTTGTTGCACTAAATATAATTGAATTATTAAAGATCAATATATTTTTCTTATTTCTACTTGCAAATGAGATTGAGTAACAGGAATGAAATTGGCACATTTATAACAACCAAATAAACTGGGGGAAATTATGAAACAACATTTTGGGTATCAGTCAATGAAAGACAGTGATCACTGAAATATGAGACAAATGAGGTAAACTTCACAGCTGTCCATCTTATGAACTTGACTTTGCAGGCTGTGATGCAGAGAGGAGAAATATAAAAGGACCCGACAAAGTTCCAGAGTTAAGGAGACAGAGATGAAAGCCTGAGCGACAAAAACAGAAGAAATCCACAGAGAGAGAACTCTGGACATCTGCAGAGGGTCTCCTTAAATATTCAGCAGAGTAGTAATCAGAATATACATAAAAGGAAGCTAGCCAGTGGAAAGATTTGAAATTAGAGTGCTAGTTCACACAGAGCCGGCAATATTACCTGTTCCTACCAGCGAAACTGGAAAAATTCATGAGTCATAGGGCACGGGGGTGAGTACTCACAAAGGTTTACTCTCAGTGGTGGGAAATAATTAGCACTAGAATAAGTGCACTCTGGTTCACCCGCAATTCTTTAAAAGGAGATCCAAAAGAATCAAAAACCTTTGAAATAATTTAACTGAATTCCATACCAAAAAATTCAAAGAATATTTATAGGAATAACAAAAATATCCAGCAACCAACAAGATAAGAGTCGAAATGCCTTGCATCTAATAAAAATTCTCTGGAAATGCAAATAAGAAAGGGAAATAAAACTTATAATGAAGAGATCAATAAATTACTCAAAACCTAACACAGACATTATAATTACCAGGCAATGGCATTAAAACTGTATTTCAACCCTAGCCCGTTGGCTCAGTGGATAGAGCGTCGGCCTGAGGACCGAAGGGTTCCACGTTCAATTCTGGTAAAGGGCATGCACCTTGGTTGCGGGCACATTCCCAGTAGGGAGTATGCAGGGAGGCAGCTGATCGATGCTTCTCTCTCATCAATGTTTCTAACTCTCTATCCTTCTCCCTTACTCTCGGTAAAAAAATCAATAAAACATATATTTTAAAACTGTATTTCATATATTCCAAAATGTAAGTTGAGATATTTAATATATAAAAAAATCCAAATCTAACTACTAAAGATAAAAACTACACTGAAAAGCACACTGGGAACTAATAATAATAGAATTCATTACAGCAAAACAGAATGGTAAACTTGAATACAAAAACAATAGAAACAATTCTTAATTAAACAAAGAGAAAAGAGGGGAGAAATTTATCAATAAGCTAAGGAATAACTTCAAATATCCTCATATATGTTTAACTGAAAACCCAGAGGAAAAAAACAGGGAGAAATAGAAAAATTATTTGAGGAAATAATAGCTAGATTTTATTCCCAAATCTGAGAAATTTATAAACCCATATTTACAAGAATGTAATTAAGTCCTAAGCACAAGAAATAAGAAGAAAAATACATCAAGGCCCATCATAATCAAACTCCATAATATAATAAAAGGAACAAAGATGGAGATGATAGCTGATTTATCATTGAAAAGAATGCAAGTGAGAATATAGTAGTAAAAAAAATTAATTAAAATATAAACCCAGAATTCTGCATCCAGGATTCTGGGTATAGAATAAAGGCGAAATAAAGACTTTCCAGACATATGAAATTTGAAACAGTTCATGACCAGCAGACCTTCCCTATGACAAATGTTAAAGGAAGTCAATCAGGCAAAATGAAAGAATGAAAATATGGATGCAGGTCCTGGTCTGGTAGCTAAGTTGGTTAGAGTACCACCTTGATATGTCAAGGTTGCAGGTTCAATCTCTAATCAGGGCACATACAAGAAACAACCAATGAATGCATAAGTAAGTGGAACAACAAACCAATATCTATCTAAATCTCTCTTTCTCTCTCTCTCTTCCCCTTCCTCCCTCCACCCATCTCTCCTTCCCTTTAAAAAACAATTTTTAAAAATGAATCCACATAAGAGAATGAAGATTAATATTTAAAATTCATTGAAAGCTAACTATTTTTAATTTTTAGAATGATTACAATATGATAGTAATTTTAGCATATATAAAAATAAGATATATTGCAACATTAGTACAAAAGTCAGAAAAGGTGAAATGAAGTGTACTATTGTAAGGATCTGACAATACATGAGACACGGTTTAATATCATCTGAAGGTAACTATGATAACTTAAAGTTATATACTATAATATATATACTATAATCCATAAAGAACTAAAACCAAAGAGTTATGCATACTAACAAAAATAAAATGGAATAATAAAAAATAAGGCAAAAATAGAGAAAAAAAAGTAAACACAAATAAAAACAGATGAGAAAATAGAATAAAATAATAAAATGATGAATTTAAAATCTGTAAAATTAATCTGAGAGGTATTTAAAATGCCCCTATTGAAAAGCTGATAGAGTGATATTTATTATAAACAAGACCAAACTCTATGCTACCTATAAGAAATTGACTCCAAAGTCAAAAAGCAAATAAAAACTGATAGATCACAAATAAAAAGAGGAAAACTACAGATATTGTTGGAGATTTCAATACCACACTCTTGAAAACTGATAGAATGAGTAAACAGAACATTAGCAAGGATAAAGGTTTGAAAACCACCACCAACCAACTTGACAAAATTGGCATTTACCAGTACAGACCCACTCCACCCCAAAACAAAGAGAATTCAAGTGTAAAATATTTACTAAGATAAACCAAATTCTGGGTCATAAAAGACAAAAAAAAACTTAGTAAATTTAGTATTCAAATTATAAAAGTAATAACAGAAAAGTCTCTGTAAATTTTTCAAATATGCAAACTAAGTAACACACTTCTAAATAACCCATAGATGAAAGAATAAATCAAAAAGTAAAATAGAAAGTTCTTTGAACTAAATGAAATTGAAGCATGTCAAAATACATCAAAAGAGATGTCACTAAAACAGTACTTATGGGAAATATTATAGCACAAATGCCAACATTAGAAGGGAAGGAAAGTTTCTATTCACTAAATCAGCTTTAAATGAAAGAAAGAAAGAAAGAAAGAAAGAAAGAAAGAAAGAAAGAAAGAAAGAAAG
>JAAGEH010000079.1:1666390-1697516 GCA_011751065.1 Lasiurus cinereus | reverse complement strand
AAGAAAGAAAGAAAGAAAGAAAGAAAGAAAGAAAGAAAGAAAGAAAGGAAGGAAGGAAGGAAGGAAGGAAGGAAGGAAGGAAGGAAGGAAGGAAGGAAGGAAGGAAGGAAGGGAAAGGAAGAAAGAGAGAGAAAGGAAGAAAGAGAGAGAAAGGAAGAGAGAGACAAATCAACCGAGCATGGGAAGGAGGGAGGGAGGGAGGAAGAAAAGTATATGAAACCCAAAAGTGAGTAGCAGAAACCAAACAATAAAGTTTGGAGGAGAAACCAATGAAATATAACACAAAATAAACATAATCAATACACTGGTCTGTCTTCCAGTTCACTTATTCTTCCTTTGGCTTCATTTAATTTACTGATGAACTCATTAAACGCTTCACCTCTGCTACTCTGTGGTTGCTGTTCTTTCTCTGACAGTTTCATTTGATTCTTTCTTACAGTTTCCATTTCTTTGCTGAAATTCCCCATATGTTCATGCGTGGTCTCCACATTTTCCCACTAGAACCATTAATATATTAATCGAAATTATTTTCAGTTCCACATCTGAGTAATCTCTGAGTCTGGTTCTTATAATGGCTTTATCTCCTCATAATGAATTGTTTTCCTCTTAATTTCTTTTATGTGGCCAAATAACACAAGAGAACACAGAAAAGAGGATAAAAACTAAATAGCATAAACACACTTTTAAAAAATGGGGGGTGTGGGGGGGAAGGAGTCAGATAAAACAATGTAAGATATGGAAACCAATCACAATGTCATGAGTTTAAGATTCCAAAGACTGTTTCTCACATTCCCTGAGGAACTACACTCGGTCCCTGAGTTAAGCAACAAGGAACACCTTCACAGTCCAATTTGAAATGCTGGGCTTTGTGATGCCAATGAATACCCAGCTCATTAGGACACAGCGGATGCATGTTACAAACACACCTTACATTTACATCCACACCCATTTGGTTTTATTTTCATTTCTTTTTTTGCTATACAAAATTCCTCTGCAGGACTGTTTTGGTTGATGTTGGATTGAGCATTGTCTTGGCAGGTTGGGAGGAAACTAAAAATAATTTTGTCCTCAGGCTTCAAGTGATCAGGGAGGTGACCTGCCAGAGCTCACTTTGATGGG
Organism: Lasiurus cinereus; assembly: GCA_011751065.1. Taxonomy (NCBI): domain Eukaryota; kingdom Metazoa; phylum Chordata; class Mammalia; order Chiroptera; family Vespertilionidae; genus Lasiurus; species Lasiurus cinereus. The sequence goes on along the minus strand of JAAGEH010000079.1, from coordinate 1,696,397 downwards.
GGCTCACTGGGGAGTGCTGGACTGCAAAGCCGTCCACAGAGGCTTTTCTGAAGCACCTCCTGTCATACCTCCGCTTGCTTTATGCCTTGATCTGTACCTTGTACAATAATCAGCATTTTCATACCACCTGAGTGTACTGTTTATATGTTGTCTCTTCTTTGTATCCCTGACAGGGAGTAATCACTAAATGAATGTCTAATGAGTAAACAAGTGATTAAGGGAGTGAAGAAAAACAACATTACTGGAATCAGAAAACAATGGCTACAAACTTAATGCACACTGTTCTTATCTGACCTGGCTCCTTTCCAGCCCTTCATACCTTTTCACTCCCAGCTCGCAGCAACTAACTGCTCCGGTTCTGACATCACTGGGCAATGGACTCTGGTCCAAGAGCACAACCACACAAATGCCCAGTCTCACTAGTGGGATGCTGACGACTTCAGACACAGAGACTGTGACTGGTGGCCTGACTTAGGTTCACCCAAGCCACACAAATTTCCTTGGAAAGGAAGGCTCTGTGCCTATACCACGACCGGAAACCCCATGTAGGAGGTGCAGACCACCTCCTAGGCCAGCCTTGCCCAACTGCCACAGCGGCAGAGACTCATTCCCACTGGATCCTGGCAAGGATGGCAGCCCGTTTCAATGAAGAAAATGACTCCCTTTATAGTAACAGCCAAACCTCTAAAGAAGGACTTCTCTGTCTTCTCCAGTAGTTTAAGAATGGAATGTCCTTCCTAACCTGAGGGAAGCCACAGGTAGATGTCAACTATTACTCACTGCAACATACATGAGAAAGCAAGCAAAAAAGGAGGAAGAAGGGTAGGAGGGGACAACCATTTGGAAAAGATTATAATTTTTTTTGGTCAGAAATAAAGAAAAGAAAGTGTACTACACTACTTTCCTAGGGCTGCTATAACCAAGTACTAAAAACTAGGTGGTGAGAAATAACAAAAATTTATTGTCTAATGGTTCTAGCATCTAGAAACCCAAAATCATGGTGTCAGCAGAGCCAGGCTCTCTATGACAATCCTGAAGGAACTCCCTTGCTTCTTCTGGCTTTTGGTGTCTGCTGGCAACCCTTGGCCTTCCTTGGCTTGTCGATGTGTCACTCCAGCCACACGGCTACTTTATCTCTGTGTCTTCACAGCATCTCCTCTGCGTATGTCTGTCTCTGAGTCCAAGTGTCCTTTTTCTGTAAGAACTCTGGATTGGATCAGGTCTCAACCTAATGACCTCATTTTAACTTGACTACCTCTGCAAAGACCCTATTTCTAAATAAGGTGATAATCTGAGACACTGGGGGCTAGGACTTCAACATACATGGGAGACAATTTAGCTCATAACAGAGAAAAAAAAACAGTTCTCATCATGTGGACTCTCCATGTGGTCAGATATTTCATTGGCCACCCATCAATATTGCTTGTTTTCACTGCACTTGACCCCAGAACAGTGTTGAATGCCTCAGGATTAGACAACAAAGCATGTGAGCAGGACCTGGCCTGGACCTGGCTGAATTCAGTGAGCCTGAATCCGATTCTAGGCTCCTCAGTCACAAACATGTCAACCTCAACCATTCATTAAGCAATAAAGGCTACCACCCAGAACAAATCCACCTTTTGGTTAGTGCTTTTGTTTTCTAAGAGTTCTTGAAGGAAAATAGAACCTGGCACTTGTCAGGTTTCATTACCAGCTGTGTCTTACCTGCTATGATCTCCCTTGAATTAGAACACAATAAAGAACACACCTCTTAAATCCTGGTGCTGGTGAATGCACCCTTTATTCATAAATCCTCCCAGTGAGTGAGTCAAAAACTCTGTTGGGTATTTAACGTTCACAGGTAAGTTTTCTGTCTTCATGGAGCTGAACTTCAATGTCAGGAAAACTGACATTGAGAAAGTAAGAATTTCCTCATTTCAAAGATCATTCATCACTTTGTTTCTGACCATTTTAGTCATAATGTTCTAAGCTGACAGCTGATGCTCTGGGTGCCCTGTCCTTAGCCCTCAGCCCCCAACCCCATCCTCCTGGGCCTCCCCTAACTTCCATCATCAATACCTATTTCTCTCAGTCTAGGGCTTTTATCAAAGCCACACATGGAAGCCAAGTGCAGCAGATGAACACATCTAGGTGGTCTCAATCAATGAATGACAGAGAGTGAGAGTAAAATACCCCAGGTCCTCAGCCCTACAAGTGGCTTAACTCTGAGTTGTGGGGCTATTTTTTTTTAATTTTTTTGTTTGATGTTGGTTTTGCTTTTATACATTTCTGAGAATTTCCCTACAGGAGTAAGCTCCACTCATACATGGTAGCTGGCTTGATGCATGCCCTCTCCTTCCCTGTCCCCTTTCACTAGCTTCATAGTACCCCCTCTTCCCTCGGCTTCCTCTCCTTCCCTGTTCCCCTTTGCTGCTCCCACTAGTGTTTCCTGCCCATTCCTAAAGGCTACCTGCACTTAAATCCTCATCTCAGTGTCTATTTCTGGAAGGACCTAACTAAGATAAAAATTTCCCCTTAGTCCCTTTTAATTCAATTCACTAAGTAATGATTACTGGCATTTATAGGTATATGCACCTAAGAAGCTCTGATACGTAAGAAAGAGGTATCCGACAAAAAGCTTAAGAAATTGCAGATATACAAATAAAATGGCTACAGTCTGTAAAGGGGAACAATTAAGTTTGCTGGGATTGGGTTGAGGCAGGCTTTATGGAAGAGAGGATAACAGATCTGAGCTGGAACTAAAGAAGTATTTCTTAAGGTTTTTTACATTATTGGCCCCAAGGAACCCTTTAAGACCCTTTTTCCCCTAACTGCCTGCCCAGTTCCATGAAATTTTAATACCACATGTATATGGTATATGTGTTATGTTCTGTGGTATAGCCATTCTCATAGTAAATCTAAGATATTTTGCCTCCTACTTCAAGAATCAAATCCCCATTAGAAATGCATAAAGAAAAGAAAAGAAAAGAAAAGAAAAACAACGAAGTGAGGAGGGGTATAATAAAAGTAAATAAATACCTTAAGAAATGCCAAACAGCAGGAAAGCAAACAGTTTATAGAGACAAAGGTAAGCAATCCAATCTGGTCCATGGTAGATTAAAGATGGCTGCAAATTTTTGACACGCCTCATCTCAGGAGAAAGGGGTTTAGGTCCCTCCTAACTCAAATTAAAATGATAGCTGTTGTCTCTTGCAACACTAAGTCTTAGAATTTAGCCACCATGCTGTGAGAAAGCTCAACCCCAAGGAGAGGTGCATGTGGAGAAGTACACACTTGCTGGACATAGAATAAGCCACATTGAAGTGGATCCTTCAACCCCGGTGGATCTGCCTCACCTGACCTCACAGAGCCCTATCCAAATTGCAGATCTGTGAGCAAAATAAATGGCTCTTATTGTTTTTACACAGCTATTTTTGGAGGTGACTTGCTTTACAGCAATCATTAATCAGAACATGATACTTGTAGATACTACTCAAAGCTACCAAATCTCACAGCAAGATCATTACAAATTCACACACACACACACACACCAACACACACCAGTCTTAACCAGGCCTTATTCATTGCTTTTAACTGTGCTACATACCAAGAAACTTAAGCAACCATTGGGTAAACAAGTATTTCTTAAGGGACTGATTCATTACTAGAGTCACATTTCATACATTTAGCTATTTTTTTTAATTAAAGCTATTCTTTTTATGAGTCACCTAGTTTATCAATATGAATGATCACAAGTCTCTGTGAACAACAGCACTGCTGTTTTTCCAAGAAGCAGAAAGACACTTGATAAGTAAAGAAAATAAACAGCCAGCCCTAAAAGAGTAGTTCAGAACAGGACTAAACCAAGTGGAAAATATTTTCAACTACATATGGTGGGCAATCTGTTCCCGCCCTCATCCTGGAGAACAAAAGAATGAGGGACAAAGGGAAGGAGTAAATGTTCTCCCATGGCCATGCTACACTGATCTTGAACAAATTATCTTTTGATTAAAACAAGACCATTTCTTATCATTGCTTCCACTTATTACCTTCAATCAAAATGGTTACTTAATCATGGTCCATACAGTATTGAGAGCTACCAAATCTCACAACAAAATCACAATCACAAATTCAATCAATATTATGATTCAGAGTTATTACAAAAGATACTTTTACAGTACTAATGTAAATAACCACAGTATTACAACACTCATGATACAAATGACACATACTTCATTCATTTCCCCTCCCAAGAAACAAACCTAAATGGGCTTTCCTGTATTTTGCAGCCACAAAGTTAGGTTTGGGAAAGCTGGGTGCAATATCTCTCATAAAATTTCCTATTGATGTGAACTGGACTCTTGGGGTTGGGGTGGGGGGGGAGGAATTCTGTGATCACTTAACATACATTTCACTCTCTCCGTGCCTGCTGCCTTCCATCATCTGCTTCAAGTACAACACAGACCCCCTGAACTTATTCCAAAAAGCAATATCAATCAGAGCTACAAATTCAAAACAGGTGCATATTTAGCATGTAAATTTAGAACAACTTTATATTTCCTTAGTTACATTCAACATGCTCATAAAATTTGGATTTTTTTGCAATTTAGTCCCAAGTTTCTACAACCTTTTTCTTTTGTTAAAGACAATCAGTAAATTAAATTACAAACAAGGATAGAGAAACTTGACTCTCCACCAGTGAATGGGCTTGGTAAACAAACTTAGGTCTACATCCAAGGGTACTTAATTGGTTCCATTTGGCTCACAACTCCTCTGTCTTGCCTCAGTTCATAGACACACACCCAGCTGACTCTGCCCTGGGGGTATATAATTTTTCGTTCTTGGATTCAGCACACATTCCCAATACAGTGTGTGCTATATAATGTTTTTATATTAGATAAGTAGGCCCCCAAATTCAAAAACCTGTATTCCAGCAAGTTTAGAAAATCTAATTGGCTTTGATAGCTCTGATGACACTTCCTAAGGCAAGAGCTTTTCCTCTAACATACAGTCTACAGATTAGTCATGTCTAACTTCTCCAATTCTCGATGGAAGTCTACAGCTACCAACTCATCGATGACATTAATGCTTTACTCAATTCTACTATGAAAAAGAGTAAGAAATTGTAAAAGACCTAAGCATCCAAATATTTCATGTATATGACAGATGATTTTCATGTGCTTTCTTCCTAATCATGCAGTTAACAAAAAGAAGCAAAATTAATTATTGTGGGCAAGAAAAAATCCATCAATAGGCTAACAACTTATTTAAGAAGCTCCTCTTCTTCCACAAAAGTGAGGTTTTCTTGAATTTGAATCTACCTTCTCCTAGATGCATGAACTTGGGAGGTCATTTAACCTCAAAAGCTACAGGATGCTCAATTGTAGAGGGGAACAGTATGGTATCCACACTTCATGGGGCTGCATACAGATTAACTGGGTGAACCCAGCAGGCAGAGCAGGCAACACAGGTCATGACACAGGACACAGCTGGGATGGTAATCTTAATTATAAGCAAAATTGTCACTACATAATTAATGACATTCATTACTAGGATTGTTATTTTCTTCTTTTATCCCTTTGGTTTTTGTTTTGTTTTGGGGTTTTGTTTTTCTCATTCTCTCAATTCTCCATCATGTTACTTTTCTTCCCTTTCTTATTGAACACTGATTTCAATATTTCTTCTTTTCATATCTGTGAAACAACAGGTGAATAAATATTTCCATTAGAGACCTATTACTGATGGATGAATTCTGCAGACTGCTGTTTTTGACCTCAGATAAGGAAAGGATTCACATAAAAAGATGTTGAACAAACAAGCTGGGGGAATGAATATACATTAAATCCCTGACATCTTACTACATCCTCACCATCACCATTGCCATTATCTTAAGTGCTATTTTAGGTGTAATGACTCAGAAGATGCTAACAACAACTCTCCAAAGTGGAAACTATAATTAAATCAAATTTTGCAGAGCTCAAAACTGAGGAACAAAGAGGTTAAATAATCTAGCACATATGTATCCCAAAGTCAAAATGCCCCAAAATGAGCTAGTTTTCTTCTCCAGGGACCACTCTTCCCCCCACAAACCTTCTTCTCTCTCCAGGGTGCCCATCTCAGCCCCAGCATCAATGAAAGGTCAAAGTCAGAGATTAGGGCTGCCTTTTTACTTCTCCCCCTTTCTTAAACTGCATATTCACTCAATCAAAACATCCAACCAATTCTTTGATCAAATCCTCTACTACTATGTTTTTATAATATGAGAAGCTACTTGAGGTGATCACAAATTTATATCATGATTCCCCCTTCTGGGGGAAGAGTGCTCACACAGATCCAAACATCACAGTGGAGGAGGCCATCTCTGGGCCATGACCCTTCTAGTCCAAACCAGTGGGTTGATTTTCACAAAAGATATGTTGATTAGAAAGTGGTATACACAAATTTTAGCATATTTGCTTCGATTCATCTTTTTAAAGAAAAATACAGATAATCATTTGGTTGGTTATATTCTATCTTCTAGTTTTTAATTTATATAATATATAATTTATATAATTATATAATATATAATATATATATATCTTTCTCACTTACTCAGTCCTCTTTGAAACTGTGCCCTAAATTCCATCATTCATTTTTTATAATCAGCCGTGATAAAAATCCTTTGTTCATTTCTAGGGTATATCTATTAATTATTTTCAATTAAATGTATTTTATTACTAATAACGACATATGAATTGCTCAAATTGAAATTAATTTTTACCACTTCACTTTCAACTATATAGAGTCAAACAATGAGTTTGAGACTATGCATGTCTAAACAGTCATTGGAGGGAAGGCTCTCTTGTGGTCTGAAGGCCTCAGAAAAAGTCAAAAAGTCCTGAAAGAAGAAATGGGAGAGGGAGAGACAGCAGGAAACAGGCATTGACTAAGCAAAAAGTAGAGCCAACTCAGGGTGTGGCTCAATTTGACTTTGCAGAGACTAAGGTCCCAACCCAAAGCTAGACCGTCTTTGTAAAGGTCAGATACAAAAACTCTGTCCAAAAAAAAGTGCGTGTAACCCATTTAACCACTGGCCTCTTTGCACACACACTCCCCTCTGGTTTCCACATGTTTGGAGAGGATAAAAAATTCACTACTCACTTGGTCCCAAGACCTCCAGCAATTCTCTCCACCCCCGAGCTCAATTCTGCCTCTCTTCAGCCTAAGACTCTATGCCCCACCCCATTCCCACAGGGTAGGTTTGCCAGTCTTGTTTCCCACAAACCAAGGCGAAGGGGAGGGGACAGCTCAGAGGATGGTTGGTTCTCAAGACTGGGCCCCTCTGGGCTCCTATTAGCCCCCACTTTGTCTCCTGAGACAGAGCTAATAAAGTTCCATCACTACTAAGACATAAGCAGAAGGCTGGCTCCGCAGGCTGAGATCTTGTGCCCCATTAGGAAAATGCTTCCCTTCCCAAGCTATAAGAGCAAACTGTTCAAGTGGAGTGAGTGATGAGCAGGAAACACCAAAGGGAGAGACGCTATGGGAGACAAATGACTCAAAAGGAAGTTTGCAATAAAAGACATCCTTTAATTTTTACACCGTTTACATACAGATGATAGCATTTCTTCTAAAACACCAAACCATTTTCATTACTAATCTATCAGAAATTGTGTTTGCCCTTTAATGAAACATTATTATAAAACTCAATCAAGCAAGAGTCCCAGCTTTTTTTTTTTTTTTTAAGCAAAAGTCAATAGATACAAAGTAAATGCCAGATTTTATCTGGCTTCTGAGAACACAATCTGCTGAACTGATTTAAGCAAAGGCAGCTGCGGGTAGGTCATTTGTTTGTATTGGATTCAGCCCTGAATGGAGCAACAAAGACACCAAAGAGTCAGGAGCCTTCTTGATCACAAGGATCTTTGCTCAGAAAGAGCTCAATCTGCTCAGATTCACCTTGTTCCTCTTCTCCTTAGCCCCCTCATAGGATGTTCCCATATCTGCCCCAAACGCAAGAGTCAAGTCCAAAGGATTGGCTAAATTGCCTCTATTGCTAATAAATGCCAACAGCTACATCTGCATGGACTTGATATACAGGTTGCAAGTCTGTAGTCTCCAGTCTTTTAAATATCTGCTTTATCAGCTTTTGCAGAAAGTTCAAATGACCTAATATTTTCTATAATACCATAAAATTGTGATTGACATTCATAATGACACACTGTAGGCAATACATTGAGCAAAGGTGCCTGTTGACTTATCCAAGATTAAATTATGTCCAATATGATTTCAAGTGTTATAAATATTGTGGTGTGTTCGCCTTGAGTAATCCATCTAACATGCATAAGCTGTGTGCATATAGAAGGCACTAGATAAATAAGTATTTCCTAATAACTATTTGCTAATATTAGGTTTGCAATGACAGAATGAAGCTTTAGGGAAATAGTCTCCAAAATGTCAATGTAATTGATAAAAAGACTTTAGGTCTATCGCATGGCAGTTCTCTAAGTGTACATTCCAGGCTATCAGCATCACCTGGGAACACTCTGTAATTGCAGGTTCCCAGGACCCATCTCAGAAACTACTATATCAGAACCTCTTGGGATGGGGGCAGGGACATCTACCCTCAAGCAATGCCACCAAGTGATTCTGATTAATGTTTGCGAAACACAAGACTAAAGAAAAGCCTCTTAAAGAGGTGTCCCTTGATCTGGGCCTTGAAGGTCAGGTGACATAACAGAATGTTAACAGACAAGGCATACGACAGAAAGAAGTAAAACCCAGCAGCAAGAGGGCCATATTATTGGGGAACCAGCAGGTAGTCTAGTTTGGCTGAAATACACCGTACAAAAAGTGAAGAGCAGAAGGTGATGCTTGGAAAAAACAGATATGGGTCAGGTTAGAAAAAGTCAATGAGAATTTGGGGAGAGTATATGACAAAACCAACAGTACCTTATCAGTAAATATATTTGGATATCAGATTTTCGACTGCATTGTAAATAACAAAAGATGACAGTGAAGCCAGTAAGTTACACTTGTCTCCAAATATTCCTCCATGGAAGGAATCTCCATTGATAATCAAAGGATCCCAATTCATAATTATAATAGCTTTAGCACCTTATGTTACATATAGAAGTCATGAACTACTAAACCACAATAAAGTAGCTCAAAAATGACACTCATTTATTTATTTCAGTAAACATTACCAGAGCAATCTCACACTTATTAGACAAAGATGAGAAATCATGCTGGCATCGCCAATATGAACAGATTACTGTTTTGTAATAAAAATTAATAACCCTCTGAATTTGCCCAGGATAAGGAGATGGAATGTCATAGTTAAAAGTAATAAAAGAAACTCCTTAAAACAATAATGGAATGATTTTAGGAAATTTATTTAAAATCTTAGGTACTTAGAGGCCACTGGCCTCAGCTCAATTTTAAGCATCCAACTCTTGGACCACAATCTCTTATTTCAGTCAACTTCCAAAAGTTTCTTGAATTCCCATCATTTTCAACCAGACAGAAACATTAATCCATCCATCTTCCACTTGTTTCCTATGACCCACCCGCTCATGTCCTCTCCACCTTCCTTACCCAGCTTAATACCCAAGGCCAATCATCATAACAAATCCCTTTCATACCCCTTTAATAACCACTTCATCAAACTCACTTGGAAAACCAGCCTTGGTAAAAACCAACTCTCTGCTCAAGTCATGCTGCATGCACAGAGATGCCCATGGTTGAAAAACCCACACAATCATGCTGGCTGGCCTCACATGCAGTGCATGACCATGAACCCCAGTTCAAGTGACTCAGCATTCTCTCTGCACGTCATTAGGTAGCTGTATCCTCCCACTCTCTTATATGATTATTTGATACCTTTCTTTTTCTCCCCCATCCTCCTCCTCAGCTGAGCGTCTCACTTCCTGATATGGCTTGAATTGTGTCCTCCAAAAATATGTTTGAAGATTTAAATCCTAGAACCTGTGAGTGTGATTTCATCTGGAAATAAAGTATTTGCATGTGTAATCAGGTTAAGGTGAGGTTATACCATATTAGGGTGGGTGCTAATCCAATGTGTTCTTCTAAGAAAAAGGAAATGCAAACACAGACATTCATAGAAGTATGCTATGTCACAACCAAGGCAGATTCTGGAGTGATATGTCTAAAGAGCCAAAGAATGCCAAGATTGACAACAACCATCAGAAGATAAGAAAGGGACATAGAATGGATTCTTCCTCTCAATCTTCATAAAGAATCAACCCTGCCAATACCTGGATTTTAGACTTCTGGCCTCCAGAATTGTGAGAGAATAAATTTGGGGTGTTTTAAGCCACTGTGATGGTTAATGTGTCAATTTGACCTGGCCATGGGATGCCCACATACTTGGTCCAATACCATTCTGGGTATTTCTGTGAGACTATTTTTAGATGAGATATATATTTAAACTAGAGGCCTGTTGCATGATATTCATGCAATAATAGGCCTTCCTTCCCCTGGCTTCACTTCCAACTGCCCAAGAGCTGGCAAGTCCTCACTTCTGTCCAGAGCACAGCTCCTGTAGCTCCCTCCACTGCCCCTTCCCTCATAGCAGGCATCCCACCCCTCCCGGCAGCTCCATGCCTGCATATGCAAATTAACCCACCATCTTTGTTGCATTCATTTGAATACTCACTCTGATTGGCTGTGGGCATAGTGGAGGTATGGTCAATTTACATGTTTATCTATTATTAGGTAAGATTGGCAGACTTTGAGTAAAGCAGATTGTTCTCCACGATGTAGGTGCATCAGCAAATCAGTCAAAGACCTGATTAGAACAAAAAGGTAACCTCCCTAGATGAAGAAGGAATTCCTCCTGTCTGGCTATCTTGACCTAGAACAATGATCTTTTCCTATCTCTGGACTAGAACTAAAACATCAGCTCTCTTTGGGTCCTGAGGCTGCCGGCTTTCTGGATGGAACTTACACCATCAGTTCTTGGGCCTGAGGACTGTAGCTTTACTATACTGTCTACTCTCCTGAGCCTCCAGTCTGCCACCCACAGATTCTGGGACTTCTCAGCCTCCATAACAAATCTTTATCTATCTATATATATTATATTATTCTGTTTCCCTGGAGACCCTGACTAATACAGCCACCTAGCTTATGGTGCCTTGTTATGGCAGACCTAGGAAGCCAATACACTTTGTATTCTCTGAGGAACTTAGGGCACACAGAAGGGAACCTCTCATCCCTCAGTGTCTGTCCTCTAAGACCCTGCCTTGTCTCATCTTTCTATAGATGCCCCATCCATACTCCTCTAAGTACCCCTCATTCATACCATCCCTCACCCCTGACTCAGAGATATCATTCTAGCAAATTTCCCCCAATTACATGATTTATGTTCCCCTATCTAGAAAATCATTGCCATAAGCATTAAATAGGCTACACTTTTCCCTTGGTCAAAAAAAATTAAATAAAAATCTGTATTGAACCTACCCCTCCAAAACCCTGCTACACAGTTATTTCCCCATTTCTCTCATCCCCTTTGCAGCAAAACTCAATTTTCTAAGTTTTGTTCACCCTCTTTTCTGGTCCCAATTGTTCCAGGCTATGGGAAACCCATCTAATCAGTCTGTGCCTCCTTACTCCACTGAACTGGCTCAAAAATATTTGCTGAATAACAAACTGGAACTGTTCCATCACCAGGACTATTTTCACCCTCTTCTTCCTGTGCCTACTATGTCTATTGGCTTTTAGAACCATAGTTACTTCATCAATCATGATATACACTATAAATAACACATAACAAATAGAAATGACCAAAGCCACACAAACTGTGTGACTGATACCTTTCAATCTCTCTCTCTGTTTCTTCATCTCTAAAACAGATACTTTAAAAGTTGATTCTGAACTGATTCTGCTCCCATTCATTCCCTGCGGGTCAGCCACAGGCTATCAGTAACCGATCCATGAGGAAAACAGTCAAAGAAGACTTTGAAAGAAAGGGGAAAAGAGGAAGAGGGAGGGAATGATGGAGAGGGGAGAAGGAGAAGAGCTGAGTGAGGAGGAATGAAAGGAGAGAAAGAACTAAATAAAGTAAGGAAAAGAAGAAAAGGAAGACAGCACCAGTTGGAACATTGTTCTGTTTAAGAAATAGGGATTTTTATATCCTTATCCTGTAACAAAAGATGATTATATGAAATAATTGCTCCTTACTAGTAAATCACCTTAGTCTTTAGAATGCATACTTTTAAATATTATATAAAGTCTCTTTTCCTCATATATTGAATTTCAGTTACTGTTATTCTGAAGTGCTCCTCAGAATAGAGAATACATCGAAGGCATACCTGAAAAAGTCAAGCTTCACCACTTTCTCCTCACACAAGGAGCATCTGCAGAAGTCCTCCCCATACCTAGGAACCCACACACCCTTTACCTTTATACAGGGCAGCTGGGTGTGGCTAGGAAGACTGCTCTTGCACAAGGGGCCACTCAGCCAATGGCAGCTGGAGGCTGAAATCCACCAAAAGCCCTGCTCAGCCATGCACACCCATGAAGCTGCATCTAATCCTGATACACAGCAATGTGACCTGTGGACTAGCTGGGGGCCATGGATGCATGGTCAGTGAGGACACATCTTCATTCAACCATGCAAGTTACATGAATAGTGGCTGCTACTCTGTGCCAGACTTGGTGTGTGGCACTAGGAACACAGAGGGAAATAAGAAACATCAAATGATGATAGCTAACTCTTGATGATACCACATGGGGCAGAAGGTCAAAGTGCAAGAAAGGGAGAGGCACATAGTTCACTTGGCTTAGCCTAAGTGTTTCTAAAATGTACCCCTGGGGTATGTGAGATGATTTCAGGTAGTGCTCAGATACAGCATTACATAGTATTCAATCATCTCTTGAGCAAGTTACACCCACTTCAATTCTCTCTTGAATAATACCAGGGAGAAAGTCTCAATGTATCTTGAACACCTTTTTTGAATGCTAATCTTCCTTTTAAAGCACAAAGGTTACTAACTCCAAGCTTAGAACCATCAGAAAGCAATATCTGATGGACTTTATCTCACTTTATTTTTATTGTTTTATTGTATTTATGGCAAGTGACAGTGTAAGATTTCCCATGCAAGCTAATGACAAATATTTTTTTTAAATAAATTTATTTCCTAACTAGAGGCCCAATGCACAAAATCTGTGCAAGAGTAGGCCTTCCTTCCCCAAGCTGCTGGCACTGGCTTCCCTCACAGCCCTGGCTTTGTCCAGAAGGTCACCCAGAAGGACATCTGGTCTAAATAGCATATTACGCTTTTATTATTATAGGTAAAATATGTCAATTTAATGACAACAGAGAGTAAATATTTCATGGAGCCCACAATTATGTAAAAATTGTGAAAGTGGTATAGGTATCAAAGTATTGTTAATTGTGTTGCACTAATAAATAGAACTGGACCAGCACTGGTGACGTCACAGGCTGTAGGAGGGGCAGGTGCCTGTCTTCTGCCAGTGACATTCCCAGCATTTGGCACACTGCCACATGTATAACAGATGTCACTTAGTACTATTCAAATGAATTACAGAAAACAAAGATGCTCACTCCTTATTCTACTATGGGGGAGATGAGCACATAGAGAGAGGATATAAAGTCCTTTCTATTAATTGTGTGGAAGGAGACTTTGAGAGGATTTTTTGTCTATTAAGAGGCAAGAGAAAGAGATAATGAGAATTTTTTAATCCACCTACCCAACACTCATAGTTGACAACACTGCACCTAGCTGACCTTGTGCCAGGCATTCCCATGAATGTCCTAGGCCCATGGTCGGCAAACTGTGGCTCTCGAACCACATGCGGCTCTTTGGTCCCTTGAGTGTGGCTCTTCCACAAAATACCACGGCCTGGATGAATCTATTTTGAAGAAGTGGCATTAAAAGAAGTTTAAGTTTAAAACATTTGGCTCTCAAAAGAAATTTCAATTATTGTACTGTTGATATTTGGCTCTGTTGACTAATGAGTTTGCCGACCACTGTCCCAGGCATTCAGACTGTTCCTGATTTGTTGTCATGTGTCTTGTGCAAGGACTTACTATGACCTGGGCTCTTTACAAGCCTCCCAGCTCACCCCCAGTGGGCAAAAAAGGGTTTTGGTGGCTGAAAAAAAATCTTATTCTGTTTATGTATAAAGTGCAGACATAATATAGTACATAAACCATTATATAATACTAGTGTCTTGGTGCACAGATTCATGCACGTTGAAAGGAAATTAATTAGAAGAAATATTTTAATATTGTTATTCACGTCTTGCTAATGAAAAGAAAATAGGATTCTACCGAATCTCCTATTTACCTACTCCAGAACTTCTGTGAGGATCAAATGAGATGAGGCAAGGGAAAACGCTTCACAAATATTTGTTAAACTGTAAAATGTTTGCACCTGGCTATAAAGCAAGTCAGGTTCCTGGGCTGAAGAAACTCCAAGGATGCTAGTCACCAGGGAGAGAAAGCCGGGCATTGCTATATGATGTCATTACCTCGCACCCACAGCAACCATTTCTAGGCTGGGCTGGGCTGTGGGCCACATTTTGTGCCATGGGGTTTTGGCAGCACTGGCTGCAATTTGATGGGGTGTTGCCCTGGGGTGGTGGTGGGGCCTGTGTCCCACTTCGGGGAAAGTTAGTGTTGGTTTGTCAGCACCAGGTCCATGGTGCTGTTTATTTTTAAATGGCCAATGTGTGTCCTGGAAGCTCTTGCATTGAGCACCTGCCTTCTGGTGGTCAGTGCATGCCATAACTACCATTCAGACAGATGGACACTTAGCCTTTTATATATATAGATATTAAAATTCACTGGTAAGGCTGTTATTAGAGGGAGAAACATCTGAAAAAGCTCCCTAGGGGGGCAATAATGAATAAAAGTTTGAAAAACTCAAGTAAGTTTTCTATATCTCAGTACTACTGACATTTGGGCCCCATCATCCTTTATTGTGGACTGTCCTAAAGTTGTTAGGTGTTTGGCAGCGTGCCTGTCCCCCAACCACTAGATAATACTTGAATCTCCCAGTTGTCTCCACATGTTGCCAAATATCTCCTGGGAAAGGGGGTGGGGGGGCACAATTGCCTCCATGCTAGAACAACTGGCCTAGAGAAAACAGGTATCATATTAAAGTAGTTAGCAACTCAGTCACGAGGCCCAGAGCTCTGAGAAGAGGGAGTTTCCAATGATAAGAACACCCTCTCTCAATAAAATGGAAGGCAATTCTTATATAACCAGGATCCTCTCTCAGGTGTCATTTGGCATGGTGCAGAGCCCAGCTCCATCTAGATGGAGCTTCAAAGAGATCTTCACAATGAAAAAATGTGAATTAAACAGCTAATATACACCCTGCCACAAAAGCCTAAAAGGCTTAGGGATATTTTTCAATCCACTCAGCAAGTTCATTCATAAGCTTATATTTAGACACTCTTAATACTTCAACTGAAATTAATAGGCTCAGAGCACCAGGGAATGTTATGCAGTAGGTGAATCAGTACTCTTAAATTGGATTAAGATTTTTTAAAGAACTGGTAAGTCAAATGTAAGTAAAATAAATCTTGTCAACTAAAAGAGCAGGCTTATGAGAGATAGTCAGATATATTGTATATTAGAAACAGGGGTTAGAGTATGGATTTAAAATCCAGTTTCCACCTTTTACTAGCCATGTGGCTTTAGAAAAGCAAATCAACCTCAAAAATATAAATGTTAAATGTTTTAAAATTTAGACCTGAAATACCATATGTGCTATGCAAATAGCAGGTGTTAGCAACTAGCAGAATATCTGATAAATTAAACTTATACAATGAATCAATATATATTGGTAGTTTTCTTTCCTTACTTTCTTCTTTCCTCCCTCCCCACTTCTTTACCCTCCTCTTTTCCTTTCTTCTTTCCTTTCTTCCTCCATCCTTCTTTAAATGAGTATGACACACACTGTTTATAGTTATGAATATAAAGAGAAAGAAAAAATATTAGAAGAAAATAGGGAACATAAAAAATCAAAACAGAAAAAGATACTAAAAATGTAGGAGTGATTTATTTTTTACTAACAATTAAGATGAAGACATAGTCCCTTCTCTCCACAAACAGTTCACCAGTTGTCCCTGCAACACCTTTCTATCCTTCCTCCTAAGGTCCATCTCTATGGCCTATGTGTGAACTGCTATGGTTTGTAAGTTTCTGTTCATAAGGTGTGTCCCACACTTTTTGATGTAAATTCCTTACAACATGACTGCACACCAGAAAGAAACATTGGATGTTTCTGTTCTTTCTAGTATTGTCCCCATATATCAACAGAATCAGTATAAATTGTGCTGAAGCCCTTGCAGTACATTTGTAAGACTAACTTTGTACTACTTTATAAGTATAACATTTATTTTTATACAATAGAACTATATTCTTGAACTATCACAAATGAAAATATACTTCACAAGCAATTATTCAAAGAATCTTAGAAACAGAATATAGAAGACTAGATAATAAATATATATATATTCTACAGAGCAGGTCCCTCATTTATCTAAGTCTGTTTCCCCATCTGTAAACAGGCATTAATAATAATAATAATACCTATAATTTACCAGGGTGGTACAGGGATTAAAGTAGATGATGCATTAAAACACTCAGTCCAGTGCCTTGCACATTTGTATTCAATAAGTATTTGCTTTTATTACATTGAGATTTATTGTTATTATTTTTGTTGTTTATTTAGGTCAATTCTCTTGTTTTATATCTAAAAAGTATAGTTTAAAGAGATCAGGTAACTTGCTCATAGCTACAAAGGTTACTAGGAACAAATCCAAAACTTAGAACTACATCTCCCAGCTCCTCATCCATGACGACTTCTCAATATGCCATTTATTCACAAGACTAAACCTGCATTTAGGAGATTAATGTATATATCCTATTCTGGTTATCTCTACAATTTAGTGAGTTTTACAATATAGTTGACCAGGAATTTGGGCAGGGTTGTGCTAGGTGACTGTTATATTTTAGATCCAGAAGATGCAGAAATGACTCAGACATTCATCCAGTGGATGGGCTAGTAGAGATAGATCAGTCACATTTGGTGCCTTGGCAGGATGGCTAAAGGGCTGAATTCAAGTGGGACTTTTTGCTCATCCTCTTGCATAAGACTTCTCCAGGACACTCAGGGTAGTCACATTTCTTACCTGGTGACTCAGAGCTCCCATGTTTCAAAATGCCCAGAGGGATGCTGTGGCTGCAAGACATCTACCCCAGCCTCAGAAGTTTCAGAAAGTCACTTCCTGCCACATCCTGTTGGTCAAATTACTAAAGCCAATTCAGATTCAAAGGAAGTGAAATTAGACTCCAGCTCCCAGTGGCAGAAGTAGCAACTCACTTCCAGCCATTGTTAGTCTACTGCACTGATCCCTGTAAATCTATCACACAGGGTAATATAATCTCTCTTGTGAGTCAAGTCTCCAAGGAGTTACAAAAAAGGGATGTGTTTTGTTATTCATCATGTCATGTGCAAGTGAGTGTCTGTGTATGTGAAGAATGTAGTGGATGTGTAATAAATAAATAGTGTCCACTTAATGAAATTACACTGTAGCCTTATTGAAAAATGGCCTTTTGGAGTCGTTTTTCCAGAAATAAAAACAAGTACAATTGATGTCAAATAAAATTTGCTCCCAGCAAAATTAAACCTTGATTTCATAAATTGGAAGTGAAGCCATATGTTATCTCCAAAAGGGCTTCCCAAGAGGGCAAACAATATTGTGAGGAGGCACTGAAGCTTCAAAGAAACACCATCAAAGGGACTTATTACCTCTGTACCTAACAAGAATAATCTGCAGTCCCTTGCCACTGAGCCATGGTCCAGAAAACCTAATGAAAATTCTAGGGGGGAATTAAATTTAATTTATTGTTCTGGGTTTAGAGCAGACCCACAGCTATTTCAACATAATATTGAACTTTCTGAGATTTTGAAAAACAAATTCAAAATGGCCAGGTAATCTCAAGGTCAGAAGAAAGAAAAAAAATTACACATACACACAAAAAAACAACTAAGTAATTGAATTAAAGCAGAACTAAGATTTATTACCAGCTCAATTTTTATAAACTTAGAAAAATTTTAAAAAGTAAAAGAAGCCAGCCTTTCAAAAATATTCTAGAATAAGAGAAAGAGTATATCATTCCAAACACTTAAAGAGGCAGAAAGTTGACATCATCTCTAAGAAACAGACTTTAAAAACTAAAGAAAATGTGAACTAAAGTGAAATGACAAGAGGATTAGATTAAATACAGAGATGTTTCCAATTTAAATTTAGAACTACAGGACCTACATTTCATTCTTGGAATGTATATGTAGTAAAACCTTGATTCATTGGTGACATTAATATAATCATTGATTTGTTTTATTTTATAATGTATACAGAATAGACAAACTATATATCCTACTATAGATTTGTTAGTGTGTGGGAGTGGGAGTATATGAAGAATAAAATAAATGAGTAATAGAAAATGGGATACTGAACAGTAGAATACATTAGAATAAAACAATTATTATTTATACATGCATTATGAATATATGCATATATACATATACTATTCATATATACATGTAAATATTATATACACACATATAGACATATACACATGAATAGGTTCCAAATAACAATGCCAATAATATTACTATGGAACATTCATTAAAACAAATGATTACTAAAATATTTTAAGATAGCTTTTAAGATTTTTTTCTATTTTCTGGTTTATCTCACTAGTAATGGACAGTTGGGTGAATGCACTTTATAGTCAATTGGAATAATTCTTCTCCATGAGATTAAATCATTAACCTGATCGTTATCTTCTTGTTTAGATTTTGCTTTAAGTTTTTAGAGATCACACATTTCCTTTTGCTTTAATATTATCTATAATCATGTGAAAATATTTACATGGCCCCACAAATTTTTTCTATATTTAGAAAATTCTATTCTAACACTGGCCCCTCTATCTGTTCCTCCTTTGTCCACAGTAATCCCATTTTTTATTTCTTTGGTTTATTATCCTATCTAATAAAAGAATAATATGCAAATTAATCATCACTCCATTGTAGCCACAAGCCACACCCACCAGCCAATCAGGAGAGAGTATGCAAATTAACCCAAACCAAGATGACTGCAGCCACGAAGTGAGAAGGAGGGAGGCTTGGGTTTTCTTGGTGATGGAGGAACCCAAGCTTTCCACACACCCTGGCCAGCCCAGGCCTCCACTCAAGGCTACAAAGTTTCAATTGTAGAAGATAAATAAATCCCAGATACCAGGGCCTCTGCTTGGGTTGCCAGGGGGCGTGGCCAGTCTGCAAACCACCACAGGCCTCTTGCCCAGGCCACCCTATACCCCTGATAGTTACATTCAGGGAACCCCCACCCTGATCCAGGACACTCTTCAGGGCAAACCAGCTGGCCCTCACCTATGCACCAGGCCTCAATCCTATCTAATAAAAGTTATATGCAAATTGATCATCTCTCCAATACACAAGATGGCTGCTCCCATGTGGTCAAAGATCCTGCCCCCATGCACACACAAGATGGTCACCACAAGATGGCCAGCGGGGGAGGGCAGTTGGGAAGGACCAGGCCTGCAAGGGAGGGCAATTGTGGGCAATCAAGCCAACAGGGGAGGGCAGTTGAGAGGAACCAGGCCTACAAGGGAGGGCAGTTGGAGGTGATCAAGCCTGCAGGGGAGGGCAGTTAGGGGTGACCAGGCCAACAGAGGAGGGAAGTTGGGAGTAACCAGGCCTACAGGGAAGGCCAGTTAGGGGAGATCCAGGTCTACAGGGAAGAGCAGTTGGGGGAAACCAGGCCTGCAGGGGAAGGCAGTTAGGGGCAAACAGGCTGGCAGGGGAGTGGTTAAGGGGTGATCAGGCTGGCAGGCAGAAGAGGTTAGGGGCATTTAGGAAGGCAGGCAGGAGAGCAGTTGGGAGCCAGCAGTCCTGGATTGTGATAGGGATGTCTGACTGCTCAATCCAGTGGGATTGGACCTAAATGGGCAGTCAGACATCCTTCGTGGGGTCCCAGATTGGAGAGAATGCAGGCTGGGCTGAGGGACAACTCCCACACCCCCCTGCTCCCCCATGCATGAATTTTGTTCACCGGGCCTTTAATATATATATATATGTATGTGTGTGTACACACACACACACACACACACACACTCAAATATATGTACACACACATATCATATATGTATACATACTATACATGTATACACATATATTCACATTTCTACATTCCTTCTTAAACAATAGCATACTGTACACAATCCTCCTACTTCAATTATGTTTAACTTGGCAATATGCCTTAGAGATAATTCTTAATTTCTTTTTATAAAAGCATAGAACTGCTATGTGCATAGGAGCTCCACAGCTTATTAAACTGGTTCCTTCCTTATGGATTTTGAGATATTCCCAGCCTTCTGCAAAGAATATCCCTGGGATGATCTCTTTTTATATTGTCAACCAGAACATTACAGAATTTTTTTAAATGTTTTTATTGAATTTTAGAGAGAGGGAAGGAGACAGAGAAACATCTATCTGAGAGAGCAACATCAGTTAACCTCCTGCACAACCCCTACTGGGGATCAAGCCCACAACCTGAGCATGTGCCCTGACCAGGAATTGAACCAGCAACCTCTTGGTGCACAAGACAATGCCCAACCAACTAAGTCACACAGACCAGGTCCACTGCATTATAGAATTTTTATAAAATAATAAAGAATCCATACAAAAGTTCATTTATATAGATAGCAATGTATTTCACCCACATTTCCTTCTCTTCTTATAAATACACTAAATGATACAAACTAGAAGAACTAACAAAATTAAGAATCCAAAGATAGAAAGGTGTGCTATAGAAGGACTGATCATTAAAACAATTAAACATTAAAGTTAGAGAACAATTAAACACTAAAGAAAGAGATAGTGATAAAAGTGAAAACTATTTATTGAATGCAAATATGTATAATGCAAAAATAAGAATTCAACAATAGTAGTCTAGCCCTATCTGTTTGGCTCAGTGGACAGAGCATTGGCCTATAGACTGAGGGGGTCCCAGGTTCGATTCCAGCCAAGGGCACATGCCCAGGTTGTGAGCTTGACCCTTAATAGGGGGTATGCAGGAAGGAAGAAAGAAAGAGAGGGAGGGAGGGAAGGGAAGGTGGAAGGTAGGAAGGAAGAAAAAAAATTATGGTGCCACTGTCTTTGAGAGTGGGCAATCAATTAGCATATTCTCTCCTTATTGGCTGTGGGCACCACCATCTTTGCAAAGGCTTGAGGGTCAATTAGCATATTCCCTCTTTATTAGATAGGATGACTAAGGGAATAAAAAGCTTCTTGGACATTATTTCTTGTTTTAAAATCCCCTGGAAATTACATCCACTATCCAGTGAAAAATCATTAGGTATTAATATATTAATCTACATCTAACACAATTGAAAAGAGAAGATACAATGTGAGAATGTGGCAACATTTAACAACAGTAATTAGGGGTTATACTTTACCTTTCTTATGTAATTGTATACTATAAGTCATATTTCTTTTTGTATCACAAATAAAACAAAACTTGCTATTATTTGTGCCAAATATAACATAAGTAAAGTTATAGAAACCATGCACATTTAGTGTTAAAAATACCATGGTGGATAGTAAATGATTACAACCTGGTACCATGACAAGATAAAAATCTCTTACCATATTAGAGGACAACTAATATAATTCATCTTTTACTTCTCAGATTGTCATAGTGGAGGAATGAGGACATCTATGCCTTGCCTAAGCTGTACATTTTCTTTGTAACTCTCCAAACAATGGAATGTTACTATTTATTAAATAATTTTTCACTTTATGATTGCTTTATAACCACTTCAAATGAATTTCATTCTTTTTATTAAAAAGACAACTATGAAAAACTCAATTCAACATCTAGCATTATGGCTCAAAAATCCAAGTTTTTATAGTGGTGGTAGTACTGAACAACTAAAATAAATTTTTCCGAGTCTTTGGTGCAAATCCAACAATTACAAATAAAGATCCTGAGAGCTTTCATGTTTAAAGTAATAGGAGGCTATAAAATATTGGCACACTGGGAAAGCAATCTCAGATTTTCAAACAAATATTTCTTGGAAACTATATGGACAAATCCTCCCAAAATTTATTATCCTTCCCATTGTAGTAGAAAGAAAATAGCACACATAAAAGATTTTTGCATAAAAGGTTTTTGCATAAAAGATTCAAAATCTATTGGGGATTTATATATGCACCATAAGTAGTTTTCAAACATTCACAAAATATAAGGCAATAATCCGTTCTCAACATCTGTTCTCAGCAGCGGTCGATATGGTAGGACAATGTTTCAAGGTCTAGTTCAGGAGTAGCCAGCAAAGGAGATGGCCTCTCTGCCCACATTCTTTCCAGGGTAATCCTATTCTGCTCCATGGTTTCCAATCCCGGCTATATTCCAATAACTCCTAAACACATATGCCTAGATAAAACCTCTCTGTGATCTAGATTTATACATATACTTGCCTTCTCAATATCTTTAACTTATGTCTGAACGAGTATCTCAAAATTAATATAACCAAAACAGAGTATACAGTTCTTTCTCCAAAAATATGCCACCATTTCCTCCCCAGAACCCTTCCCATTCTCCTATGGGTACCACCATTCTCCTATTGGTTTAAGCTAAGAAACATTCTTAACTCCTCTTTTTCTCTGAGAGTCCACTCATTATTAATTGATAATTATATTGGATCTATACTTGAAATATATTCCAAATCCAACCATTGCTCACCATCTCCCCTGCTAAAACATCACCTCGCCTCTAGACTTATTGCAACTGCCTCATAACTGGCCTTTCTGTCTCCACATTTGTTTGCTCCAACCCACCCTCCAAGACAACATTTAGACAATGCTCTTTCTGAAATAGATCATATGTCAACTCAGTATTTAAGACCCACCACCAGCTCACTATCATTCCAAACTCCCAACTATGGCTGACAAGGTCTAACTCCAGACTCACTTTCCTCTTCCTGCCTGTTCCTCACAATGTTCTCGACTATGTCTAAGCTTGTTCTCATCCTAAAGCCCTTGCCCATGCCAGCCTTTGCCTCTGCTGGCAGAGGACCTCCTCTAAATATTCATGAGACAACCTCCTTTTCAAAGAGCACCTTCTCCCAGAGGTAAAACAGCCCTCTCCAAGAATCACATTACCTTATTTTACCGTCTACAAACTACTAGCACTACTTGGTGTTAGATCACATAAATTATCACACTAAATTATATTACATTTTCAATTTCTGCTGGTATATTTAATAAATGTCTGCCAACATGGAAATATCAGCCCTGAAGAGCATGGTTCTCCATCACAATTCCATTGGGCCCATTGTCCTGGTATCTAGAACAGTGCCTGGCCCTTGGCAGACTTAATTATTATGCAATTTTGTGGTTGACTATAATAAAACAACAAAAGTAAAATTTTCAAATAACAAGCATACTGATAATAAAGCAAAAACTAAGGTTAATCAGGATATGCTTCCTTAAACAAGAATGTTTGGTATTTATAAAATCTATACATTAACTCCATGATTGAATTTAAAGAGAGCTGCTTAATGTTCCAAAGATTATATCTGTTTAAGATTAATGGGATATCCAGTGTTGGTGGTATAGTGGTGAGCATCGATAGCTTCCTTCTAAGATGAATGTGACATTTCAAATCCTATCTAATAAAAGGGTGATATGCAAATTAACCATCACTCTGTGACAAATATGGCAGCTCCCATAGCCACAAAGATGGCAGCCACAGAGACAGTGGAGCAGGTAGGAGGTTTGGCTTCCTTTGTCACTGGACAATGGAGGAAGCCAAGCTTCCCAGGCCAGCACACCCAGGCCAGCCACTGAGGGAGACATGCAGGGAGTGCAGTGGGGAGACATTCGGGGAGTGAGCAAGGTTCCCTGTCTGGGGCTTCTGAATCTGACACTGGTTCCTTTCACCGCTGATTCCCCTCCTTGCAGGTATCCTCCACGCAAAAGCTGTTCTGTGCAAATATGCCATCTCTTAATGGTTGAATCCTAAACTGAATGGGTGTCACATCTGGGCAACCTAACTCCCGTTAGAAAAAGGACCTCCTGTTAATCAGCTGTTGCTGCCTCTGATACCAGCCTGAGTTCCAACACCCACCACAGAGCTCCCACTCTGCTATGTGTTTATCTAGCACCTCCCTCTCCTTGCATTTCAACCATGTTGCTTCTTTACCATGATTTAATTTATCTTCATTAGAATGATATGATGTTCCTTGAAACATATAACAAACTTTTAAATTTCATTCCAGCCATTAAAAATGTAAACAGAGCCCTGGGAGGGTGGCTTAGCTGGTTGGAGCTTCTTTCCATACACCAAAAAGTTGCAGGTTCCCTCCCTAGTCAGGGAGGCAACTGATTGATGTTTCTCTCTCACACATAAATCAATCTTTCTCTCTCTCTCTCTCTCTCTCTCTCTCTCTCTCTCTCTCTCTCTTCTTTCCCCCTCTCTCTCCTTTCCTCTCTGTAAAATCAATAAATATATCCTCAGGTGATGATTAAAAATAATAATAATAACATAAATAGAAAACTAATAATGTTATCATAGAGTTATGTCAAATGATATGTATTAACCCAAATGAGCAGGTCACAAAGCAGAATTCATCATCTGTTTCCTGATTTGTAAATAAATGTGTGTGCCTATATATGTACATATGGAAAAAAGGGAACATAGAATAGAAGTTAACAGTATTAAAGCATTTGCAGTAGAGCCTTGATAAGTTGTGCTTTATTTTTATACCCTTCTATACTATGGAATTCTTTAATATGAAAATACCACTGTTGTCAAACAAACAAAGAAAAAAAAACAGAAAACGAAGACTATCTCATTATTTAGACAAAAAGGCATCTTTAACCTAGTAGGGCGAAGAGTTTCAAAGAGAAGAAATGCATCCGATTTTGAGCTCAACCCCATCTACATTCATCTGCACTTGAGCCAATGACTACATGGTGGGACACCAAACAGGTATCTGTTCAATAAATGCAGTAACTATCTTCCTATGTTGAATGCTCACAAAGGCATCTTCATTGACAGACCCCGGCCTGACCCGAATCTCTGCACTCTGCAGTCTTATTTAAAAGTAGTTTCTGGCCCACCAGAGACAGAGAACTAAGAACTACATATTTTATTAAACTGTGTGAAAACACCTTTAAGTCATTTTATTTTTTTATTGTGATAAAACATACGTGACATTAAATGTACCATCTTAACCATTTAAATTCAGTGGTATCAAGTTCATTCATGTTGTTCAGCAACCATCACCACCTTCCATCTCCAGCACACTTTTCACCCTGCAAAACTGAAGCTTTGTACCCATTAAACAATAACTCCCCATTTTTCCCTTCCCCAGTCTCTAGCAACCTCCATTCTGTCTCTATGATGTTGGCAATTCTAAGTATCTTATATAAGTGGAATCACCCAGTATTTATATTTTTTGTGATTGACTCACTTCACTTAGTATAATGTCTTCTAGGTCCATCCATGTTGTATCAGGTATCAGAATTTCCTTCCTTTTAAATGCTGAAAAATATTCCCTATACATGCAACACTTTGTTTATCTACCCATTCATCAATGAACACTTGGATTGCTTCCATGTTTTAGCTGTTGTGAATAATGCACCAATAAAGATGGATGCACAAATATCTCTTCAAGACTCGAATACTTTGGGTTATATATCCAGAAGTGAAATTGCTGAATAATATATAATTCTATTTTTAATTATTTGAGAAACTGCCATCCTGTTTTTCATAGTGTATCATTTCAACAATATTTGAACATATATCATTTTACATTCCTACCAACTGTGCATAAAGGTTCCCTTTTCTCTACCTCCTCCCTAACACTTGTTATTTTCTGTTTGGAGTGTTTTTGCTATTGTTTCGTTTCCTGACAATAGCCATCATAATGGATGTGGCATGCTAGGATTCTCATTGTAATTTTGATTTGCATCTCCCTAATGATAAGTCATATTCATTTTTACTTTAATGGCTTTTTTACCTGGCTCTGAAGATGAAAAATACTTTCTGTCTTAACTAGCCAGAGCCACATTACTGCAGCTCTCGCGATATTTTTAGACCTGTATTTCCCTCCCTGCCACCTGCTATTATGTGAAAAGACAGAAGTGAAGCTAGTTCTTACATTGTGTATATCTTTACTCACAGAGAAAAGAAACCAATTGTCAAATATTTTTAAATGCAAAAAGTGCATATAATCCCTAAAGAAAAACTACCTATTAATTTCACTGTCTGGGAGCATAGAAAACATGTCTGAGGAATGAGGTTCTTATCACTACTCTGCAAAAAGTCCTCATTACCAACAAGTTCTAGAAAACTAACGAAGCTATGAATCCAGGGCAGGCATCAATTTGGCTTCTATTCACATCTCTCTTTGAATCTCAAAAGAACTGCTCTTTGAATTCAGGCCAATTACTTTGCTAACATGATTATTTCAGCAATGTCTGCCCTGAGTTATTAGTCCCTTATTACCATTCTATTGCTATAAAAATGAATGGCAGATGATGGATTTTGCGAGAGTTGGAAACTTCCAGGGGTATTGGGCTGGGATGGTAAACTGTCTGAAAAGGTTTTTCAGGTTGCCTGTTCTACCAAAGAAATATAGGTGTCTGTACATTCCACCACACCTGGTTCAGTTACAGTATTTGTACCGTATCTATAACATCAGCTTAATTTTTCTATAAATGTCACCTGGCCATCAACTTTTATGATGTTTTAAGTGCTACTGACAAAGTGAACAAAATGGTGTTCCAAAACTATGATTTAGTTTGAAAGTAAAAATGGTTTATTCTAATAGTGTTTCAGTTGCAATATGATTTTATCACACTCCCTGTGAATTCTATTCATTTACCTTCCTAACTCTAAAAATAACAGGTATATGGTTACAATTAATGTCCTTTATTCATCCATAAGAACAGTAGTTCATAAACTCATTTTGGATTTTGAACACCTTTGAGAATATAAATAAAACTATAAATCATGTCCCCAGAAAAAAAATGATCATAAGCTTTATTTAGAAAACAGTGTCAGGGACTTGTTGTCATTCCTCTATATAGTTCACACACAGAGTCCCTCTGCACTAGAATCCTTAGGGTGCTGGGTAGGCTAGAGGATTCCTAAGTAGTAAAAGGTATCTCCATTTTAACAAAATCCCTGATGATCCAGACCCTGAGGTAAATAGAGCCAGGTGAAAAACTGATACCAAAGGGTACAGAGATTTTTTTAAAATTTTTTTTAAGAATTAATCTTATATCTATGGAGCAGCTGGAGAAAGAAAATCCTAAAGCCAAGATATGTGAATATAAGAATAAATAGCCACATATTCATAAATAAATAATGTAGGCCCATATTCCAAGCCATAGATAGTATGCTATCCTATATAATAAAGAGGTAATATGCAAATTGACCCTCAGAGTCTCACACAATTTCAAGGTGCACATGGGCAGGCAGGAATTGACTGTGGGTTCCATGGCACACCCCAGACTCTAATAGGAGGAAGATTTTGATATATATTTTACTAATTTTCTTTCATCTCTGACATTTCTATTATAGAGAAAGGGCAAATAGCAATATTAAAAGATTCCCTCTAATTAATTCCCTTTTAATGTGCATGAATTTCATGCACTGGGCCACTAGTACTACTATAATTTAGCATTTCTAGTAGTGTCCTTCTCTTGAAATGCTCAGTATGCTAACATTTAAGGGATGGAAGTGTGAGCAGTGGAATAAGAAGGAGTCACACACAGAGATGAATCATGCACCAATCTATGCATGGTAGACATACTCAACCCCATATGCATCCTGCTCAGGCCCCATTCATCTTCTCACCCCCAAGTATGGAGAATAGTGCCTTGCTCACAGTGGGTGTTCAACATATGCCTTTTGGGTTTAATTTTAATCTGTCTCTGCTAACAACTCTATTTCAAATCCAACCATTTGCCTAATGATAACAAACTTTATTGAGGCCCATTACAGTATTCAAACGAAATTTAATAAAGTTGGCAAACCACACTTGTTCTTCTCTTAACTCTATAATAACCCTGATCAATACACACTGCTTGTATTCAGTCCTTTCCAGGGTGATGAACTTCATAAAAGTCAGAAGAGTTCAAGTTTATACATCTGTTGTTTATACCTGAGATGTTGGTTAGGGGTAGAGTTTACATAAAATATGACATGAAGTATGAGAGCAACTTGTAAAGAACTCCTTAGAAAGATCAGTTTCTTAACTTTAAAATCACATTTACTATACAAAATAATAATAATAATAATAACAACAATATGATGATGATGATTTTGATGATAATGACAAAAAAAGTTCATCCACTCTAGTATGATCAGACATGCACTGAGTTAATAATTTGGCATATAGAAACATCTTTTGAGAGATAATGGACCCCTTGAAAATTTAGATAAAACCCAAGGAGTACAAGATTTTCACATTGTGTCAAGGAAGTCTTGATTCCTCTGTGTCCACCATTTTGTTTCAATAAAATTCAGTAGATTTGTCCATCTACCTAGGTAATTATATAGATCAGCTGGTGGAAGAAAATCCTGAAGCCAAGATATGTGAATATAAGAAAAATAAAGAGCTACATATTCATAAATAAGTAATGTAGGTCCATATTCACTCCATGTCATACATAGTATGCTATACTATTATAATTTAGCACTTCTAATAGTGTCCTTATGGAGGAGATAAGGGAGACATGAGGGATGAGGTCACATGGGATTCGAGCAACAGAAAGAACATGAGGTCTAGACCCCAATGTTCCAAATTTGAAGTTTGACCCCCTAACTTTATAACCACAGAACAGCCAGGACTTCTGTAAGGATACAGTGAATTATGGGTTCTCTCAGTTTAGTAAAGGCAGCTCTCACTTTTATTAAACTAATATTGCACATTTTTTGCTGATTATACAGAAGCCTAGACATTAATATCCTTTCATTCATATTTGTGGCCTAAAATTTCTCAGATTCTAATTAGAACTTCATAAAAACTTTCTCTGGTATTTAAGCTATAAGACCCTTTGAATATAAGTCAAGAAAAACTTGACTATACTAATTCTAAACCAAAGCAAAAAGAAGTTAATATTCTTTATATAAACAGAATAACATTTAACTTTATATATATCCTTAAGAGAAAGCCAACATCATCATATATAAAAAGGTAAATGTTTAAAAAGCAGCTAGAATACATATCATCAAGTTCCATCATAAACAAGTACACTGCAAGCACTATACATGAACACTCACACACATCACAGATATATACTATACATACACGTACACATATATATCTCACATATTCTTATATCCATCTATCTAAGTATGGGACTATAAGTCATGAGGTAACCTTATTTTTTTTATTTCTTGTACTCTATCTGGCAATAAAACTTAGATTCAATGCTAACTGAATTTTTGTATATTATATCAAGACAATTTAGAGTTACAAGACCAGCCATAGCAAGCACAGGATTTTGTAAGGTAAATGCCACCATTTTAAATCGGAAAGTCAATTTGCAGTAGAGATTTAAGAGATGCAAAAGGCCTGGCAAGAGTGTTTATTTCCTTCGAGGAGCCTCTGCAAGAGAACTGTCTATTCAGCGATTCTGCAGGCTACTGTTTCACCATGCGACAGGCCCACTTATTCATAAACAAATCATTAACATTCTTGACATAAATCCATAGTGGACCACTAATCCCAGCTATGATAATGTTTTAGTGCATTTGCTCTGCCCATCATGAATGGGAGTGTTGTTTTCCAGAGCCCATCCCTGACAAATAAGAGACAAATTATGCCCCGTGAGAAAATTTAGAGAATGAACGACTTACACACCAATTACTGTCTCATTAATAGGCCAATGCTGAAATAGATCCTGTGTGCTTTGAGTGAAATGTAGATTTTTCTTACTCAGAC
>JAAGEH010000079.1:1615733-1665990 GCA_011751065.1 Lasiurus cinereus | reverse complement strand
GAAGTGAAAATGCTTCTCTTGAATTTGCTTTCCCTGTTACTAATATAATTATTAATTTAAAATTAGTAAACATAAAAGTTAAAACCAGGTTTTACAGGACTTAATTTAGAAAATATTCACTAGTGGTTTAGCATAGGATGAAATAAAAACACATGAATGGTGCTTTAGCTCACAAGATCCTCAACAAATATGAGTTTCTTTTCTTGCTATCTGATTATCATCCAAAATTAGAAAACAGTCTAACCCTGGCTCCAGCAGAATGAACTCAATCTAAAGTAAAATACATAGCTGGGTTTGGACCTGGCTGTGCAGTTAGCTACTGGTCCTTAGGCAAATCGCCACCCAGAATTTCTCAGATGTGGTTTGTCTGACCTGCCCCAAGCTGGCCATGTATGCATCACTTGATAACAATTCAGATGCCTCTGCCTGGTTGGTTCTCATACATCAGTTCTGAGAAGGAACCTAGGATCTGTAGTATCAAATAGGCCCTGAGTGACTCTGATCTGAAGCGAGGACTGGAAACCACCGCCTTCATTTTAGAGCCTCTCCTCTGGTATGGCAGGGGTGTCCAACCACCTCCCACTGGACTCTTAGAACAGGGCTTAGTAAACAGCAAACTATGACCAGATATGAGGCTGCAATCACTACTACCCTCATAGAGACACTCAGGAATGAACTCACAGTGACTCTGGAGCTGGTCCTTCACTGTACAACTGCAGTCATCTCTGGATCAAAAGCGATGGTGGCCTCCAGTCCCTGAGGTTTTCCTCCTTTAGTCACCACCACAAATGCAGTGTTAATGGAGATGGCTTCACTGAGTCAGAGCTCAGTGAGTGAAACTCCATCAGGGACTTCTGGACTCTGGCTTTCTTGGACATGTCTTTGCAAAGTAGGACAAGTGCCCCGTCATTGCCCAGTGACTCAGTGCATGTCTAGTGCAGGGGCCTCAGCCAGCCCCGTGAAGAGTCTTTCAGTTGGAATGGCAGGATTTTCTCAGCTAATTTTGTTTTTGTTTTTTGTTTTTTTTTAAAAAAAGGAACATATATTCCTATATGCTGAGTTTAGAGATAAAACAGCCCATTTCTAACCACAAATCTTAGATAGAATAGAATAAGGTTACTTTTTATAGAAGCCCTTTCCTAAATTTTTGCTTATTGTCCTTTCTTCCACTTGAGATGACCTCCCAGAAAAGTTAGTATCAAAAAGGGAATAAAAGAATCTTTAAAAATGAATAGGATATGTAAAAACATTGGGAAGATGGACATTGTAGATTGGAAGGAAGAGTTTGACACATACACACACACACACCAACACCAAAAAAAAAAAAAAACCAGAGTGGGAGAAGTAAAAAGACTTCAACACATCTTTCCCAACACAAAATTCAAAGAATGTAGCTTTTTGCCTTATAATGTCTGTATATGCAGATAATTTATTGGAAAAGTGAGAAAAGTAGCCAAAGATGATATAGCAATATGGCACTAGAAGCCAGCAGTGACCCATGGCCAGCCAGGAAGTGAGCCCCTGCCTCCAGACAGGCCCTGTCTGCCAGCAGCAGCTGTCCCTCCAGGCAGGGCACCTGAAAGCCTGGCGAAAACAGCTAAGGAGGGTTAATCACTTTTTCCATTCACTTTCAGCCAATAGGATTTAATTAAGTATAGTTTAATTAAAATTTAATCACACTTCTGGTGGCTGCAGATAGCCTCTGCTGAAAATTTCATTAACTAGTATTTTCTAAAGCCCCTTTCCAAACAAAGCTGCCTTACTGTGAAGAAATATTTATTTTAGTGATGTTGCGTTTTCTCCTCCAATGTGGGAGAAGGATGGGAGGGGTGCAGCAAAATGATTATTCAAAAGAGCTCATACGACAAAATGCATGAATGAAATGGGAAGCTGGTTTGGGGTAGCTATCAATAAATCAGAGAGCCTGGCCAACCTCTGAACCAGGAGGTCACGGTTTGATTCCCAGTCTGGGCATGTGCCTGGGTTGTGGCTTGATCCCCAGTGTGGGGCATGCAGGAGGCAACCGATTGATGATTCTCTCATCACTGATGTTTCTATCTCTCTCTCTCCCTCTCCCCTTCTCTCTGAAATCAATAAAAATATATTTAAAAATAATGATAGATAAATAAATAAATAAATAAATAAATAAATAAATAAATAAATAGTTTGGCAAAGAAGCATTTGCTAAGTTTAAAATTATAGTAATATTTCATTTAGGCAAGTATAGAGAAAAGAGGTGCTCTGTGAAATCTAATCTCTACCTTCCTTCTGTCCCTCACTCCTTTACTCATTCAGTACATTTATGGGCAGGACCTGTTCAGGGGGCAATGGTTTAATACCAAGTTGATGTCTCTAAGTACCTAATGTTCAGTTGACTGTGATGAACAAAAAAAAATCTTTATTTGGGTACTTATAATTTTCTTAGAGTGTGTGATTAAAATGGAGGTCTTTATTGATCACATTTACTACCATTGCAAATATTAATTACATTATGAGGCTTAAATGAAGACATGCCCCATGGGCCACTGAGAAATGTGTGATTCTCTGTCTCTAAGATAAATATACCACCTTACATTTTTCATATGCATTTGTGATGGGTCTCAGAAATCAATTTTAATTTTATAGTTTCTCAAGTATACATAGTGTCTGACTGTTTACTGTGTAATAACCATAGACCTACTAAATTTGTGTTTTACAGTTAGACATTTAGTATGCCTCTTTTTCTTAGAACTTGCATCTTTGGGGGAGGGGATAGAAAACAAAGAACTATTTGATTAAGAGTTCTAGCTATTTGGTTTCTTTTTTCCTATAACAGCGTGCTTCCCCAGTCATATTTAAAACAGATTGTCCTCCACGCCCTTGAAATCAGGTGTCCTAAAATTTCTCTGAAGAAATTTATAATTCCCTTTTAAAGGACAACAACTTTCTGAAATTCTCCTAAAGATTAAGCAGGAAGCCATCACAATATGATCTTTGACACTTGTCACATATTATGTGATTTCTCTATTTTTCCTTCCTCTGTCAAAAGAAACACCCCAAGTTCCCACAGACCAGAAACTCCTATGAGAATTTCACCAAGATCTGAAGACAAGCCTTAAGCAGCTCTCTGTTCCAGCTAGAGCTGGAAAGGGGACAAAATTTGGAAGTATCCTTTCCAATGTGTTATTTTACGTCTATTGCCATGGAAAGATATCCTTGCAAAAATGCTAACAGAAATAGGCCATGAAGATATACCAGGAGGTTTCTTTGTCAAGGGCTGGACGTCATGGTCATTGCTGCTATATGAAGGTTTATAGAGCAGAGTGGGGGCAAAGGATTTGGCCAGAAACTAAATGGGGAATTTAACAGGCCTTTGACATTTACTTTTCACATAAACCCTGACAGACAGGTAATTTAATTCCCCTTTTGCATATGAGAAAACTGAGGCTGAGTTACTGGCAAGTGGAGGAGATAGAATCAGAAGGCAGGTTTTCTAACCCCAGATCACAGGTATTCTCCTTGCCTTGCTTCCCAGGCAAGTTCACACTCACCTCACCCTCATCTCATAATCCTGAGCTACTTTTCAGAACTCACTGTCAAAACGAATCCCCTTTGTAACTAACAACGCAAATTAATGATGTCAGGGGTAGGTGTTAAGTATATACTCTGTAGCTCATGAAATTAAACAAAGTTAACCAAGGAGACTAGAGGGAGAGAGAAAAAATTAAATGAGTTAAGGAGTAGGTTAGAGTTGGGCTCCATCCAATCCAAGCTCTGTGAATTACCAACTTTGCAACTTTGGGCAAATAAAAGAAATGAATCTCCTAAACCTCTACTCTTTATGGCTAAAATGCCCAACTTCCAGTGTGTCTGTGAGTATTAAGGGCATAAATAAGCCACGCTCAGGGACTCGGTGTAAGGGGGCAGCCCTCTCCCCATTCTCCACACCTGACCTAAACACAGCCCTCATTCAACTCTTCAGGCTTCCAGCCATTTCCAGTGTCCTTTCTCTCAAGGGTTATGTCTGTTCACACCATCCATGTGGCTTTTTTCAATTAAGAAAATTAAATTCAAAGGCTCTGAGTCAAATACAAAGGCAAAACTTAAAATCCAGAAAGGTGGAGAAAGTGTTGGTTCAGGGAAGGGCACTGTCCACATCCTAAGCTCCAGGGACCCCTGTAAGAATAACAAATTGTTTATGATTTTTCTCTAACCACTCTCTCAGTCAATAACATGTTGACTGATATAGTCTATTTTAAGGTCAGTACCCCAAAATTCTACAATCTATATTTACCATGCCTTTGAGAGCAGACATTCTGTTTTCTTTTCATTATCAAAAAATTACTATCAAACATAACTAGACAAAATCTTAAGCCATGTAGAACTTAATGAAGAGTATGCCAGAAATACAGGTGTTAAATCATTAAAATTTACACTGGAAGAGACTTTTCATTTTATCTTGTCTAAAAAGTTACATTTAAAAGTAAGGAACTGAAATATAGGGGTGATGTGGTTATAACTATAAACATAAAATTAAAAAAAATATCTGATGTGATTAGGACTGTGCTCTAGATTCTAGGTGTTTTATATATACAACCAAGTGCAATTGGTGTTATAAACACCCCCAAGTGTAGAGATACAGAACAGAGGCTGAAAGAAGCTAAATAATCTGCTCAACATCTATCTCCAACAGCTAGTAGAGCCCAGAGACCTAAACCCAAGTCATCTGACCCAAGAGTCCACTTTCACAACCATTTCTCTTGACTGAGAACCTGTAGCATGGATTTGTCCACTGAGAAGAACTCTGGTGATCTTGTACTCTGGCTGATCCAAAAGTCAGTCAAAATGTAATGACTTCTTAAGTAAGTATATACAAAGGCACATCTACTGATTTCCTCCTGCATGAGCCCTGATTAGAGCCAGGGATGGAACCTGCAACCCAGGTAAGTGCCCTTGACCAGGAATCAAACTTTCGACCCTTTGGTGCATAGGCCGATGCTCTAATAACTGAGCAACAAAGGCCAGGGCAGATAACTTTCTTAAAAGGCTAACAGCAAACATTCTATCTCCTCACCTGCCCTGGGGCCATGAGTGAAGACAGCTGTGTAAGAGAAGCAGATTCTCATACTCATTTGAAGGTTTTTCCTCCAAGGTCAGGGTATGATGATGCCAGTCACTCTCCCCAATCCCAACATCCAGCATCCTTGTACCTTATGCCACTCCCAACATGATGGGATTAGAAAGCAACACAGGCATTCAAAAAAGAAGAATATCCCATCAGCAGGATGTCCAGCATGTGAATAACGACATGACCCAGAGAAGAGAGCAGGACTCTGATGAAGACGCTATGAATTAAAGAGTCATTAGATTAAGGCCTTTGATTTTGAGCTTTCAAAAAATGTGTGAATAATCTTTGAGTTGGCAAGTTCTTAAAAAGGAGATACTATAACACTTGCTGCTTAAACTGCTTTTACAAATATTCACTAAATATGATTCTACTATGACAAGACTCAAAGTAAAACCAAACACCTAGCCTACCACTTTTCACATGAGGAAACTGATATACACAGAAAGTAGAAGTAACTGACCAAACCCATAAATAATATTATTATTGTCATTGTCCCTTTAATTTTCAAAGTTCTATCCTGAAAAGGGTACCTGGAAGTTCCCATTTTAAAAATATCTTTAATAAAATATTTTTTTTTACTTAGAATTTTTATCCTATATAATAAAAGCCTAGGTGGTATCATGCACAACATCATCACAAGATGGCCACTACAACATGGCCACCCTCACATTATCACAAGATGGCCACCATAAGATGGCCAGCAAGGGAGGGCAATTATGGGTGACTAAGCCTGCAGGGGAGGGCAGTTGGGTGCAACCAGGCCTACAGGGGAGGGCAGATGGGAGTGACCTGGTCAGCAGGGGAGGGAAGTTAGGGGTGACCAGGCCAGCAGGGGAGGGCAGTTAGGGGCAACCAGGCCTGCAGGAGAGCACAGTTGGGGTGACCAGGCCTGAAGAAGAGCACAGTTGGGGGAAATCAGGCCAGCAGGGGTGCAGTTAGGCATCAATTAGGCTGGCAGTGGAGTGGTTAGGGGGTGATCAAGCTGGCAGGCAGGAGAGCAATTGGGAGCCAGCAGTCCTGGATTGTGAGAGGAATGTCTGACTGCTGTTGGACATCCCCCAAGGTGTACCAGATTAGAGAGGATACAGGCCGGGCTGAGAGACACCCTTCCCATGCACACATTTCATGCACCATGCCTCTAGTTGAGTTATAATTTACACAGAGTGTAATATACTGATCTCAAGAACAAAGAGATTCAACTTATAAATAGATAAAAGGACCATTTAACCCAGGTCCATATTCCAGTCCCCTGGGACAGCCTCCTAGGGACAGAGCTCATTTCTAGAGAGAAACTGGTCAGCACTCTGGAATGACTACAGAATATACTATTTGAGGCAGTAAAGAAAAACCCAAACCCAAACACTCCATCAAAATGAACAGCTGTACTAGATAAGCTCCAAATTTAATTTATTTTATGCTGATGAAGTGTAGGGGTCTTTGAAAATACAAAGCTCAGCTGTTTAGGATTTGCTTTATTTCTTGGTGCTTTAATTAATGATAGTGCCTTTCTGGAGAGAAAACAGCACATAGAAGAAACATAGTCCGATCTGATCTATTCAAAGCCTCTCCTTTAGCCCTGGCTCTGAAGTGAATGAGATTCACTAATCTCCCTCAGAGGTACAAAGGGAGAGAAGGCAGCAGGTGCTCAGGTGGCTCCTCCTGAAAATAGGGGGATAGCCAAAGACAAAATGACCCAGTCTGAGTGCCGGGCCATTGGGAGAACATCGATGTATGAATGAAACTGTAGAAAAGAGCCAAGATGACTGGCCTTATAAACAAGACCTTCAAAATTGCAAATATTACTGAGGCACCAACATGAAACTACCAATAATTAATATCCCCAGGTCCTCATAATCAAATCTCATTAATTGACTCAACAGACTCTGCAATAATTCCCGATCATCACTTATTGCAGAACCTACTAGATATGGTCCTGACTCTGTTTCTGCAGTTTCATCTTCCACTTCTCCTCAGGCACCCTCCAAACACCCAACCTGCCCCATTTCTAAATGTGCCAGGCAGACTTTCACTCCCCAAGCCCTTGATGTCCAGGATTTGGAATAGAGTGGACAGAATCCATAAACAAAGGAAGACTGAGACTCTGGGAGAGGAGAGGAGTGGACATAGGGCCAAAGTCCAAAGGCACCAGCCATATTCAGAAATGGGGGAGAAGGAGCCACAGCAACAAATGGAAAAATGGATAGCAGGGATGCAGGCCAAAAAGCTCCAAACTGATCCAATTTATTTTTTTGCTGAACAGACACTCTCTGCATGGATCTTTGTAAAGTCAGATTAACTTATCTTGATCCATGCTCTCTTCTCTGTAGCCTTCTTAAAGTCTTTCTTCCTCAATTAAATTCTCATTTTCAAATGTCAGGAGGTGTTAATCTGAAACTTGCTCTTGAAGTCAGTCTCTCAAATCGACACTCACACACAGGTATCAATCCTCTGCCAACATCAGAAAAATGCATTATTCAAGAACTGGACAGGAGACCCTAGGGATCATCTAGCTCAGACCTTTTTGTAGATTTGAAAAAAAAAAAATGGAGGGTGCCCTGACTGGAGCATGGTCTGCTACACCAAAAGGCTGTAGGCTTGATCCCCAGTCAGGCACATATGGGAGGCAATCAATAGATGTTTCTTTCTCACATGGCCATTTCCCTCTCTCTCTCTTCATTCCCTTTCTCTAAAATCAATAAACATATCCTGGGGTGGGGTTAAAGATATCCTATATAATAAAGAGTTAATATGCTAATTAGACCAGATGGCAGAATGACCTTATGGAACAACCAGTGGGTAGGGGGTGTGGCTGTGAGGTAGCTGGGGCATGAGGGCCAAACTCCTTGCATAAATTTCATGCATCGGGCCTCTAATGTGTGTGTGTGTGTGTGTGTGTGTGTGTGTGTGTGTGTGTGTGTGTGTATAGAGGGCAAGTGATTTGTCTAAGGTCAGGTGGCTAGTAAGTGATTGGGCCACAACTAATAGTGAACATGTGGAACAGGTAGATACTGGGCTAATCACTCTATACATGATCAACTTTAAGCCCCGTGACATCTCAAAATCCCTTCTACAGAAAAACTGAGGCCCAGAAACTATGAGTGAC
Organism: Lasiurus cinereus; assembly: GCA_011751065.1. Classification (NCBI taxonomy): domain Eukaryota; kingdom Metazoa; phylum Chordata; class Mammalia; order Chiroptera; family Vespertilionidae; genus Lasiurus; species Lasiurus cinereus. The sequence continues at coordinate 1,657,780 of JAAGEH010000079.1, read as the reverse complement.
TTGATAAGAACTGGCAAGTGACAGGAAGCCAGGTAGAATGGCCCTAGACACAGGGACATCTTTGTCTAACAAACATTGTATTTCATTCTAACAGAAGGATTGTACAACCAATGAGTTAACTGAGTTACAAAGAGTCGCAAGTCAGGACTCCAGTGAACCAATAGGCAAGATGAAGTTCGGGATCTAGAATGCCAATGCCCAGGATGTGGTGACAATCACTGACCCCAGCAGAGGGCTTGGGTCTTTTCTATGAGCAAGGCTCTAAGGATTCTATGTCTTTAAACTCAGCATTTTCATTTATCAAACAGTACTACTTCTCCACTAAAGTAAATTAATGAGGTGTTGTTACAGGGTTTTTTATTCCCCTCCGTGTAAAATGAAAACTAAATAAATAAAAGAGTAATTGAAAAACACAAAAGAGGAAGCAATTTAGTTTAAAACTGTCAGTTTACACCAGTGCTTTACTTCCTACAGTTTTATTATGCCGCTCTGACTTGATTTTTTAAACTGAAAACTTAAAAGAAAAACAACTTTTTTTTCCTCCAAATTTCACCAGGTTGCTTCAACCCAAAAATATGTTCAAAAGTATTCCCAAACTCTCCATCCCACTACATTGGCAGTGCGGCATGGACTTTTCCCTGTGTGTCATTACTTAACTGCATTATAAAAATACATCTGCTAGCCTCATTCAGCTTCAATCTCTTTCAGAAAACATTTTAACTTATATATTTTTGTATAAGTAGGGTGACCAACTTGTTCTGGTTGGTCCAGGACTTTCCTGTTTGGGGCACTGAAAGTTCTGCATCCTTGGAGCGCCCCTAAGTCTCAGGGCAAATGGGACAGATGGTCTATTTCTGATCTTCCTCAAGCCTTGAGTATTTCAGAATCAATATACATCACCCCATTGTCATCTGGGTTCTGTGTCCCCCTCCCCCCACTCCACGCTCACTGTAACCTGTACTGTCCGAGATCCAATGACCTAATCCAAGGCCTTCATGACACTATAGCCTTCTGGTCCCTCAGGCATGTTCAGCTGCACTGTCCATTCCCTCCTTCTTAAAACCTTCCCTGTTCCATTTCCAATGACCTCCAATTGCTCCTTCTTGACTGCTTCATCAATTCTTTCCAACCATCTCTAAACCTCCAACCTTTCCAGGATCCTGCCCTCAGCCATCCTCTTTTTTCTGAGAAACAAGAATCCTCCATTCTTCCAACTTCAACTGTGCCCACAAGCCAACCGTTCCCTCTCTCCCAAAGACAAGACTTATGTTCCAACTGTCTATGGATGCCTCATAATGACCTTCCTTCCAACACATTCAAAAGGAAACCATCACCGTGCCTCTCATCCCCTTAATAGCTCCCCCATCAAGCAAAAAATATCATCCTCTTTCTCCTCTCTCACATTCCCACATCTGACACTTGACAAGTGCTGGTAATTCAGCCCCCAACATTCCTCTCCAGTAGCTCCCTCCACTCCTCTCCATCCTACCTTGGCTCCCTGATTGAGGCTCTCATCACCTCCTGCCCAAGTGACTCAAAGGCCAAGTGGCTCCTGCTACTCTGAAGCATAAATTTAGTTCTGATATTTTCAATGTGTTTCCAATATCTCTAACAACAAAGCACAAACTCTTTAGTGTGGAATCTGAAACATTTTCTATCTTGGCTTCAACCGAGTCTTAGGACACTGCCCTTCACACAGCCAGAACGCCACAAGCCAGTGCTGAACATCCCACATGCTGACAGGTCTCAGGTGAGCCACTAATCTCCCCCAGTGTTACACCTATTATCTTTATTTTGCTATATTTACTCTCAAAGATAATCTCTATATAGATTTTTCTGCAGTCAAGGTACAATATAAATATAATTTTCATTCTTTTTTTTTCAACTAACATCATTAACATATAACTTTATTAATATATTGTATAGCTTCCATTGTTAATTTAATGGCTACAAAGACCCATAATTTACTGAATCAGTTCCCTGTGGTGGGGCCTGTGGCTTCCAATTTTTTTATTGTTATAAACATGACCGCAGTGAATATTTTCTAACACATGGATTTTGTTGTCTTTTTAATAATTGCCTGAGGATAAATTCCCAGGAGTGGGATTGTTGGGTCAAAGGGTGTGGAAATTTTATGATTCTTGATAATTGTTGCCAAATTACTTTTTCAAAGAGGCCATAAAACTCTACCAGCACTACACCAATAATTCTGTATGTTCCCCAGTTTTGGGTCTTAAAAACAAACAAAAAATCTATTATTCCTTTAAAACCTATAAATTATTTTAACTTGTGTTATTATTTTAATTTGCATTTATTTTGTGATTAATAACCTTAGTTTTTTCAAACTTGCTTACTAAGCATATTCTAATATTTTTTCATATCCTTTATCCATTTGTCTACATGTTGCTTATGCCTTAGTTAAATATTTGTTATAAAATTTAACCCTTTTCATCTTCACTGCAAATATTTTCCCAGTTTTATTGTTTGCTTTCAGCTACATTACTGTTCATTTTATGTAAATCTAATAGGTTTTCTATAAAAGAAACTAACAATTTCTTCTTCCATGGTGGCCTCCTGGTCAAGATGAAAATGATCCCCAAAACCCCACAGTGCTTAATGCCTTGAATCCAGAGTCAGACAATAAAGGCTCTAAGCTGCACCACCAGGTCCACAGGCAGTTTGTGGGGCCTTGGTCTTCTCATCTGTAAAGTGGGGAGTAACCTCCTGCACAAGGCTGTGGGAAGCCTTGAATAATAAAACCCTTGTAAAGTCCCTACTCTGAACCTGGCATCCAGTAGACATGGTCCCTGAAACATTACCCACCCCATAACACCATCTCCTGGTGGCTCTTCATACATTAGCTTTTTAAAAAAATATTTTTTTATTGATTTCAGAGAGGAAGAGAGAGGGAAAGAGAGAGCAACATCATTGATGAGAGAGAATCACGAATCGCCTGCCTCCTATATCCCTCCCCTAACCCGCCACTGGGGATGGAGCCCTCAACCTGGACATGTGCCTTGACTGGGAATCAAACCATGACCTTTTAGTTCATAGGTAAATGCTCAACCACTGAGCCATGCCAGCCAGGGCCATACATTAGCTTTTACATGGCCTACCTGGAATTAACTTTGGTGTTTGATATAGCATACAAATTTTATATTAAGTCTTTGTTTAGAAAGTGCTACTTATTTATTCAACTATTAATTTCTTTCCTCTTGTTTTTGATAAACATGTTATTTATCCACCTCATTTCTGATGGGCCATTCCTGTTTGTGGGCTTTTCAATATGAGCAAACTGACAGTATGATTCATAAGGCAAAACAGAGACTGATATTTAAGCAGAATATCTATATAACATGGTTTTCAATTAATTTTACTTTTTTTCCTGGCTTAATTTAATTAAACTGTACTGTTGCCACCATTTTCTAATTAGCCCTGTGGTATGCTTGCTTCTCCAATGGATTCAGAAGCACAAAACCTGTATTCAAATGCCAGCTCTCAGATGCTGTCTTGCAGCAGGTTATTTGCTGTTTTTTATTAGTAGAGTGAAAATAATAATACCTAACTTTGTTAACTCTTAGGAACATTGTGAGGGTCTCATGCGATGTCAGGAAATGGAAGGCAGGGACATTCTTATGGTTATGAACATATCTGTAACCACAGATTTGGTTTCCATATTTCTTCAACTTCTAACACATCACAGCCCCTCTCACAGAAGTTAGAGCTAGGATGCCAGAGTCTGACTTGTCCAACTATTGGATTTGAGGAAATTTGCATAACTTCCCTGAGCTTCTGTCTTCTTTGTATTAGTGAATAAAGACCATAGTGAGGATGGAATTAGCTAATGTGCATCTGAGTATTTAACAGCCTGGGCCATTCTCACCCTCTGTGGATTGTGTTCTTCACCAGCCCTCAGGGTTCTGAGCAGTGCCTGGCAGCAGTAGGCATAGGAAGCAACTGGAAAGAACTATAAAGGTATTAATACCTCTTCTCTCATTCTTCTTGCAGGGCCAGAGTGTTCCCAAAGGCCACTCTCCCAGGGACAAAACTCCTAATCAGTGAGGAGAGGCCTGGGCTCCACTGGGCCCTTTTTAGACCCAGAGGCCATAACAGCATCCTGCCATGCTGGTGTCTCCTGTTTCATCAACTCAAGCACCCTCTGAAACCTGTCCCCACTTCGCACACTGTCAGTTCTTAAAGTCACCTCAGTTGATCCTTAACTTGCCATCTGTTTTTTCAGCTGGGACACATATAAATCTCAGTTCTTGCTTTAAATGAACAAGCAAACAGGTCATAGTACTTCCATCACTGGGTCTGACATTTAGGTGGCTGAGTCCACATCCCACCTAGGTCTGTGGCCCAGTCAAGAGTAAGCATTTCTCATATTTCTCAACTTTCTAAAATTAGTTTAAGGGTTACTTTTAAGAGCTTGAGCATGTCAATACTTTTATTCTGACACACAGAAAGCAAAGGGCACATTGTTATTGAATCGAAGAGTGATATGAACATTTTAACTTGGAGGATAAACTGACTGGTTGCTGTCATATCACTTGACAAAACTTAGCACAAGATGACACCTCCCATTCCACGTGACCCCACCCAAGGCTCTAGACCTCCCAGCACCAATGAGGTTTCCCGTCAGCACATGTGCGTACTGTTCCAGCACAGACATCTTCATTCCATCTGGGCTTTGGCCATTAGAGTGTGACCCCCGAGCTTGGCCAAAGAGCACTGCCAAGATGCTCACCCACACCACGTGGCTGAGGCAATTAGAGCCAGAGGAGTCCCAGCACTGAAAACTCCCTGGTCTTCTCTAAGATTTCTTTCTCATGAAACTTGCCAGGAATAAAATTAAATCCAAAGTAAACTTACACATTTCAACAAATGGGGCCATTTCGTGATGGAGGGGTGGAATACTCTTACAGTTTATACAACAGCAGATAACAAGGAGCGAAACTGTCAAGAATGACCCCCTTTAAGGATCACTTTATTCCACTCTTACTGCAGTAGAGCTGAGATGGATGAAAATGGGGTGTTTACATTTTACTTTTTACATTTGCAATGGTGTCATATTTTCTTAACCGTAAAAGAGCATTCTCCAGCATAGAAAAAAAAAATTCTTCAAAGAAATCTGTGCTTGGTCAGAGAAACTGATCTTTGGTCTTTTATAAAGCACAAATAAATAAATACAAAATAAAGACAAACACATGAGGAAATAGCCATTTTGCAACATGTATTTTTTTTATAAAACCACACTTAACCACAAAAGAGCGTGATCTTTCAAATGTCAACATTGCTCCCAAAAATTATTCAAATATGTTTAATGATCAAACTTGTGATGCCCAATATGGTAGCCACGAACCTAGCCACATATGATTATTTGCATTTAAATTCACTAAAGTTTAAATACAATTTAAAAATCACAGTCACAATAGCCACATTGCCATTGCTCTAGAGCCACAGATGGCCAGTAGCTACCAAACTGGACAGAATAGATTATTCAACATTTTCATCATCACAGAAAATCTATCAGTCAGCATTGGATCAAACGACTTCATTCTATGTACTATGTCCATCTGTATATTCATTGATGGCAAAGCAATAGCAGTAATTACAGTTTATTAATGTTGCAGATCCTGTTGGCAAGAGCAATTCCCACTCCCCTTTACTCTTCTGAGGCTGGAAATGCTAAATAGGCTTGGTAGGCTTGCAATACAAGGCCAGCCAATGAGAGGTAAACACTCTATTGGGAAACCTTTAATTTCCCTCCAGTACCTTGTTCCTTCTTCATCTTTAAACCTAAATACGATGACTGGAGTCTCAGCAGCCATCTTTCAAAGCACGAGGATGAAGGTCACTACACCAAATTCAATATAACAGAAAGACACAAAGAACCTGCCATTATATGGCACAGTGGAGGAGCTAATCCAACCAATGCCAGCAATTACTCATCACTAAACTTGTTACATGAGGAATTGTATTCCTATTTGTTTAAACCAATGTAAAAAGTGTTTCTATTAGAAGCGGTCATATTCCTGTTATAATCATCAGCCTACAATGGTGAGGTACTAACCATTTAGTACTCTAAGATCTAAAACAACCCAAGTCATTGGAATTGAGTCCAGGAATCACCTAACCACAGAGAATACTCTTATTTATGTTGATTTTCATGTCAAGGCTCAGACATCTTTAAGTAGATAACATAATCATAAAAACTAATTAAAATTTACATTTACTGTTTAATATGTACATATATCTAACAAATATATACTTATATTTTTTCAAAAGCATGATGAGAAATTATAGATTGAATGGAAATGCCCCTAAGAATTTTAACAAATATCTTTGAGTGTAAATATAGGGTTAAGTTTTCTGCTTTAAAACTGTTTTTTAATGAGCCCATGCTTCTTTTGTGTGTATATATATATGTAATTTATAAAAACCCAAGAAATGTATGTGGATAGACGTTTTCACACTCTTTCATATTTAAGCAATAAGGTATCTGATAAAACCATGTTGGTAGTCATTTTCCTTAAATGATCTTAAAGATTAATAGAAAGATTCATTTCTACACAGAAGTATCTTTTGTTGGTGCCTGAAATCTCACCACAAAAAAGTATATTTCGTTTTAGCAAAACAGAAGTTTTGAAACCTGTTAAAAATGTAATTCTCCTTGAAGAGAGAACATATTGCTTGTTGGTCCTTTACATTATTTGCTGTGAGAAATATACCATATCTCCAAGAAATACCACAACGTCTTTCTGGAGGGCAATAACTTGTAGTCTCATGAAAGTGAAATAACAGAGACATGGTCTGCTGACTTCCCATTCAACCTTAACCATCACTATGTTTGTGTGTTTAGTAAGGACTGACTCACAGTGGGAGCAGAATAAGGATTTGTGAGTGAATAAATGAATGACCAGGGAATGTTGAAAAGTGATGTATGGTCAGTTTATGATTCATTTTTATATAATTTTCCTCATATCAAAATGATCCACCATACAGACAACTCAATTGAGGATATCCACAGATTTTCAGGTGGGCATCTTGCATCTACCACCTGGCTTCTCCCATATGTACCTCTTTCTTGCTGGAGCTACAGCTCACCATCAAAATCCCAAAAATAATAATCTCTCTTTGCTTGGTGTACTAGTATGCTATATCACGACATGCTGATTCTACAAAGAGCACATCTCAACCTGCACATGTTTCATTCAATAACTTCATGTTGCTGATCTATTAAGTTTTAGTTAGCTCTTCTACACATATGGTAGCTATTAAGACTTTTATGAAGACACAGGCATGCTGCAAGAAAACTCTGTTAAGACATCATGAAGTAAAACCACTCAGTGCACATGATCATATGATATTTTTCTAACATTTTAATTCATTGCTCATACATTTCTCTGAGTAATTGTTTAACCATGCCTTGGAAAAGGGTGCCAATCTAAAAACAGATTAATCATTTCTAATACATGTTGGTGAATGAGTTTTAGATGTAGCTGCAGGTAAACTAAAGGTATCTAGAATTGTGCTTTGGTGCCACAATCAGGTTCCACATTGCACTACCCAGTGGTCGGCAAATTCATTAGTCAACAGAGCAGCAAACCGCAGCTCATGACCTGCATGTGGCTCGAGAGCTGCAGTTTGCTAACCAGTGCACTACACCATCAGGAAAAATACAAAAGGAGAGCTAGAGAGAGATAAAGGAAGTGTGGATTAAAAAGGGGGTGGTGGGGGCACATACTAAGCCTGAGAAACTCAGGAAAGGTCTGCATGGCAGGCCCTACAAATTCGGAGACCAAAAGTAACTACTATATAGGATGGTCTGAGCATAAAAATTCCTAACTAAAAGCAGGTCATAGTGGGTAGCCATGTCCTATAGCTTCCTTGACAAAAGTTAATCTCTATCACAAGTGAGCCGTCTATTGTCTTTTTGATCTGATATAACATCCCTTTGAAATTTCAGAGTAATCTCATTGTCCAGACCCCAGAGGACCAAACCTGGACACCAGAGCAGGGACCACAGAACCCCTCTTGTTATCTTGTTCCCCCCACACATCTCTATGTGCTTAAATGTTAACTATCCTGTACCCTCAATGTAAAAGAACTCTGTATCTCTCCCATTTTGCTTCTTACCCAATCCCAGAGATCTCCCTGCTTTGCCTTCTCCTGCCTGCTTAACCTGCCATCAATGGATTTCATGCACACTTCCTAATGCCTCCTCCTTTGAATTCAGTATATAATATAAACTGCAAAATTACCATTCTCCAGTGCATTATTTTAATCTGTTGAAATTTTGCTTCTTGAAAATTGGCTCAAATAAACTCATAAAGTCTCTAGAGATTTAGATATTTCTTATGTCGACAGGAGAAAGGGAGAAAGAAAAATGATAAATTTGGTCAGTGAAGCAGAGACCACTAGGGTTTTAAAGGGCTGAAATTCTTTACTGTATCCTCTGTTTTGCAATCTGAACCTTTCTTGGCCCTGATTGCACACTCAGATTAGACACCACTCAGATTTAAATCTTGCTTATCTCTTAAATTGGAAGTTCTGTGAATAACTTTCATAAGATGGAAGCCCCCTTAAGTCATCTATTTTGTCAGCTATACAATTTCAACATTTGTTTCACAAGCTTGAATCCTAATGGAATTTAAATCAACAAGAGAAATTTATTGCTGCCTTTGGGGTTTCAGTAATATTGGCTCATGAAACCTTGTACAAGTTACTGGGGATAAAAAAAAAGATTGTATTTTCAGTTTTTATATCAAATCACAGTCTCCTTTTCTATAATCTCCAAAAGAATGTCTTTTACACAGACAAATACACATTCTAGAAACATAACTAAATATATAGTTATGGCAGACTTTTCTTGCACCTTCTCCCAGGGCCAGACTGGAAATAAAACTAATGTGGGGAATATACATTCAGAATTACCAACTGAAGTTCAGCTAAGGAGGATAAATATCAAAGGAGAGAAAACACCTGGCCACTGGTAGATAGGGTGAGTTTGGGAGAGGGGCTCACCCAGTTTCCATGGGTAGCAGGCCTAGAGTGAGGATGGATTGCTACTGGAGGGTCTTTTCCCACAGAAGATAAAGGACCAGAACCCAGACTGCACATGTAACATCCAGCCATGAAAGGCAGCAGGGTGGCTGGCTGCTGTGGAGTCTGGAGCCAGTAGACCTGAGCTGGTCAGAGAGAAAGGCCCAGTTTTGTTTGTTCGTTTTGTGTTTTTTGGGTGTGTGTGTGTGTGTGTGTGTGTGTGTGTGTGTGTGTGTGTGTGAGAGAGAGAGAGAGAGAGAGAGAGAGAGAGAGAGAGAGAGAGAAAGAGAAAAGACTAAAGAAATCCCATTCACACACAAAAATGACCATGACAGCCAGACTTTAGGAGTGATTTATTTCCTCTGAAACTAAACAATCCCTCCCAAATTTATAAAGAACCAAAAAAGAGCCCGAATAGCTGCATCAATCTTGAGAAAGAACAAAGTTGGAGGGATCATCATATTAGATATCAAGTTATATTACAAAGCCTCTCTACTCAAAACATTCTGGTACTGGCACAAAAACAGGCATAGAGACCAATGGAACAGAACAGAAACTCCAGAAATCGACCCAGCCATTACACTCAATTAATATTGACAAAGGAGGCAGCGGACAGAATGAAGTCAAGACAGTCTCTTTAATAAATGGTATTGGGAAAATTGGACAGGCACATGCAAGAAACTAACCTACCAACTTACACTATACACAAGAATAAACTCAAAATGGGTAAAAGACTTTAATATAAGTTGTGAAACAATAAAAATTTTGGAAAAATCCATAGGCAGCAAAATCTCAGATATTTTGCATAGTAATATGCTTGCAGATACATCTCCTAAGGCAATGGAAACTAAGAAGAAAATAAACAAACTGAGCTACACCTAAATAAAAGAAACCAAAAACAAAAGAAGCCAACAACAAAATGGCAAGGGAGACCAATACATGGGAAAACATATTTAACAATGACACATCTGACAAGGGGTTAATTTCTAAAATATATAGGGTACTCATACAACTTATCAGAAAGAATACAATCCAATTTAAAAACGGGCAAAGGACCTAAATATACACTATTTTAAAGAGCACATACAGAAGGCCAAGAGACATCTGAAAAAAAAAATGTGGAGAAAAAGGAACCCTAGTACACTGCTAGTGAGAATGCAGACTAGTATAGCCACTATAGAAAACAGTATAGAGTTTCCTCAAAAAAAAAAAAATGCATATAGAACTGCCATTGACCCAGTGATCCCACTTATAGGACTGTATCCTAAGAAAGTCAAAACACCAATCAGAAAAAATATATGACCCTATGTTCATAGCAGCACAATTTACAATAGCTAAGATCTGGAAACAGCCTAATGCCCGTCAGTAGATGAGTGGATTAAAAAGCTGTACTACATATACACTATGGAATACTATGCAGCTGTAAAAAAAAGGGGGGGATCTCTTACCATTTAAAACAGCATGGGTGGACCCGGAAAGTATTATGCTAAGCGAAATAAGCTAGTCAGAGAAAGATAAATATCATATGATCTCACTAAAGAACAAAATAAACTGATGAGCAAAATAGATACTGAGACATAAAAGCCTAGAACAGACTGTTGAATCTCAGAGGAAAGGTGGAGGGTGAGTAGGTGGGTAGGAAGAGATTAACCAAATAACTTGTGTGCATATATGCATAACCCCTGGACACAAACAATAGTGTGGTAAAAGTTGGGGGCTGGGGGTAGAGACAAGCTAGAATGGGTCAATGGGGGAGGGGCGAATACATCTGTATTACTTTCAACAATAAAGATAAATTTAATATATCTAAAAGCAAATTCAAAAAGACTCACCCAGCAGCATTGTACAGGTTGAATCATATAACACCTTCACTGTTGTGGCATTTCTCTGACTCAGCCTGAGAAAGCTCTCTGCTTTCACAGACTCATTTGATTCATCTGACCCCATCTGGATGATCCAGGATAATCTCCCTAATTTAAGGGTTATAACCTTCATTTTATCTGCAAAGTTGTTTTTGCTATGTAAAGTGCTGGGCAGAATCTCGACTCCCAAAGATGTCCATGTCCTAATCCCCAGAAGCTGTCAATGTGTCATATTACAATGCAAGGGACAATTAAGGTTGCAGGTGGAATTAAGGTTGTCAATCACGACCTTAAAATAGGGAGAGTAGCCAGTTGGTCCAGTGTAAACACAGAGTTCCTTACTAGGGAAAAAGGGAAGCAGAAGGGTCAGTGTCAGAGCGATGCATTTGGGAAAGACTCAACCAGCTTCGAAAACAAAAAGGTGCCATGAGCCAAGAAATGCAGGCAGTCTCTAGAAGCTGGAACAGGCAAGGAAACAACTTCTCCTCTTTAGCATATAGATTCTCTACAGCAGTGGGTCTCAACCTTTTTTAATGCTGTATTAAAAAGTTAATACAGTTCCTCATGTTGTGGTGACCCCCAATCTTAAAATTATTTTTGTTGCTACTTATAACTGTAATTTTGCTACTGTTAATGAATCATAATGTAAATATCTGTTTTCTAATGGTCTTAGGCAACCTTGCTAGCACCCACAAGTTGAGAACCGCTGCTGTAGAGCCTAAGATTCTAGAAGGAAGCCAGCCCTGTGAATACCTTAATTTTGGACTTCTGACCTTCAAAACAGTCATATAATAACCCTGCAATTTTAAGCCACTAAAGGTGTGAACATTTATTTCAGAAGCAAGAGGAAACTAACACACAGGACATTCTTAAGTTTCAGGTATTAAGAATGTGGACATTTTGGGGGTGGAGGGCATATACAAGTGTGTGCTCATCTCCTTTACTGAACAGCAAACTAACATGACCACATAGGCAAGCCTGAAATTATTGATGGCCATGTTATTGTCAAACCATGACCTATTTTGAAAGGCTATTATTATTACAACAGATTGAATATTTTGAGTACCTACCATGGTGTCTATCTCATAAGAACCCTCAATAAATATTAATGGTTACTTTTACATTGGTAGTGACTTCAAAGTCCAATTTTCCACACCCCAGTCATCCAACAGGTCTTGCTTTAAGTACTGAAATGCTAGTTGTGATACTGTTAGTTCATACTCTGATCAGCAGCTTCCCCCTCCCTGGGCCCTCTCCAGGCTTTCCTCCTCCTTCCCACCCACAAAGCTTTCTCTGTTTCTCTTTACCGCTCAAGCTCCTACAGGTGCAGTTCACCCCCAACCTCTCCTCATCAAAACATTGATACCTGGGGCAGGAGGAGGCCTGAGAACAGTGGTTCTCAACCTGTGGGTCGCGACCTCTTTGGTAGTCAAATGACCCTTTCACAGGCGGGTCGCCTAAGACTATTGGAAAACACCTATTTCCTATGGTCTTAGGAACCAACACACTGCTCCTCGGTGTAGCAAAATGTAGCAATGTAGTTTACTGTTGTTATATTAAGACTGTTACCCATGCTACACCACGATTCAAGACAAAATTTCATTTATTTGTAATTAGAAATATTTCACAATATATAATTACATATTGTTTTTGTGATTAATCACTATGCTTTAATTATGTTCAATTTGTAACAATGAAAATACATCCTGCATATCAGATATTTATATTCCAGTTCATAACAGTAGCAAAATTACAGTTATGAAGTAGCAACGGAAATTATTTTATGGTGGGGGGTCACCACCACATGAGGAGCTGTCTTAAAGGGTCACGGCATTAGGAAGGTTGAGAATCACTGCCTTAGAAGTAGTGAGTCTCCCCACCGGAGAAAAGAAAAGTAAGATCCGGTTCAGGAGAAGCAATAAATCAAAAGAACACAACTCTACCCAGAGCAGCAGGCAGAGCAGAGGAGCTGCCCAGAGGTTGTGGTCCTGAAAGTTACACTCAGGGGAGCAAAGCAGCAAGCAGTCCGGAAGCAGGCTGCCCAAGTCAGCAGAGACAGCAGCTTCCAAGAGACACGGAGGGAGGGGAGGGTGCAGGAGAGTCCATAGCAGCCAGATGGGTATTTCCCAATCTGGTTTTCTATTTTCAGTTGAAATTTCAGATTATTTTCACGTTCTTACCTGACTTTTGAACACTTCTTTTTTTCAGTGCTGATATTAACCCTTGAAATAGTCACTGGCACACTGAGAAGCTCATGATGGTAGGTCGGAAAACTCCAAGGGGATTCAGAGGGGCAGGGAGGCCATTCCAGATGGAGATAGTTCTCCCAGAAGCCCTGCTGTGTGTCACAGAGCAAAACCACCACTTCCCCTTGACCAAGAAACATCCCCCTCTATCTGAGAAGACCACACTTTTTTGTTGTTAATCCTCACCAGAGGATGTTTTTCCATTGATTTTTAGAGATAATGAAAAGGAGAGAAAGAGACACAGAGAGAGAAACACCCATGTGAGATAAATATATCGACTGGTTGCCTCCCACACATCCCAATAAGGACCAGGGATCAAGCCCGCAACCAAGGTACATGCTCTGGACCGGAATTGAACCCAGGACCTCTTCAATCCATGGGCCAATGTTCTATCCACTGAGCAAAACCAGTTAGGAAGGGAGAAGACCACACTTTTGCAGTGAGAGAATAACTTCAGGGAGGACCTTTCTGGAACAGTAAAAGATGAAGGAGAAGCCAGTCGAGATGGTCAGATTAACTGAATAAACCTTGGTTGTCAGTGGAGCATAGAGGCTGCCACCTACACATCCTAGGAGCCTTCTAGGAGAAGCATTCTGTTTGAACAGATAAGAAAGGGTTCTAAGGTGGGAGGAACAGCTTAAGCAAAGATGGGGAAGAAGGAAAGCATGTGATCCTCTTCAAAGAGAAGAAATGGGCCAATAGGTTGAAATGGAAGAAGACAAGTTATGGAGGACAGGTAAGTCCACAGCTATTAATATAGAACACTAGAGGCCTGGTGCACAAAATTTGTGCATGGGGGGGGGATGAGGGGCAGGGTCTGCACCCTAGCCTGCATCCTCTCACAATTCGGGACCCCTTGGGGGATGTCATGCCTAAACTGACAGTCAAACATCCCTCTCACAATCCGGAATGCAGCATTCACCAGTGACAATACTTTTCATATAGGTGAAAGGCATTTTGCTATTGTATGGGCACCTACATATTTTGCCCTGATTATAAAAAGTAGTACATAACATGATCTTTCTGAGGCAGAAGTACCATTTCCCCCCATCTTATGGGTGGAAAACTGAAGCAGAGAGAAGTTAAATAATTGGCTTTGTCACACAGTTCTAAGTGACAGAATCAGGGCTGACCATAAAATGTGCAAGCCAGAGTCCATGAATGTCATTGCTGCATCATCCAGTTTTTTCAGTGTTAGCGTAGTCTTGCCAGGTTTTAATTTTGAAATCTAGGAGACTGTTCCCAATACATAGCGTAGAATCCCTAGGCCTGGCTGGCAATCAGGGCCATTTGTGGGTTGACCACTGGATGACCCCACCCCCTGATCAGCACTGCTGGTCACCTCCCTCTCAGGGGCACACTAGCATGTGCCCTGACCAGGAATCGAACCATGACTTCCTGGTTCATAGGTTGACACTCAATCACTGAGCTACACCTACAGGGCTCCATCAATTCTTATAATATTCCTGAGGTCAGTACTAATGTGATGGCTGTTTCCAGGAAGGAAACAGGTTTAGGGAAGATGTTGGCCAAGGTCAGGATGTGTAATAGGATTATGGTGCTGGTCAGACTTGAACTAGCAGCAATGTCATGACCCACTAGTAATGCTATGCGAAGACTTCAGACAGTGCCTATCTCTGCCTATCTGTGCCCATCTCTTCCCTGTGAAGCTAGAGACCTGTGTTGAGCATCTGCCCCCTGCTGGTCAGTGTGCATCATAGCAACCGGCCATTCTGTTGATCATTCTGCTATTCAGTTGATTTGCATATTAGGGTTTTATTATATAGAATGAGTCAGCAGACTACAGCCTGGGCCATATCAAATCACCACTTGTTTTAATATATAAAAATCTTTTGCAGTACAATCATGTTCATTCCTTTATGATTTGTCTGTTTTCATATGACATCAGAGTATAGTTATGGTAGAGAATATTCTATAAAGTCTAATAACTTCCTGCTTAACTGTGCACACACAGACACACCCACAGACATATAGCTAACCCCTGATATAGATGATGATCTAATGTTTTAAAAATATTCTAAAACCTCACCCTAACATTAATAAATTAAAGCAAATAGAAGAACTCTGATAGGTCATGTGTAAGTAAGACAATGATCCACTTCAGTAACTAAGAAATCCCCTTACATCCAGAGAATAATAATAATAACTGAACCCGAACTTATATTCATTCTGAGAACACATTAAATAGCTTAGGAGAAAATATGCAGTCATCATCACTTCTCAGTGTTGCAGAGAGAACAGCAGACCCATGAAAAGAGCACCACAGTGCTGAATCACTTAGGTGGAAAATAAATAAACCAATGTCACATGAACACTTCCACTTACCACTTTTTTTTTTCATTTAAGAGTGTCCCCTAAAAATACTGCCATACCAAGTTAACCTAACAAACATTATGCTCTAGGTAGCATGCAATTTTGGTCAAAGATGAAGCAATGAAGGTCAAGCAATTTGCAATGACCCAGTTTATGCAATAAAAAAAGAACAGTCTTTGAATCTCAGAGAAGTGCAAAACTGTTCATTTGTTCCACGTATATGTGAGAAAGAAAAAAAATGAACTAAATACAGAGGGAGAGGAGGAGAAACATCTATGGATATTCTTCTTAAATCAAAGCTCCCCAACAGAAATAAAAATTTAGAGTATATGTGACATTTTGTAAGTAATTAAATTTTTATGCCCTCCACCCCTATTTTCCCCAAATACATAAAGGCTTTTTCTGAATTCTTATGAATGTCTGATAAACTCTCAATTACTGAAACCATGGAAAGGAGGTCTGTCACAGTATTAACACTGCAGTTAATTTATACTGTCATTGGAATCAATTTATTCTGACTTACACATAATAAAATCAATCACAATTTTAATTAATGTCCGTCTTTTAGACTCTCTACTAAATGAAGTCTACATGTTGGGAGGGGTGGAGCTAGCATCAAATTAATTGGTGACTTTGAAGGTTCATTTAAGTTCTTACTTTCATGTTAAAAATTGATGACATTAAATTTCAACTTAGAGAGCCCCTTTCTCTCCATTTAATATAGTGTCTTCTTTAAAATATTCTATTTCCTATTGATCAAGAAGTCAAAAATATCTTGGAGGTGAAATAAATCCTTCAATTACCAGAATGGAATTTAAAAGCCTGCCTCTAATCATCCAATGAAGTTTGGTTTTTTTAAAGAAAAGACCAAAACTCAGTAGGATAAGGACTTCATTCAAGCTTTAATTACTTTCATAATGATCCAGCTTGATACTCTATTAACTGTTTAAAATCCCAAAACATATCATTGTTCAGTTGATCTTGGAAAGTTTCAAAAACCACAAACTAGAGCCCAAAGATAAAAGGTCAGTGAATTGGTTACTTCCCTAATGAGATAAGCTTTTGAACTAAAACAGGCTATAAAAATTTGTTTGTACAGGCCATAAAGTATAAGATTCATTCTACAGATCAAAGTAGCTTTGAATATTAATTTGGGAGAGGGATAAGTCAAAAATGAATAAGAAAGACATGAGCTTATGTGCAAAGACATGAACTCTGACTCCACTTCTTGAATTTGCAAATAGGTCTCTAGCTTCACAGGGGAGAGATGGGCAAGAATGGGCAAAGATAGGCATTGTCTGAATTCTTCACATAGCGTTACTAGTGGGTCATGATATTGCTGCTAGTACAAGTCTGACCAGTACCATAATCCTGACTGTCCTACTACACATCTTAACCTTGGCCAACATCTTCCCTAAACCTGTTTCCTTCCTGGAAACAGCCATCACATTAGTACTGACATCAGGGATATTATAAGAATTGATAGAGCCTCGTAGGCATAGCTCAGTGGTTGTCAACCTATGAACTAGGAAATCATGGTTCGATTGCCAGTGTGAGGTGTGTGAGAGGCAGCTGATCAGTGATTCTCTCTCATCATTGATGCTTCATTGATCTCTCTCTCCCTTTCCCTTCCTTCCTGAAATCAATAAAAATATTTTTTTTAAATTAATGGAGATAAGACATGCAAAGGGCTTGGCCCAAAGAAAAATGTACTCTAAATATTAAGTCCTATTATTTCTTGATAATTACCACTAATTATTTTTTAAAATATATTTTATTGAGTTTTTACAGAAAGGAAGGGAGAGGGATAGAAAGTTAGAAACATCAAAGAAAGAGAAACATGAATCACCTGCCTCTTGCACACCTTCCATTGGGTATGTGCCCACAACCAAAGTACATGCCCTTGACCGAAATCTAACCTGGGACCCCTGAGTCTGCAGGCCAACGCTCTATCCACTGAGCCAAACTGGTCAGGGCACTACTAATTATTTTTATTGCTTAAAACATTCCATTTGGGCCTGGCCGGATATGGCTCAGTGGTGGAGAATTGATCCAGGGACCAGGTCACTGGTTCAATTCCTAGTTGGGGCACATGCCCAGGTTGTGGGCTCAATCCCCAGTAGGGGTATGCAGGTGACAGCTGATCAATGATTCTCTCTCATCATTGATGTTTCTATCTCTCTCTCTCTCTCTTCGTTCTTCTCTGAAATCAATAAAAATATATTAAATATCTCTATATCTTCCATTTGGTTTGAAAAAGATTCATCCAACACCCTGCCACTACCACCACCAAGGATTTTTATGTTTTGTTGTTGAAAAACCAACAGAATGGGAAAACTATTCAAAAATGTCCCTATTTAGGGTGGTAGTTGTCAAACTTGAGTGAGGTTCAAAATCACCCAAAGTGTTTGTTAAAGCATAGATTGCTGGGCCTACTTCCAGAGTTTCAGATTCAGGTTCAGTGAGAGGAGCCAATAATTTGCATTTCTAACAAGTTTCTTAGTGATTGATAGGAAAGGTCTGGGGATCACCAATTAAAGAACCACAACTATATGAGAAGTTTGTGGTTTTTAATTAGGAATCTTTGGTTTAAAGGGAAAATAAAATGAGATAAAGAGAGATAAGCAAGATGACAAATAAGCACAACTTCATCTGTCAATGTTAATGCAATGGGAGCATCAGTGTGGTCCTTATGGAAACAGAATAAATTAGACATCTAGGGAAGCTATTACTAAATTTAAAAATGGAAAATGAGCACAACAAATAAATTCAAAAGAAATTTTACATGACGATTTTAATCTTAAGCTCCATTTTCTAACATACTAGAGGTCATATTTAGTCAGTAGCAATAAAATTTAACTCAATCCTTCACTGAATTATTTAAAGAAGTTGAAATTTTATTATAACTAGATGGCTTAAGTCATTTAAAATATAGTTCTGGATTACCTTTATTACTTGCTTTTTTATAGCACTAATTTACAACACTATTTTTAAACTCCACATAGGAGTGCACATAAATACTCATACAACAGAGAACAACTGATAAGGTTTTCTTGTAATCCAAAACCAACTGATATTCCTGGCTTATTATACTCATAAAGTATGCAATGAAAACTCAGGGTAGGAATTCTGCTTTCATCTATATCTAAGCAGTCTAAAGAAACAATACTGAACAAGTTAGCCCTGCTGAAAATTACTTCCCCTGGCAACAACCCAAAGCCATTCAACTCTAAAAAATGTGCTATTAGAAGAAAGAAAATGTAATGTAAGTAAAACTTCATTCACATTTTCATTATTACAGATACAAAAATTACTTTATCCTGAGATACCAGGAACATAAAAATGAAGAAAAAATAATATCAACTTTCATTCCTAGAATTTAGTATTTCCAGAAGTGTTTAACAAATAAAACTAATCTCCCCAAGTCATTCTGTGAATAAATGATTTATGGTACAAAGAAAAAGAGAGAGGGAAATGCTTGGAAATTGGTGAATGTGATAATGTGATGTCCTTTTTATAGAACTCAATTTACCAACAAGTCATAATAAAGTATAGAAACCTATTTAACTTTCTTTAGTTTAGAAGTTCCCAAACTAACCTATTCTCAAGTACATGGTATAGCTCCCCTGGATACAGAGTTCTAGGTTGACAGAGTGTTCTTTCCTTTCAGGACTTAAAAAAGTCATCCCCATTGTCTCCTGATCTCCAATACTTCTGATGAGAAGTAGTGATAACTCACATCACTTTTTCCCTGTATGTATATTCTCAGTAAATAGATTGTTTTCCTCTGGCTGTTTTTTATTTTTCTCATTATTCTGATTTTCAGCATTTTGATGACAATTAGTTTATTTGGGATTTTTCCAACTTGGGATTTTCTAAGATTTTCATCTCTGAAACATATTTTTCAATAAATTTGTATAATATTTAAACATCATGTATCATTTGTTTTCTGCCCATCTCTTCCCTTTTTGGGATCAAAATGACAGATATCTTATACTGTGGAAGTATCCCACATGTTACTGAGGCTCTGTTAGTTTTTTCAATCTTTTCTTCTTCCTGTGTTTTCAATTGGATTGTTTTCTATTGATTTGTTTTCAAGTTCACTGACCTATTCTTCCTCCTTCTTCAATTTGCTTTGAAGTCCATATAGCAACATTTTTAAAATTTTTTAGATATTTTATTTTTTAGGTCTAGAGTGTCTATTTTATTCTTTTGGACAGTTTCCATTTCTCTATTGACATTTTCAATCTTCTTCCTCATAAATCTTTAGTTCCTTAAACACATTTTTAATAGTTGCTTCAAAGTCTTTTTCTCCTATTCCAACATGGGTCTTCTTAGTGTCTGTTTTTATTTATTCCTTTTTCTCTTGGCTATATGTTTCATTTCCTTTTTTTTTTTTTTTACACTGATCATCTTGGATAATATATTTTACAACTCTGTATTCGACTGTCATTCTATGACAACAATACTTGATTTTTGCTTGTAAGTACTGCAAAAATCACAAAATGCATAAATCAAGCTTTATTTTTCCCACATGGGCAGAAAAATTTTGGTGACAAGCCTAAATGTCCAAATAAGAACCAAAATACCATACAATTTAGCTACTTCTATTAATGTAGAATATTTTTTATGTTTTTCAATATTTTTCCCATAGAAGTTATTTTATAAGAATAAAATATAAGACTTTTTTGCATTTAATACAGACATGTTTTGATTCCATCTGCATCACTTTTGGAAAATTTTATAGCCTCTATAAGCATCTGTTTTCTCACCTGTAAAATATTTGCAACAACTACCTCTTAAATATAATAGCAGGTAGAGAGCTACTGCAAAGTAAATAGTTATTTTAAAGGCAGAGATTACTGCCTTTGGATCATGAGGTGGAAAAAAAAATTTAATCCAACAACCAAAATATAGTTTTCTGTTCTGCCTAATTATAGACCACCTAAAATCAAAACTCACACCACTTGCTATGACTCAATTTACTCCACATAACAACTAGAACGTTATGCCCATAAGCTGAAAGAGTTGTAAGTCCAAAGAGAAAACAGGATTCTGTCCCCACCCTGGTCCCACCTGAAATCTGTTCCTTCTACCACAAAACCTGGCTGGCTACACTCAGCTGCCCAGACTCGGAACCTCATTATCATCTTCCACATTTCCTCTCCTTCCTAAGCTGATGCCAATCCATTCTGTCTCTTACTTCACTCAAACCCTCTGCCACCTCCTCACCCCAACAGTTACTGCTTTAGATGACATCTCCATCCCTTCCACACCATTTCCAACAGCCTCCTCATTTCACTGCTTTTAGTTTCTTTTCTCTGCCATCCACAGAATGATCTTCCTAAGACTACTCATATGAGTCCTCTGTCTCCTATAAGCCACCAGTGGTTTCCCAAGCATGCCACATTAACATATTAGCTTCTACATTATTTCACTCCGTCCCTCCCAGCCTCCAGCCTCACATGGTGCACTCACTCTGGTTGGGACAAGCCTGAATTCACGGTTCTACCCACCTCCTTACCCATGCCAAAGGTAGCCTTCTCTACCTAGAAAATTCCTGTTCATTCTTGAATAGCTGACATTCCCTCCTTTGTGGAGGATTTCCATCTAGGACAGTCTTCATAACTGTTATCCCATATACTGTAATCACGTTTATATGTCTATTGTAGTCTTAAGACGATGAGCTCCCAGAAGACATACACAACATCCAGCATAGTATCTGGCTTATATAAGGTATTTAATAAACATGTACTTAACTAATAAATGACTATGTGACATTTGAATATTAAAGACCAGAGATGAAAAATAAGAATGAAATAAAATACTTGCCTCACAGAAAATCCTACCACCCAAAGACAGTAATAAAAGAAAACAAGGAACAATGTGGTTTAATATTAAGCTCATTCATCTTTATCTGCATTTCTCCAATACCAAGAGGGATAAAAATATTTTCTTTTGATGAGATCAAGGTCATATCTATACTAGTCAAAACCCAATTAGTTAACTCTCAACTTTTCTTAGCTCACTCAGACATTTTAGTAATAATGCTTTCTTTTTTACATCATGAAAAGTAAAAAAAAAATCTTAATTGGGCTTTTGTCAAGCGAAGATTAATATTGAATGATTTAATCACAAAACTCATGTTTGGCAGTAGGTCTTGGCAGAAAGCCCTGCGTGTATTTTCTCTGGGACCAAATTACTCATTTCTAATACAAACATAAGAATAAAGCAAAAACCAGCATTGTGTAAACAAAGTATGTTTCTTTTTAGTTCTCAACCAAAAATTAGTGCAACCTCATTTAACCATTATTTCAACTGAGATTTGGGGTTTTAATATAAGGCAAAGAAACAGGATTTATTGTTAGGTACTCAACATAGTCTGAAAGAACCTCATACTCAGTAGCCTTTTTCCAGTCAATTTTTAAGCAGTCAAGCATCATTTTTTCCAAATACAGAACTAAATATTCCTGATTCTTATCCTCATCCAAGCAACTTCAACCAGCTGTGAAAACCAGAACTGGAAATCAAGACTGTCTGCAGGGAGTCCCCTCAAAGCTACCAAGGACTGTTTTCATCAACAAATATTCATGACCCTCATTCCCCAAATTCAAACTCTGCAGACCACCTCATATTTTTTTAAAATCAATCCTTCAAAGTCCTTTAATTTTTCTTCATTTTAACTCAATTAAAATTATGTAACTGTTCCTAAGAAGGCTGCTTATTCTCTCTACTTTTTGTTTATATTTTTTATTTCCCAAATAATGTGTTTAGTACAAATGCAAAATATATCTTTTATCCCCATAATCTCAAGATATTGCCTAACCAGTCAAAACAATTCTCTGTTCTTTTAAAATTAAAACCATGTAGCCAAAACCGGTTTGGCTCAGTGGATATAGCGTTGGCCTGCAGACTGCAAGGTCCCAGGTTCAATTCCGGTCAAGGGCATGTACCTTGGTTGTGGGCACATCTCTAGTGTGGAGCGTGCAGAAGGCAGCTGATCAATGTCTCTCTCTCATTGATGTTTCTAGCTCTCTGTCCCTCTCCCTTCCTCTCTGTAAAAAATCAATAAAAAATATATTTTAAAATTAAAAACAGGTAATCTTCCTTTCTTACTTCTCCTAGGAGTCTCATTTCCTGGACTTGTTGGGCTCTCTGAATTCCCAAGAGAAGGTTCCTACATAATCCTCCCCAACCCATGCACTGCTGCTGGCAGTATTAGGTATGACATCTGCCATGCCATTAGTCACTTTTAGTGCTCAGAAAAATAGGGAAACTATCCTGAAGAATTTCAAAGCTCCACAGTCAGAAGTTTCAGGTAACAAAAATGTAATGTTATTTGCTTTGCAAGGATCTAAAATCAAAATTTCACGTGAAGGTGTGACCTGTAACAAAGCCCATCTCTTGCCAGTAGACATGTTTTTCTTTACACTTAAAAAGAAAACCTAATTATGGCATTGGCATCTTCTCCTTGAAGATACTCTTAAAAACACACCTGCTGTTTAAAACTCTTGTGCATATAAGTCTCTCACACTCCCCTTCCTCTGTGCTATTCAGAACACACTACCTCATGAAGTTTCTCTCTTGGATATATGCCTCTCTATTCCAACCAGGGCCAAGATGAAGTGATGTTTCTTGCAACACCCCAAGCCTCCTGGTAATTATGGTTGTCTATTTACTTTCAAGTGCAAGGGAGACAGCTGACTTTGATTTACTTTCCCTAATTTCTCTCATAAACTTTCACTAACAGGAATAATCCTGGGAGTAAAGACATGCTACCCCTTTTAATCAGAATATAGTTTTGCATATTATATAAAACTAAAGGCCCATTGCATGAAGATTCATACAAGAATAGGCCTTCCTTCCCCTGGCTGCCAGCACCAGTTTTCCTCTGGCACCTGGGACCCAGGCCTTCACTCCAGCCACCACCTTCCACCTTCACTCCAGCTGGAGACTTTGCTCCGCTGTTCAGCTCTGGCCAGAACCTTCAGTGTTCACACCGGCCCCCAACGTCCCCTGCATGGCAAGCATCCTGTTCCATCTGGCTGCTCTGTGCCTGCATATGCAAATTAACCCACCATCTTTGTTGGGGTTACTCTGCATAGTCCCTCCTGATTGGCTGATGGGCATCATGAGTGTATGGTCAATTTGCATATTTATATTTTATTTGTGTAGATATTCTACAAATCCTTAAAAAACCACCTTATTTAGAACACAAAGTACAAAAAATCAGACTGGGAGATCTGAGGGAAGGGCATACTGATCCCTGAATTAGCAACTTCTAAAAAAATATTTTGGACATACTTCCAGTTTACAAAACACTTTGGCATATATGATCTCATTTCACATTCAGAAAAACTCTATTATTAGTCTCACATTTACTATGTGAGACAACTGAGGAACAGAGATAGATGTAAGATGCCCAAGTTCATATAGAGATGACCTCATGGGGCTGGAACTAAATGGAAATTTCCTGATTCTTAGTTCCGCCCAGTTTCCATTATATCAGAAACTTAGGCCAGGAGAATATTTAAGTCTTTCTTATCATGCACCCCTAAAAGTTGATTTTAGTTTCTTTGCTTGTTGGTTTCTTTTGATATTTTGTTTGTTTTATTTTGCAGACATAACTGTGACAGAGACTTCTTCAGTTGGCCCTAGAAGAGTAAGCTATTGTTTCTTTTTTCTATAGAAATAAAATAAAAATTTAAATATATAGCAATTCCTGATTCCTCTCTGAGCTATGGGAGTTTAAAGTGCTGGAAGACTTTACTTATGGCAATTCCAAATTTAATCCTTTACATTCAAGTGATGACCAGTTATCATCCAGAGTCGTAGGAGCCAGGGCACCAGTAATCAATACCGGCCACTAGAAAGGAAATATGCTTCAAGCTACGATGCCCCCAGGACATGAAATAACATTACAATGGGAATTATGCAAGTACATATGATCTTCATTCATGTTACATTTAAAAAATAAGTACATTAAAGGAACTAACAGAACACCATACAATATCCCTCCAAGGTCCATTTACAGTTCCCAAATTTCACTGCACAGGAACACACAGACACATAATTGCAGCATTAAGCCCGTTGCTTACATACCAGTCTAACAATAAACAAGCTGGGAGTTAGCTCCTCTATTTATGTTTGCTGTGGGCACACACACCCTTTTATTATCTGAGGGACCAAAGGCACCGCAAACCTTAGTGGCAATAAATAGTTCCAAAAGAAGAACCGTCTGCTGAACAAGTAAAAACATGAGTGGATTCCAGAAAGTACAAAGATTTGCTAAACAAAACTCCCCGGGCAGAAGGATCACTTTAAGAACCTGCTCCAAATCCTTCAAATGAAGTTAAATGTTTTTGACAACTGGCAATAGTTAAAATTTCCTACTTTCTGATTGTTCTAAGTGCTTACCTCTGCACATCCGGTCTCCAGCTGGTTCTGTCAGGACAAGAAATCTCCCAAGGAAAGCCCGTTCTCAGTCTTTTCAGGCCAATTTAGCAAATTTGCAAATTGGAAAAGGTTTGCTGTGACAAGGGAAGAGAAGGGTACTTTCACCAAACCACATATACCAACCCACCAACTCAAGGACAGAATCCCTATTTCAATAAGAAAATGTCTACTCCAGGAAAACAGAAAGAAGAAGAAGAGTAGTTTAAAAGCCAGAGAATTTCCATAGTTAATATGTTTATGGGACAAACTGAATCTAAAGCTCAGAGAGGAGCACAAATTCAATGATGATGATTTTTTAGGAAGTACAGAGTATCATTTAGGATTAGCTTCAGTTGCAAATGAAAGAAAAGGCAAAATAACAGTGGTTTAAAGAAAACAGACGTTTATTCCTTTCTCACAAGAAATGACGTCTGGGTAAGCAGCCTGGGGCCAGTGTGGCAGTTTCCTGGCATCGAGGTCCAACCGCCTGGCTTCCTGCTCCACCATCCTTAGAGCAGGCTCCCCGAGATGGGCTAAAAATGTCTTCCAACCTGCAGCCATAGCATTCTCATTCCCACCAGAACAGAGGAAAGGGAGACAGAGGAGCAGGCCTCATCCCTTTAAGCCCCCATCGGCTTATATCCCACTGGCTACAACTAACTTAGCTAGATGGCCATAACTGGCTGCAACGGAACCTGAAAATAGCTCATACAAAAAAGGCATTCGCCATTGTGCAAAGATCAATATATTACAATTCAAGAGACTTCAAGGCCCGGAGGTCCATGCAACCATCAAATATTTCAGAATTGACTACATGCACCAGCCACTGGTGTCTGTGCTAGGTGCCTGGTGAGGATCAAAACAGAACAGACACTGCCCAAAACCACCAAAAACGTCATTTGTGAACATGCATGCATAATTTGTTTTTTCTTTACCATTTTACTTTGAAATAATTTCAAATTTACCAAAACATATTAAGAATAGTTACACCCTTTACCACATAACCACATTTGCTTTTAAAATACATTCTTGTTCTCATTCACTTTCTCCCTCCTTCCCTTTTTTCTCCTCCTCTCCCTCTCTCATCTCTCTATTTCTCTCTCCTCTCTCTTTCCCTCCCTCCTTCCCTCCCTTACTTCCTCTCTCCCTTTCCTTCCATCTTTCTTTTGCTGCCTTCCCTGTCTCCTCCCTTCCTCTCTCCTTCCATCACATGCATTGGAGAGTAAGATACAGATGAAAGATGTCATTCCCCTTTTGTGCCTAGAAACTTCAATACACATTTCCCAAGAACATTCTCTTGAATAATCATAGTAAAATTATGTCACAAACCAACTCAATGAAGTCTTATGTTATTGCAATTATTTCCCTGGTCCAGGATCTTGCACTGCACTTGGTAGTCATGTCTGGAACAGTGTCCTGGCCTTTCTTCATCTGTCTCAGCACTGGTATCTTTAAGAGCATGAGCCAGTTATTTGGTAGAGTAAGTGCCCCTGAACGGGAACACTCTGCAGGTGGTCCTTTCCAGTGCACCATATCAGGAGACACAAGATAATGGTTTGCTCCATTCTGGGTGATGCTAAATTTGATTGTTTAAGGTGATGCCAGTTTGATTTCTGTTTTCCTTTTTTCAATTGATAAATTGTGGGGAGATACTTTAAGATGATACAAATACCCTCTTCTTCATCTAATATCCACCCACTCTTTTTAGTATTCAGTAACAGTTCTTGCCTGGGCCAATTATTACGATGATGGATGCAAAATAGTGATTTTCTAATTACATCATTTTGCCTTATTTATTAGTTGACATTGTGTAATTTAAAAAAAGAGCTTTTCTTCTTCCCTATTTACTTGTTTTTATATCAGTTTATAACAGTATGGCCCCATAGATTCTTATTTTATCCAATGATCTATAATCTACAACACTTGTTATTTATTCTGAGGCTCAACATGTCCCATATTTGTCCAATGGAAACCAAGCCAGCTTCTGTGTCCTTTTGACATAATCCCTTTAAATTTTTTTGAGAACTTTCTTGCTTTGTAGCACAACAAATAATGTGTTGCACAATCCTGGAGCCCACCAGGTTTCTCAACGATGCCCAACTGCAGTTCAGTTTATCCTACGTAAGGAAGAGCAATCTAACAATTTCTCCTACCTGAAACTCCACCATAAACAATTACCAAAAAATAGATGTCACTCTAAATAAGACAGTTTCCATATTTCATATTTTGACTCATTATACTTTATTATGAATGGCTCTGACTATTGATGTCTCTTGCATTCCTGAAATTATAACAAAAATAAGCAGGCAGTAACTTGGGCACAAGGTAGATATGATGTATGACATTTTACTTAAATGTCAAGGAGACCCAGGACATGTTCCAAAGAACTGAATATGGTCACATCGAATTGTGTTCTGCCCTATTAATTGCTGGCTCTAAAGATAAATGCAGAGTCAGTTTTTCTCTCTCTCCCTGCCTCTCTCCCCCTCTCTCTCTCTCTTTCTCTCTCTCTCTCAATATAAAAGTCAACATCTACTCTTAGCATCCTTACTGATTTATAAAGGCATGTATGCCATACTACTCACTTTTTCTTCCACAGAAATTAAGAGAGTTAACAAATAACTATAAAATGTCACTCGTTTACTGGAGCACTATATAAATAAATGTATTTCATGGGCTTGTGTTGTGTTCCCAGCTTTATACTCCAAACATTGTACTGGGTACAGTGATACACACCATGAGAAATAAATACCCACCCCCTAACTTCTAAGGCTTAAAGACTTATGAGATGAAAGTCCACAAAAAATTCTAATAAACACAACAACTAGAATGAGCTAAGGAATATAATTGCAACATAAGAACAACTTGTGGACCACCAGAAGAAAGAGATGTTTGATTGCAATTGGAGAACAGGAAAGGCAGAAGAGGGACATATTCCTCTGCTATGGCAGGATGGTGGTCCCCTGGGCAGAGCATGTGGGAAACGAATAATATTTCAACTAAGGAAACAACACAGCAAAGGTATCAAACATCAAAATGCTAAAGTGCGGTGAATGGCCCAAGGTGCATGAAAAGAACTAGAGAGATGAGGATGGTGGATGAGTTTGAACCCAACTATCAAAGGAACTCCTTAGCATCTGATAAGGATAGTTCTTCACAAACACTGATCACAAAAGGGAGGAAAGAAAAAGTTCTTCCTAATTCTTTGGCCTTGTTCCATACAGTCTTCTCACATCCAATGTGCAAAAGACTCCAGAAAGAGGAGGAAAAAAACAAGAGATAAACTAAGTAACATTTCCCAAACAAGAAATTAGCCAAATAGCATCTGTGCAAACAAACATAAAAGTTCTAAACTTCTGAACACTGAGATGAGATTTTTATTTTCACTACAAAATCTCCTTTTTTCCCATACTCTTGGCAATTCTCAACACATGCCATTGGACAAGATGCTTTTATTGAAAAATGGGCTAGAAAACCATCTGATACCATATCAGACCAGCAACAACTAATCATTCATGTCAGAGGACTGTATCAATTTCAAGATAACTGCACCAAATCAGTGGGAGAAAGCACCAAGGTTCTAAGGCAAATAAAGAAACTCACAGAATTTGGGGATACCATATTGTCCACATCTGCCATTATTGTAACTTAGGCACCTGTGGTTGAGACAATACAATGCCTGCCATTTTCCCCCTTGACCTTACTAGTAAAACTTTGACTCAATTAGGGGTAAAATCTGCCCAGTTAAATAAAATATCTGTTCCCCCAAGCAACATGTGGCCAGGTGGCACAGCCTTTGTCCCTAAGTTGTTAGGATCCTGCTGAGTAGGACTCAGGGAAAGCTTTCATGTTCCCCCAAAAAAGGACCTCATCTTTCATAGTTCACCACATCTCAGGATGCAAGTTTTCTCCGTGATAACAACAATCAACTTTATATTTAATTCCCTGAAACCTTCTTGAGCATGTGCAATTTCTGTAACCACTTATTTAGACCCGCCTTACCATTTAGTTTGGTTCCTCACCTCAAAATAAAAGATCAATAAACATTTGCTAAAAGTAAAGCCTGAGAGAAAGGGAGATGAGAAGAAGCACTGAGACTCATTTCAATGAAATTCAGGGTGCTTTAACGCCCCCCCCCGCCATAATTAGCATTAATCAAATCCATAGTGTCCAATTTTTTCAAATATCATGATCCCTTTTAAATCCAAAAGATGTTGACCCACACACAGTATTTTGGTAACCAGTAATTGAAAATATGCATAAAGTTTAAAAGCCACTATGAATCATTAATGAGTTTAAATAAATATTTATTTTAATAAAACACACAGGATTGGAAAAGTGGTTGATATATATACAAGGTTCATATGTTAGTCTATAGCAGTGGTTCTCAACCTGCGGGTCACGACCCTTCTGGGGGTCGAATGACCCTTTCACAGGGGTCACCTAAGACTATTGGAAAACACCTATTTCCTATGGTCTTAGGAAACAACACACCGCTCCTTGGTGTAGCAAAATGTAGCAATGTAGTTTACTGTTGTTATATGAAGACTGTTGCCCATGCTACACCACAATTCAAGACAAAATTTCATTTATTTGTAATTAGAAAGAAATATTTCACAATATATAATTATATATTATTTTTATGATTAATCACTATGCTTTAATTCTGTTCAATTTGTAACAATGAAAATACATCCTGCATATCAGATATTTACATTACAGTTCATAACAGTAGCAAAATTACAGCTATGAAGTAGCAACGGAAATAATTTTATGGTTGGGGGTCACCACCACATGAGGAGCTGTCTTAAAGGGTCACGGCATTAGGAAGGTTGAGAACCACTGGTCTATAGGGTATCCTATCTAATAAAAGAGTAATATGCAAATTGACTGTACCTCTGCTACACCCACAAGCCATGCCTACCAGCCAGTCAGGAGTGAGTATGCAAATTAACCCAACCAAGATGGCTATGGCCACATTGAGAGCAGGAGGCTTGAGTTGCCCCCGGTGATGGAGGAAGCCAAGCTTTCCACCCTCTCTGGCCTGCCTTGGCTTCCGCTCAAGGCTATAAAGTTTCAATTATAGAAGATAAATAAATCCCAACAAAAATGGCAGCAGCCATGGAGCTAGAGAGAGCAGGAGGCTTGAGTTTCCCCTGGCAATGGAAGAAGCCAAGCTTTCCACACACCCTGGCCTGACTTGGCCTCCACTCAAGGCTACAAAGTTTCAATTATAGAAGATAAATAATTCACAACAGAAATGGCTGCAGCCATAGAGTAAGAAGGAGGCTTGGCTCTGTTCCAAGTTACAAAGTTTCAATTATAGAAGATAAATAAATCCCACATACCAGGGTCTCCACTTGGGTCGCTTGCGGGGCATGGCTGGCTTGCAAACCACCCCAGACCCCTCATTCAGGCCACCCCATGCCCCAAGGAAACCCCACCCTAATCCAGGACACCCTTCAGGGCAAACCAGCTGGCCCCCACCTGTGCACCAGGCCTCTATCCTATCTAATTCTATCTAATAAAAGAATAATGTGCACATTGATTGTCACTCCAACACACAAGATGGCTGCCCCCATGTGGTCAAAGATGATTGCCCCCATATGGACACAAGATGGCCACCAAAAGATGACCTGCAGGGTAGGGCAATTGGGAGGGACCAGGTCTGTAAGGGAGGGCAGTTGTGGGTGATCAAGCCAGCAGGGGAGGGCAATTGGGAGGGATCAGCCTGCAAGGGAGGGCAGTTGGGGGCAATCAAACCTGCATAGGAAGGCAATTAGGGGTGACCAGCAGAAGAGGGATGTTGGGGGCAACCAGGCCTGCAGGAAAGAGCAGTTGGGGGGCACCAGGCCTACAGGGGAGAGCAGTTAGGGGTGATCAGGCCTACTGGGGAAGACAGCCACAAACAGATTGGCAGGGGAGCAGTTAGGCATCAATCAGGCTGGCAGGGGAGTGGTTAGGGGGTGATCAGGCTGGCAGGCAGAAGCAATTAGGGACAATCAGAAAGGCAGGCAGGCAAGTAGTTGGGAGCCAGCAGTCCTGGGTTGTCAGAAGAATGTCTGACTGCCTGTTTAGGCCTGATCCTACCTGGATCGGGCCTACATAGGCAGTTGGACATTCCTCGAGGAATCCCAGATTGGAGAGGGTACAGGCTGGGCTGAGGGAAACCACCTCCTCCCCAACCCCGTGCACAAATTTCATGTACTGGGCCCCTAGTGTATACATAATGCACCTAGGGTTCACAGGTATCTTGAAATAATCCCATGACCCTCCTGAGTTCTAAGATCCATAGGTCAAGAATTATTAATCCCTAATAAGAGCATTTTAGTTAGGTCTACTCTCCTGTTAAGTCACTACCCAGAACCCCAAGGATGTGAGTTGTAAGAGAACTATGAGTTTGCATTCTGCTTTGGTCAAATTTAATGAAGTTTTAAATTTTTGAAGCAGGCTTCTGCTCCTATTTAGAATGTGAAGCTTAAGAAACATATTAACCCTTATAAAATTGTTATACTGCATAAAAATTCCCCTGAGTCTGAGTTGCCCATAGAAATGCAAGAGATGAGAAATAATTTGCTCTCTCACACATATTTTATTTGCCAGTAGGCATTAATGGCATCAAAGTACAGTTAAATGTCCCACTTAGAGGGTCCAATGATTGAAACAAACAAACAAAAAAAGATAAATAGCATCAGGTCTTCACATATGTGATAAGTTCCAAGATAAACTTTTTAAAGTGCATTGTATAAGAAATCAACAGTATATCAATTTCTTCCAGTCCTTGAATCAAAATGACTTCATTTGTTCTCTCAAGAAATGAGTTTTGATGACCATCTAATGGAAAGATAAATGCCCTCTTAATCAAAGCAAAAAAAGGAACAAAAGAAATATTTTTTTTAAATAGCTTCCAAAAAGCAATGCCTTTGAAGCAACAGCCATATTTGTTCTTATCCAATTCAGCTATGACTTGCAGCCCACCAACTCACAGCTGAATTGGACAAAAACAGTTCAGCTGTGACTTTTTCCCATCTTCCTTTACTGAAAGGAAGATAGGAGAAAGAAGAGGTGGTGATCACCCCTTGGAAAAGCTTTAAAAAAAATGTCTAAAAGACTCAGCAGTTAGCAGGAGAGTTCAAAGAAAATCAGGAATGGAAAGAACTTCACGCTCATTAATTGTAAGGAAAGGAGGAAGGGAGAAGCAAGAAGGTTCAATCCCCAGTCAGGGCACATATAAGAATCAACTAGTGAATGCATAAATAAGCGAGACAACAAATTGATGTTTCTCTTTCCCTTCCTTTCTTTCACTAAAAAGAAAAAAAATAAAAGGAGAAAACACAGATGTTGCCCCAAAACACAGAGCAAGCATATCTAACATGTACAGTTGAGATCCTTGCAAGTCAAGTTTTATTTCCAAAAGATTCCCTCCAAGTTTTCATTGAATGCTTGCCCTGCTCCTCCTAGGTACCCTGCCAGCACATGTCCCCTCCTCTTCAGGACACACACATATCTCACGGGTCAGCCCTTGTTCTACAAGGGCATTAAATTACCTTATGAAGAAAAATGCCTGTTTTCCGGGCCAAGGAGTAAAGAGATCAGCATTGAGTCTGGGCTATTTACCATTAACACAGCAGAGCGTCTAAAAACAGTAGGTTTTTAGACTGTATTCTTCATTCTCTAGACCGCCTTGCTTCCAAAAAACCATTGAGCTGTATTATTCAGACAGTCTGTCAACATCCAAAAAAAAAAATAGATATTGGCTGTACTATATATGAGAATATTTAAATATAATTTTAATTTCCCCAAGAGGATCCTCACACGGGGACTACTAATTTGAATTTTCTTTGGTTGTACAACACTCTCCCAAATTTGCACTTTTGCAAAGCCATTCATTTTCCACAAAGCATCGAGCTCCTAGAGAAAAGACAAGGGGGTAGAATAGGGAAAGGGGGCGGGGGGACACCCCAGCTAACCAATGCCAGATGAACTTTCTTGGATCCAGAGAGCTTTGTTTTGAAGATTTCCGCCTTGCATTAAATCAAGTGGCAAAGCACGTCTTGAAGACTAACTAGGGAACTACATTCTCTACCCAGAAGGCCAGGACTGCCAAAGTTGGAGGTATTTCACTTTCTGGACTAAAGAACCCACATTGTCCCAGAGTGAACTTAAGGAGACATTCACATTTTTAAGCAACAACTACAAATGTTTCTGAAGATCTGAGTCTCAGACAGCCTGAGACTGTCTTTTCGGCTACTTTGGCCAAAACAGCTGTTTGTATCCCTGAAACCATTTCTACCCCAGACTCATAGACAACAGAGATTCATTTTATAATGTGTACCAAAATTACCTTATTTATTTTGGATGCAGTGAAAGCATCATTACTTAAAATGACACTCTCCTTTTTCAGTACAGAAATTTGGCAGGAAAGCAAGAGTGACATCCAAGTTATAAAAACCTTAAGATTTATAGCAGATGCCAAAGTCAGGCTACACCCTTGTAAACAACAAAGACAAAAATCGTTCTCCAAGGATGGGCCAGAACATGGGAGCCGTGAGCCAGGACTATAGGATAATTAGGATTATTTTTGTTCTGTGGCACTTACTAAAGGAAGGATATGTGCATTAGAAACGCCAAGGAAGAAAAAAAATGCTTGGAGGCTTTCTTCATTCCCAGTTAAGCATGCATACTTTTTGCAAGAAAAGTTGACCCATCCGGAGGAACATATGTGCATGCATGGGTTTCTGGTTGGTGTCTTAGAGATCCTTTAAGCATGACCCCCTCACTTTTCTACACGTATGTGCTCTGCTCCACACATCACATTTTGTGAATCAGAATCTGAAGACTGCACATCAATGGGTTCATGGAAAATTCTACCTGCATAGCAATCAGTTTGTGGTTGTAAGCGTTGGACACCATTGGCTCACTTGAGCAGAAAAATAAACAAATGATTGCAATGACACTGGATTGAAAGGAGGGCAGAAGGACCAACTCTGAAAGGACATGGATCGAGCAGCTCCTGGGTCTATGCAGCAGGATAAGAGTTTCTTCAGATCACTGTGGTCAGAATGATCGGTTTGGGCTACGTTCAGCCTTTTGTCACCCTCCTCCGGATTCTAACTCCTGAGAAATGTGTCTGATCAATCTAGGCATTTAGGACACACATTGACCCCCTAGCTAAAAGAGGACCCACTGGTTGACAGCCCCCCCTTAAACTGACTGAAGTTATCCCCCAACTGGAGTGGGGGAAGAATAGTGCCCAAAAGCAAAATCAGCGCTGTTATGAGAAGAGGGGAAATGAAGCTAGGCAGGAAAAAAAAGAAGAAAAAAAACACAGATGTCCACTTCTACTTCTACATAAACACTCTTAGCATTCCTACTGACTTGTTTATTTTTTCAACTTCTAGAGACAACTTTGGCAAAAACAACAACTAATGTTATTGCCCAACAGTCTGTGTTACAATGTCCCACATGATAATTTCCAGGGTCTTCAAAAAAAAAAATGGGGCCTCCAGATGAGCTGATATACATTCTTCTAATATATAATGAAGACTATGTAACTTGTTATGTTTCTTTTTTTACTTAGGCTGCAAGGAAGCTCAGAGCTAAAAGTTTCAGGCTCAATTATATTAGCTATCCTTAGTCTAGGTTCTTGGGCACAACAAAAAATGTCTCCCTTCCAATACCTCTGGTATTGCAAGGTTTTATTTCAGTTTTAGCATAATGTTTCAAAATTTCTATATTTAATTAAAATGAAATTTCAAAGCATTTGAATTTTTTTCTTACTAATCAAAGCCAACCTCTTCAGAACTATAGAAACATCTAATGTATTACTGAGCTTTTATATTGGCCAGGACCTTTGCATTGAGCACAGTCTCTCCCTGTTATTGCAGAGTTAA
The DNA here is from genome assembly GCA_011751065.1 of Lasiurus cinereus. Classification (NCBI taxonomy): domain Eukaryota; kingdom Metazoa; phylum Chordata; class Mammalia; order Chiroptera; family Vespertilionidae; genus Lasiurus; species Lasiurus cinereus. The sequence goes on along the minus strand of JAAGEH010000079.1, from coordinate 1,622,965 downwards.
CCTTGTGCAGCAAAAACTATTTCAGATGAATTTCTGGTTTTAAAAGGTGCTACAGGAAAAATCAGATTAGACTAGATTAGATTAGAGGAATGAATAGCTAGATTAATAACAGATACTGTAGAACTAACTCTGAGTCTGATTATAGGGTGCAATAATTGTTAGGATAGTTATTAATAAAATTCATATAAATTTTACTGAAAGGAGGTCAGATGGAAGAGCAATGGGCAACTTTCTGAAACGTATAGCTTAGGCAGGCTAACTCAGAGAGATGTGGGAGAGCTGGGGAATTGGGAAGCATAGTTTTGTGCTTTCAGGAACCAAGCAGATTGGTAGAGTGTGGGAGGTCCAACTCATTGTTGGATAGCTCAAGCCACTTTCTGGCGAATTCCATGTACACTTAATGCTAAACATCATCAGAATCCCAGAACTCTCCAGGACATAGCAGAATTAAGTAGCACGATGGCATCCCTGACAAGATAAGTGAATGCGGCTACAGATCTGCTCCCAAATGACCAGGAAACATGGGTAAAGTAGTTTTGAGTGTTTTTTGGTTTTTTGCAGGGGGTAGGGGGTTCTTAAATATAAAGGGGTTGCTACCATTACAGATGTCTTTCAATTGGGTTTCGTGAAAGAGCATTTGAATAGTTCTTCCTGGGCTGATAATCTGTGAGGAAAATTTGAAATTCATTAAATTAAGAACTACTTTCCACTCTGCAAACATCCCCTTTTGGGGGAAGTAATCTGTTCCAATGTTTGGCAGTAACAATGCCCCAAATGAGCCAATACCCCAACAATGAGAAATTTTCACTTGCTTGGCTTGGGCTATCCAGGAAACAGAAATCTGCATTTAGAGAAAAATTGGCAAAGCCTCCCACCTCTGCCTGAAAGCCCTCCCAGATGCTCAAGATCAGAAAACAAGAAAGGCAACAAAACTCCAATTCCTACACATGTCTTCATGGAATCCCCCAATCAAGCTGCACAAACTCCCCAAAAAGAGGGAAAGAAATTGGGTTCTGGGCAGCTAAAGGTGAGTTATGAGAGTTGGGCCTGGACAGCACTGAATGATACTTAACAAATAAACTTAGTCACACAATTATTTATCACCTTGGCCTTTAAGAGATTAAGGATCCGATCCTGATTCCAACACTACATGAACTCCCCCATCAGCCAAGAGAAGGACCTGGCCTGGTTTTTGGTCCCAGACTCAAGTTCCCAGCAGATTATGTGAATTAGTGAGACGTGCTCTGTAAAGCTGGGACGAGCCGGAAGTCACATCCCATCCCAATGGAACACTGGCTGATCAGTGGTCACTGTGAGAATTCAGGCTCATGGTGTTGAGACCTTCCCATTTTGGGAGATAATCAGCAAGCCCAGATGTTCTTATAAATTCCTTTAATTTTTCAATCCTAAAGACTAATTTGTCAAGTTTTTATATACACTGATTAGGGCCAAAGGAAACATTTTTCTAAACTAGAGCCAAACCTCAGACCCACAGTATGTCAACTTGAAGTTCAGGTTCTATATTGAAGGGTCCGGGACTAAGGGAAGCTCCTTTATAAGAAACAGATTATCCTCTCTCTCACCTGCAAATTCATGGGGTAGCAGCATCGAAGACTATGAGAAGTCCTGCAGTAAGCCAGACTCACTTTGTTCCACCTAGCATTTCCCAAACTTATTTAAAGACTGAACCCTTTGTGGCAAGACTAACATGAGTACCTCACTGAACTGCTGTTCCATGGAACACACTTTGGGAAACACCAAACCTCTCTTAGCCACCTCACTATAAAATGCTGTGCTGCATTTTACCTAGTTTACCTCTGGATCTGAAATAGGGGAGAAACTAGTATTTACTTGTTCCCAACAAAGTGCCAGATACCTTACTAAGCACTTTGCCTTCCTTATCTCAATCGACAGTCAGGAGCTAAATGCTGTTACCCCCATTGAGAAAATACAAATCAGAGGCTGAGGTAATCTCTAAATAATTGACTCGGCCAAAATTTGTATCCATAAGTGCCCAACTAAAAACCCCATGGTCTATCCATTGGTAGACCATGTAAACCACAGGGAGCCTAACTTATAGCCTAAAGAAGTATTCCCATCACCTTCCATTTCCTCAAACTGCCCACCCCTGTGCCTTTGGATATGCTCTATTTTTCTCCACAAAGTTTCCAGGCTCTTCATCTAAAGACATTGTATTTCCAAGGGAGCCAAAGTGTTCAGAACACTGAGCAGATATGAGCATCAATGGCTTTGCTGGAAGGAACTGGAAGAAAGCATGCATCCACTGCCAACAGCTGCATTGACCATGTGACAGAGAGCTGACTTTTGAGGGGCCTGCACACAACTCCCTCCACCATCCCATGTCTTCCTCACTTTTTGTCTGCACATCCTTTATCCCCTCAACTCCCCAATGGCTCCTTTCCCTAGCTTTCTAATCCATCTGCTGTCCCTCACCTTAACCTGCTAGTATTTCATTTCTTTCCTCCACCCTACAAAGCGAATAGTTAGGAAAAGTGGTTGAGCATCTTATCCCCCATACATGGCAGTGACCATCCATCCGGGTGGCCAGGAGATTCTCAGTTTACACCTGCTGTTCCTGTTCATTGTTAACATCACCTCAATAAGACCTTAGATTGGACAATAGGCAAATAATCTCCTTACATGTTGACTGAACACACCTTATACTTCTTGACCTTACTTTAAAAGAGATTAAGTCAAATGCCTCAAATTTTCCTCCTTGAAGGGAAAAACATTTTTAAACTAAAGTTACTTTTGTGAATGCTTCTCAATATGCTCTTTACTAAAGTTCAATGGCCATTGGTAAAGCTGTTGAACCCTATCTAAATTTCTGGTGGCCATATTTTTTAATCCTCACCTGAGGATATGTTTTGTTATAGTTTGTTTTTAGAGAGAGAAGAAGTGAGAGAGAAACATTGATGTGAGAGGAAAACATTGATCAGTTGCTTCCCATATGCAGCCTGATCAGGGTTTGAACCCAAAACCTAGGTATATGCCCTGACTCGGAATGGAACCTGTCACCTTTAGTATATGGACTATGTTCCAACAAACTGTGCCACACCAGGCAGGACCAGTGGTCATATTTGTAAATGAGAAAGGAGCCATCCGAGAAAGGGTCAAAAAGATACCAACTTGAACTCTCACTTCCACCCCTTCCTTCGGTCTGGCTTTCGTCTTTTGCTCAACTATTAGTTTTGCTAAAATCCTCGGGCCAATTGGAATTGATGAAAAATGTCATTTCAAGAACCAAATGAAATGTTTGGAAAAGAAAGAATGGAACGCTAAGAAAAATAGAGAATATATTACTTACATTCTGGGTTAGAACTTTAATTTCCATTTAAAGAAAATGAAAGCTCCACAGAATTCGCAGACGTGAAGACAGACACTATGTAGTATTTAGTTTCCCCAACATCCAGCACTGTACCTGGCATATGATGAATATTTCATTGACTTTAACAGCTCTATGTAAGTATAGTTGACATATAATAAACTGCATAATTTGAGAGTTTTGACATATGTATATCTCATGAAACCATCACCATGATCAAGATGTTAAATATATTCCACACCCCCAAAAGTTTCAGGCCCTTTCAAATCCCTTCCTCCCATTCCTGCCCCAGGCAACTGCTACTCTGCTGTCAATCATTTTACATTCCCACCAGCAGCATCTGAGAGTTCCGCTTCCTCCACATCCTCACCAACACTGAGTACAGTCAAAGCCTTTTTAATTTTAGCTATTCTCTATTCGTCCAGCAGTATCTCACTGCAGTTTTAATTTGTATTTTCTTACTGTCTAATGATGTTGAACATCTTTTCCGGTGTTTGCTTCCTAGTCAGATAATCTCTTCGTTCAAAGCATTTGCTCATTTAAAAAATAATAATCAGGTTATCTTATTACTGAATTTTGAGAGTTCTTCATTTAGCCTAGGTACAAGTCCTATATTATAGATATACTAGACACCCAGTGCATGAAATTCGTGCATGGAGAGGGTCCCTAGTAGCTGCCAGCTGCCAGCCGGGGCCTCCTTTCCCCAGCTGCCTGCTATTATCCGGGGCCTTCCTTCATTCACCATGCTGCCCCCTGGTGGTCATAGCATGTCATAGCAAGGGATCAAACTGGTCAGTTGAATTCCCAAGGGGAAACTTTGCATATTAGGTTTATTAGGAGATTTTAAAATATTTCCCTCTAGTCTGTGCCTTATCTTTTCATTCTCTTATAAATATCTTTAAAAGAGCAGAACTTTTTAATTTTGATGAAATCCAATTTACCTAATTTCTCTCTTATTGAATGTGTTTTTATTATTCTAAAAAATCTTTGCCAAATGAAAGAAACTTTTGGGTGTGATGGATCTGTCCATTATCTTGATAGTTTATTTTTAATATGTTTTTATTGATTTCAGAGAGGAAGGAAGAGGGAGAGAGAAATATCAATGGTGAGAGAGAATCATTGATCAGCTGCCTCCTGTACACCCCTCACTGGGGATCAAACTCATAACCTGGGCATGTGCCCTGACTGGGAATCGAACCTCGACCTCTTGATTCATAGGACGATGCTCAACCACTGACCCATGCCGGTCAGGCCATTATACTTTATACAGGTGTACTTGAAGTCACAGGGATTCTCTGCTGTTTTTGTCTACAAGTTTTATGGTTTTAGATGTTACATGTACATCTATGATGCATTTTGAGTGAATGTTTGAATATAGTATAGGTGAACTGTGGATTGAAGTTTTGAGGGTTGTTGGTGCTGTTATTTTGCATATGGATATCCAATCATTCTAGCATCATACTGCTGAAAAAGACTATCCTTTTTGCAGCGAACTATCTTCTTTACATCTTTGTCAAAATCAGACACTTATGATCAAAAAGCAGAACTCTCAAAAAAGTCCTCAAAAAACTGCTGCTCAAATTTAAAACATGCATACACTTTGATTCAGCAACTCCAATTTTAGCAGTTCTGTCTAGAGAAATACAAGTACAAGGATAAGGCTCGGATCCTTGTATTATTTACAAGGGAAGAAAAAGAAGGAACATGGACATAACTGAAATATTCCCCCAAAGAGAGAGGACTCAATAAATTACAGTCCAGCTCCACCACAAAATTCTATGTAGGTACTAAAAGGAATGATTTGGAGCTACATGTACTGATCAGAAGAGAGAGTCTTAAAACATTTTCATGGGGGAAAAAAATTGTAGAGTGTTATATATATATATGTCTATTTATATATATATGTTATAAATATATATATATTCAAAAAAGTATACATACACTTTGAATAATTATAAAGGCAGTGTTTATTAACATATATTTCATTTTCAAAATTGAGCTATTAACTGTTAAAGTGTATATACATTTTTTGGGACAGCCTGTATATATTTAATATATAAATATATATAAGTATATATATTTATATATCTGTATGTTTATATATACACACACCTATATATAGTGATTATATTATTGAGATATGTGAGGAAGCCTAAATACAAATCTATACATTTGCATCTGTTTGCAGGAACCTGGGGCAAGTTTTGGAAAAATAATACCAGACAGATCACATGAGTGTCCTTCATGGGTAGAATTGAGAATGAGAGAAAGGACAAAGATTATTAACCTTTTTATAGACTTCTAAACTGTCTGATTTATTACCTTATACGCTAAGCATGTATTATTTTTTATTTTTTAATCAAATATAAAATAGTAGTCATGACCTCATGGTATGTAACAAATGCACCACTCCATCCATTTCACATCAGTACTTGTACTTGGAAAAAATTCTCATTGCTTTTTTTTCCTTGGATGGTTGGTCCCAGTAGACAGAATTATATTGGTGCATGGAGGATACCAAGAAGAAAACTCCACACTGAGAGTGATGGGTTGAATTTTATCCCTCAAAAATTCATATGTACAAGTCTTAACCCCCAGAATGTGGCATTTTTTTTGGAAAGAGGGTCAATGTGGATACAATTAATTAAATTAAAATGTCATCCTACTGGAGAGGGTGGGCCCCAATCTGATATGACTGATATCTTCATTACAAAAAGGGGACATGTGGACACACTGGGAGAATGCCATGAGAAGCCCAGAGCGATGCTGCCACAAGCCAAGGAATACAAGGCTGACCAGCAAACCACCAGAGGCTGGGCAGGAGGCGTGGAACACATCCTCCCCCACAGCCTCAGGAGGAACCAACCCTGCCAGCACCCTGATATCAGACATCAGCCTCCAAAACTGTGAGGCTGCTGCTGCTGAAGCCCCCCAGTCTGTGGTGCTTGGTTACAGCAACCCTAGGAAATATGCTGAGCTACCAAGAGGTTAAGTCAAAACCAACATAGAGACTCACCAGCCCCATGGTTCCAGCCACCCCACCTCACAGGGGGCACACACCTAAGGAAAAGCCAGCCGTCCTGAGGGGAAGGCATCAGAGCCTGTGGTAGGCAGAAGGGCCTTCCTTCGGAAGCTGTATGTTTATCCTCAGACCCACAATTACAAAGAAACTGCAAGGATTGGGATGGACCTACTCTTGAGGAAGGATAACAATTAAGGAGTCGCTCTCTCTTGGCACCTTTCCACACCTCTCCCTTCCCCCACACACAGGCAATATTCACTCCCTCGCAGGAGGAGAATAAGAAGTAAAACGGCACGTTAAAACCTGAGCCCTCCACCCTAAGAAATGCCACCCAGAAGAGCTGCTCTGAAGTGACCAGGCTCTTCACCCTCCTTGGGACTGGAAATAGCCCCTCCGTGACCCCTCCATGAAAAAGGGGCATTTTCATGACAACTCCTTTTTGTCTTACAAGTAAATTCCAGAATAGGAACGGATTCCTCATTAAAATAATTTACACCGTTACCAAGTGAAAATGAAAACAACACAAAATATTCAACCAGATACAAATAATCAACCAGACAACTCCCAGGCTGTCCTGGAGGCGGGTTTGAAATGGATTCTAAATCAATCTACACTTTTCCTAATTGGGAAGAGCAAACCCCAGAAGCCATCACCTGGAGACCCTGCACAGACTGGCTTGTTTTTGAGGATACACCCCCAGCCCTCCCTTGGTCTCAGCCTGTCTGAAAAAGTATCACTAGATCTGCTTTACAACTGGCTTTCACATACCAGCAATATTTTTTTTTTACACCTCATCCAAGGACATTCTTAGAGAGTTGGAGAGAGAGAGAGAGAGAGAGAGAGAGAGAGAGAGAGAGAGAGAGA